>OV743442.1:3607500-4207500 GCA_928269145.1 Agriphila tristella | reverse complement strand
ACTTTTTTGTTTTTGGGCTAATTTCGATGAAACTCGGTTTTTAGTACTATTTCGACAAAAAAACAGCAACGCAATAATAAAAATTGAAAAAAAAATCCAAAATGGCGGCCATATTTTTTGTTTTTGGGCCAATTTCGATGAAACTCGATTTTTAGTACTATTTCGACAGTAAAACACCAACGCAATAATAAAATATAAAAAAAATCCAAAATGGTGGCCAACTTTTTTGTTTTTGGGCCGATTTCGATGAAACTCGATTTTTGGTACTATTTGGACAATAAAAGAGCAACGCAATAATAAAAATATAAAAAATCCAAGATTGCGGCCAGCTTTTTTGTTTGTGGTCCGATTTAAATAAAACTCGGTTTTTGTTACTATTTTGATAAGAAAATAGCAACGCAGTAATAATAAAGAATCCAAGATGGCGGCCAACTTTTTGTTTGTGGTCCGATTTAAATAAAACTCGGTTTTTGTTTCTATTTTGACAAGAAAACAGCAACGCAATAATAAAAATATTAAAAATTCCAGGATGCGGCCAAATTCTTTAATTGTTTTACTTTTTTTTTACAACCGAGTTGCATCAAAATCAAACCAAAATCAAAGTCAAGTAACTTCGCAGTCATATTGACCTTTTGTCATTGTTTACATTGCGTTATTCTTGTCCTTTATGGGAGAAATTAAGTTTGGGTATTATTTAATCGGGTTAAAGTACAGTCAGCGTTAAATTGATTTGAGCGTCTAGAGTAGCCATAATGATCTGAAAACAAAAATTAACAGATCTCGTGCCTCTCACGACCTTCTGGTACATTGAAAATTAATTTAATGAATTTAACAAAATATTTATTTTTATTCCATTCTTATAGATTTTAATATTTTATTGAAAGGTGACTTATTTTATTGAATTTTTCTGAAAATTTAAAATACTTTTCTGAAATAACCTAATAAAAAATAATCAAAATTAAATTCAGCATGCGAGACTCTCGCGCCGACTTTATCATCACTCGAATGTGCTACAACAACCAACGAACTAAGATCTAAGGAAGCCTAACTCCTAACAAATATTGCATAAAAAATGGCACCTTCACATATTCTGTAACACAAAAGGTCGCAAACTCAACAATGAACTAGTAAAAACATACCTTATTACAATGCACGCATAATCGGCATTAGATTGTATTCTAACGCATATGACGTTCTTTATTGGCTGGGGTTTGAACGCAGATCAAACATGATTGGATATTTGACTCGCCTCGTGTCACTCATTGGGCCGTTGTCGTGCCTTTGTCATTGAGGCGAGGATGGTGTAACGTAGAATGCAGTCAGTACACCTAACCTACTACGGCGCGCTGGGCGGCATCATAAAATTGTTTTATGAAATTAGTACATTATTGTTTGTTAGATATAATGTTTGTTTTATTATGTAGACGGACGACTTGGTAAAGACCGCTCGAATACGCTTGATGCAAGTCGCCTGTAACTAGTCGCTCTAAAAAACTAAAGGAGACCTATGTCAGCAGTGGACGTCTTTCGGCTGTGATGATTTTATTGTTATTTTATTTTATGAAAATTATAAAATGATGATGTTGATGAATGATGATCATATTATTTGTCACGAATTGGTAAGACATATGATTTCAAGAAGGACTAAAAATAGGCAAGCTATTGAAATAAAATAGGTATGCTTGATAAAAGACAATGTATTCTGTAAAGATTTTTTTTCATAACATGTAAGTACATATTATGTAGATAATTATCACATTTGCGCGAGCAACACCTTAATACGTCTTTTAGAGGTGTGACTGATAAAGAACAACAGTATTAATACGTCGCTTTATTTTTATTTTTTAATTGGCAATACAAAATTCTTATAGCGACACCTTTTTAACCGACTTCAAAAAAGGAGGAGGTTCTCAGTTTTTCCTAATGTATTTTTTATAGCAGCGTATTCCACCAAGTCAAAGTTTATTCTTGTCAAGATCTTTTTCAAATGCAGACTATTTTAACATGCTTATTGACCGGTGCGCAAATACCTAAACTAGCAATATGGGTGATGGGTGACGGTGGATTGGAAGAGGTGGACCAACTCCGTAGCCAGCGCGATCTCCAGATTTGACACCCCTTGATTTTTATTTGTGAGGTCATGTTTACAGTTGATGTTTAAAAACATTTGTGAGAGTGAATCCGTAATGCGTTTGCGAATAATAGCCACATTTGTACTAATTAAGTGGAATATAGGTGTGCTGCAAAGTGTTCGGGACAATCTAGTGCACCGTTGCTAGGCATGTATTTCTATTGGTGGTGGAAATATAAAGTAGCATTTTCGCAGCAGATCTCACATTGGGGTTCCAGCAGAATGATCCGCGGATCAAACTCCATATTAAAAAGCTGTTTTCAGAGCTGCATAAAATCATAGTTTCTGGAAATTGTCATTACTTTGTGTTCTGATCTAACGGTCTTGACCTCATGACGTCACTACTTGTCGTGCCACTCTGCTGCCTTCGGTGTTGCAATGTGAGTTCTTCATTTTTTATTTATTCTATTTTAACCAGGGATTTTTACTCGTTAATCAAAGAGGATTGCGTGAATAGAATCTTTATAGGTACCTACCTAATCATCCCTTCACGGATTGGACAGCGTTTTTGTTACACCCTGTATAATAATAAAAAACAAGGAGATTACATCAGATTACTCGTTTTCTATGTATTGCATATTGCAGGACGCGCCATTTTTAGCATTACAAAATTTTGATTTAAATTTTCCTTTTTTTGTTGTACTGAATTCCATGAGAGAGTTTTATTCTTGTTTAAAAATGTGTGATAGCAGTGTATGTGAAGATTTGACTCTGCCCCACAAAGCAACTGAACACTTGTTGCATAATAACGACCATATTTTGTATGTATACGCTCATAGATATTTCTAAAAAACGAAAAATATGTTACTTTCCTATGTTATGTTATGTCTGTATAGTTTTGCTGCCTTCTTTTGGTCTTTTTCACCACTTGACCACACATGACGTCATTTTAATCATTTTTCTAATTATTTTTTTGTGGTAACGCTAGCGACTGTCGCCGAGCGCGTGGCAGACATGACTAAATCGTGCTTCACTAGTACTTTTTTAGCCCCGCCCACTCTGTGTTAGTTTGCGTGGTGCTATTTTTTGAGCGGAATTACACTTCCTTAGTATCTTAGTTCGTTGACAACAACCCTCATTTTATTGCAATTGTAAACTATGTTTCCCTTTTTTTTATTTATTTATCCTTACATACAGGGTCATTTTTGGACCCCTTTTAAAATTTTGTCAGGTCATTCTATAACAGCGGTACAATCAATTTATGAAGTAAAACAAAAACATTTTTTTTACATTTTTACCCCAAACTTTTCCCTACACAAATTGAAATTGTTGTCACCGTTTGCGCGTCGCACGGTCGACCCGCGCGAGCCCCCTCCCGCCACTCGCCTTCCCCCGCTCGCGTCCCGTTCGTGACGGTGAGCGTGCGCGCCTAGATTTTTAGGATATAAAAAGTGGCTGAAAACTGAGAATTTAAAAAGAAATAAATTAGAATTATCTCACCTAATTTCTTTTTATAACTTCCTTGAACTTATATTTGATTTTGTAAAGGGGTCGCAAAATTACCCTGTATAATAAAACAGTAAAATAGTGTGTCTGCTGTACATTACATATATTTCAAAATAAAATATGTGGGACGATGGAGACATAGTAATAGAGTAAGAATTTAGAAAAAAAGTGTGTCTGTTTGTCTGTTTGAACACGCTAATCTCAGGAAATACTGAACGGATTCGAATGAATCTTTTTTTGTAATATAGCTGTTAAGCCTGGGTATAGTTTAGAGTATAATGATTTTGGAAATTGGAACACCTGATGCAGTACCATAATGGTCCAGCTAAACTATACAAAATACAAAAATGACACCTTAACAAAAGTTGTTCAGCCTGATGAGCATTTTTTGTTGAGATATAAAAATCTAAGATCTGGAACACCTGATGCAGAACCATAATGCTACAGCTAAACTATACAAAATATAAAAATGACACCTTAGCAAAAGTTGTTCAGCCTGATGAGCATTTTATATTGAGGTAAAAAAATCGAAGATCTGGAATACCTGGATGACCTTATATGATTACGCCGGAGTAATAATGTCCACGCGTACGAAGTCGCAGGCATCAGCTAGTCAAAAATAAAACATTACATTAGTGTTACACGCACCAAAAATCACGTACATTTGTCCGGTGCGGATTGATTTGATGCTAGTACGTATGACAACATTAGGTAGGTAAGTACTATTATACTATTACTTAGGTAGGTAAGTACAAAGAGAATGTAAAAAAACTAGCGTTTTACGTAAAGATATTTTAGAACTGACAAAAAACATCGAGTTACTCACTTACTAGTCTTACTACAAGTGCAGATTACATAATACTATAGAAACAGGTAAAGACTATAACATTTATCTATAACAAGTGAGTCGCATAGAATCAAAGGCGGCAATGTAGGGTATTTGTCAAAAATGACTTATTGATACAGCAGCATTGCAAATTTTAAACGTCATCGACTGTTAATATTGTTAATATTAAGGTTTTAACATTTTTCATTATTTTTTATCTTTAAATCAAATGGACAATGCAACTTATTGGCCCAATTTTTTTAAAGGTATGGTACAGGAATGAAACTTGTTTCCAAGTAAGTATAAATTTTATCATTAAGGTTGACTTTTACTATGGCACCAAAAAATCTTAGGTGCCACTAACGCCAGAAAAAAATCGTTCATATTTTTTTTGGCTTCAGTGCAGTTGTAACTTTTTTTCACCAGGATAGATATTTTGGTGCCTTAGTAAAAGTCAGCCCTAATGATACTATCGATATTTCGAAACAAGTTTCATTCCTGTACCATACTTTTCAAGATCTGTCTATTGGGCAAAGCCAGATGACGAAGCTAAAAACTGACGACGGACGCATCATCTCAGCGAAGCCTAAAATCCTGAGGGAGATCGATAGTTTCTATGGGCAGTTATATTCCACGCAGACACCTGTTGAAAGCAAGGCTAAAGACCCCAGAGCCAAGCTTACCCGACACTATACCCAAGATACTTCGGACGTCAGCATGCACGAGATTAGTATGGCTCTCAAACAGCTGAAAAACAAAAAGGCGGCGGGTGACGACGGAATCACTACAGAACTTCTGAGAGCGGGTGGTAAGCCGATACTTAAAGTCCTCCAGAAGCTTTTAAATTTTCATCAAAATTAGCCCAAAAACAAAAAAGTTGGCCGCCATCTTGGATATTTAATATTTTTATCATTGTGTTGCTGTTTTATTTTCGAAATAGTTCGAAAAAACAAGTTTCATCGAAACCGGCCCAAAAACAAAAAGTTGGCCGCCATCTTGGATATTTTATATTTTTATTATTGCGTTTCTGTTTATTTGTCGAAATAGTACTAAAAATCGAGTTTCAGCGAAATCGGCCCAAAAACAAAAAAGTTGGCCGCCATTTTGGATTTTTTTCAATTTTTATTATTGCGTTGCTGTTTTTTTTGTCGAAATAGTACTAAAAACCGAGTTTCATCGAAATTAGCCCAAAAACAAAAAAGTTGGCCGCCATCTTGGATATTTTATATTTTTATTATTGCGTTGCTGTTTTCTTGTCGAAATAGTACTAAAAACCGAGTTCTATCAAAATCAGCCCAAAAACAAAAAAGTTGGCCGCCATCTTGGATTTTTTCAATTTTTATTATTGCGTTGCTGTTTTATTTTTGAAATAGTACCCAAAGCCGAGTTTCATCGAAATCGGCCCAAAAACAAAATAGTTGGCCGCTATCTTGGATTTTTTTATTTTTATTATTGCGTTGCTATTTTATTTTTGAAATAGTACCCAAAACCGAGTTTCATCGAAATCGGCCCAAAAACAAAAAAGTTGGCCGCCATTTTGGATTTTTTTAATTTTTAAAATTACGTTGCTGTTTTATTTTCGAAATAGTACCCAAAACCGAGTTTCATCGAAATCGGCTCAAAAACAAAAAGTTGGCCGCCATTTTGGATTTTTATATTTTTATTATTGCGTTGCTGTTTTATTGTCGAAATAGTTCCAAAAAACAATTTTCATCGATACCGGCCCAAAAACAAAAAAGTTGGCAGCCATCTTGGATATTTTCAATTTTTATTATTGCGTTGCTGTTTTATTTTCGAAATAGTACCCAAAACCGAGTTTCATCGAAATCGGCTCAAAAACAAAAAGTTGGCCGCCATCTTGGATTTTTTATATTTTTATTATTGCGTTGCTGTTTTATTTTTGAAATAGTACCCAAAACCGAGTTTCATCGAAATCGGCCCAAAAACAAAAAAGTTGGCCGCCATCTTGGATTTTTTCAATTTTTATTATCGCGTTGCTGTTTTATTTTCGAAATAGTACCCAAAACCGAGTTTCATCGAAATCGGCTCAAAAACAAAAAGTTGGCCGCCATCTTGGATTTTTTATATTTTTATTATTGCGTTGCTGTTTTATTGTCAAAATAGTTCCGAAAAACAATTTTCATCGAAACCGGCCCAAAAACAAAAAAGTTGGCCGCCATCTTGGATATTTTATATTTTTATTATTGCGTTGCTGTTTTCTTGTCGAAATAGTACTAAAAACCGAGTTTTATCAAAATCGGCCCAAAAACAAAAAAGTTGGCCGCCATCTTGGATTTTTTCAATTTTTATTATTGCGTTGCTGTTTTATTTTCGAAATAGTACCCAAAGCCGAGTTTCATCGAAATCGGCCCAAAAACAAAAAAGTTGGCCGCCATCTTGGATTTTTTTATTTTTTATTATTGCGTTGCTGTTTTATTTTTGAAATAGTACCTAAAACCGAGTTTCATCGAAATCGGCCCAAAAACAAAAAAAGTTGGCCGCCATCTTGGATTTTTTCAATTTTTATTATTGCGTTGCTGTTTTATTTTCGAAATAGTACCCAAAACCGAGTTTCATCGAAATCGGCTCAAAAACAAAAAGTTGGCCGCCATCTTGGATATTTTATATTTTTATTATTGCGTTGCTGTTTTATTGTCGAAATAGTTCCAAAAAACAATTTTCATCGAAACCGGCCCAAAAACAAAAAGGTTGGCCGCCATCTTGGATATTTTATTTATATTTTTATTATTGCGTTGCTGTTTTCTTGTCGAAATAGTACTAAAAACCGAGTTTCATTGAAATCGGCCCAAAAACAAAAAAGTTGGTCGCCATCTTGAATATTTTTTCAATTTTTATTATTGCGTTGCTGTTTTATTTTCGAAATAGTACCCAAAACCGAGTTTCATCGAAATCGGCACAAAAACAAAAAGTTGGCCGGTATCTTGGAATTTTTATATTTTATGAATATATCGTT
The DNA here is from genome assembly GCA_928269145.1 of Agriphila tristella. Taxonomy (NCBI): domain Eukaryota; kingdom Metazoa; phylum Arthropoda; class Insecta; order Lepidoptera; family Crambidae; genus Agriphila; species Agriphila tristella. The sequence goes on along the minus strand of OV743442.1, from coordinate 4,200,123 downwards.
GCTTTTTCCTTGTCAAAATAAAAAGAAAAACCGAGTTTCGTTGACATCGGCCCACAAATAAAAAAGTTGACCGCCATCTTGGATTTTTGCTATTATTAACATTGCGTTGCTGTTTTCTTGTCAAAATAGTACCAAAAATCGAGTTTCATTGTAATCGGCCCACAAACAGAAAAGTTGGCCGCCATCTTGGATTTTTGTATTTTTAACATTGCGTTGCTGTTTTCTTGTTAAAGCAGTAACAAAAACCGAGTTTCATAGAAATTGGCTACCAAGCAAAAAAGTTGCCCGCTATCCTGGATTTTTTATATTTTTAACATTGCGTTGCTATTTTTTTGTCATAATAACACCAAAAACCGAGTTTCACCGAAAACGGTAGCGTTGTGTAACTCACTCTTTTTTATTGAGGATGAGGGAGGACCTCATTTTACCTCGTGAGGTGCTCGCGAGGTACCCCTCATTTGAGGTGAGGTGAGGAGAATGAAATAAACGCAACAAATGAGTACGTAGCGAGGTGCGCGCAACGTTGCCATTTTTGCACAGAGTGAGGTAGGGAGTCGGTCGCTGCTGCGCGCGCAAAAAAAAGCATGCGTTGTTATATGTGAAAAATATTATATTTTTTACGCGGAATGAATGCCTTTGGTCATGATTTCATGAAATGAAAATATATATTTTTTTTATTTAGTTATCTTTACGTTTTCTTTTTTTTTAATTTCATTTTTCATTTCATTTTATTCATTAACCGACCTCAAAACACTCTATAAGAATTCTTATGTCAACTCCCTCAATCGTGAAACTCATTTCGTGAGTTAAATGAGTAGGTCTCGACTCAACCTTTCAATTCTTGGCAACTCACTAATCTGTTGCGTTGCGTGTCTGCTGTGTAATCTGTGCTCGCACCTCGTGCTCCAAGCCACGAAAGAGTGAGGAGTTAAATGAGGTGGTTCAAAGTTGAAATATGAGGACTCCCTCATTTTGTCGCAACGAGGAACTCGAACGAGGTACCTCACGAGTGAGGGGCTCATCACTAGAAAACGGTCAAATCGGCCCATAAACAAAAAGACATAACCATACTCCATAGTAACGTAAAATGTAAGTACTTTTTTAGAAACGACTACTGGCAACACTAGAAATCGTGGAATTTGCATTCCGGAATTCAGATATCAAGAAAATACTGTGATCCATGATTCCACTAGCCTACACACCTTAGAGAAGAGAAGTAAGTAGTTTGGTTGACACAAATTTTTATCAACGCCATCTATCGAGCGAACAGTTTTTTTTTCATTACGAAAAGCCTATTGTCAAGACAAGGTCCAAAATAAATTGAAAATTTTTGACACTTTGTATAACCTGATGTGCTGCTGACTGTACATAGGCATGATTGTTAATTCAAAGTTTTACCCCTTCTTTTCCACTCATTATTAATTACACAATAATAATACTGTGGAGATAAAAGTACTTAATAATTAAGTTTATATGAATAAAGCTTATTTGATTACGGGATCGGAGCGCGGAGCGTGGAGCGCGGAGCGCGGAGCAGACGCAGTTCGCGCGTCCACATATGCTCCGAGGTTCGCGGAGCGCGGAGCGCGGAGCGCGGCCTAAGTGGGAACACACCCTAATATAAAAATAGCATTGTGAATGCAAAAATCTAAAAGTTTATAATCTAGGTTATTAAAATTAACTAGAAGAATAGTATTTTTTTTAATCTTAATTTTTTACCGTACTTTCAAGCCTTTTTGGTAGCAAGGAAAATGTGTGCAAAAAATCAGCATTATTCTCTAGAAATGTTCCAAATATTAACGTGAACGAAGTCACGGGCGGAAGCTAGTCGGAAATAAAGGTTTCTTCACAGCCGTTTTATCTTTCGTTAACAGCAACAACAGGCCTTTTCTTTATGCCATCCAATCCATCACCAACGATGGTGACACAGGCTGTATTCAATTATTCACATGTCATTTATAACGTACTACACTCGGCGTCAGAAAAACCGCACCTTTTCTTCAAAGTTAATTTAATCCCATATAATTTAATGATAACTGTTATTATATACTTCTTCCCCTTCGGACATAGCCAACAGTCTTTAGAAACCGTTGGAATACTCGTCGAACGGAATCAATTACTGAGATTGAGTTTCCGAGCACATTACATTGCCTCATTTTTTTGCAATATTTGAGTAACTTCATGGGCAATAGTATCCATCTTAGGTATTCCTTTTTTCCCGACTGCAAGAGGGTTATGTTTTTCGCGCGTATCTTGTTTGTATGTAATATTCTTTATTACCTCATATCTTTCAAACGGCTGAACGGATTTCTATGACTAAGATATCGTTAGATTTGTCTTGTTAGCCCAAGTGTTCTTAAGAAGGCGGCGTTTTAAAAAAAACCAACATGGCGGCTGTATGGTGCTGTTATACGTAGTGAAAAAAAAATTTTTTTTTAGAATACTACAATATGGATGTCAAATTAAAGGGCTTTTTATAAGGATTTCAAAAAGGTATATCATGACTGTAATATATAATAATTAATAACTAAAAAGATATAAATAAAAAAATAAATTAAAAAACCCGCCTGCATAAAAAGACAAGTCAACTGAAAAGATGTAAACAAGATTAAATATTAAAGGCAACATAATAACATGCAGTCGGAGGCATGTCGGGCATATAATTCAAATTATTCATAACGTCACTTTCTTTATGCATGCCTCCGACTGCATGTTATTATGTTGCCTTTAATATTTAATCTTGTTTACATCTTTTCAGTTGACTTGTCTTTTTATGCAGGCGGGTTTTTTTAATTTAATTGAACTGTTGAAGTGTGTTTTCTCCATCATCTCGATAGAGAATTTACCCGCATTTCCTGAATTGACCCCTTTTATTTCCTTTTTGTGGTGGCGCTAGCAATAACGCTTTAATCGTTTAATTATGGTAACTGTTATGTTAACTAAATCAAACAATTATCAAAAGAAAGCTCATTAAATGTACTTTCAATAGATATCAACATTTACACAATAAAACGTTAGCTAGCAATAGCAGATGGCCAAGTCTAAACTTAGTGTCAAAGAGGTGCGGTTTTTCTGACGTCGAGTGTATAACGTAAAAACGGCGGCACATCAAACTGCACATGTTGACCTTGAGACCGTCTTTATTCACTGCTTAATAAATGCTAATTTCGTAGTTCAACCGTCTAACTTAACGTGCTGTCGTGTGTACCTTAACTACTAAACGACGCACTAACCTTCGAACTTTGTTTGAGTAAACTATCGATAAGGTATTGAAGGACTATTTTGGTTAAAAGAGAACCTTGAAAACAACAATTGAAATTACAGAAAAAAACTTATTCAATACACTAAATTGGAACTTGCGAATCAAACAAAACGTTTTATTCTTTTATTAAAAAAATTACTTAAATACAACAATTTAAACTATTAATAGGTATTAGATTTTAGCATTATGATAAAATAATAAAAGAGACACAATTATAATAAAAAATCTAAAGTTTTCGTTTAATTGTGGACTCTACGGAAAATATCAGAATCGTTCAGAAAATGTCAGCAGTACTCATTAAAACTTTTTACTTCTTTGATAACATAAAATTATTTGTTTATATTTCTAACAACCATTTAAACTATATTTCTAACAACGTTATAATTATTTAAAAATATTGTTTCGACATTGACTTTGCTTCCGTGCAGGTAATTATTACAATGACCTTCTATTCCAACCCTACTGATCAAAAATACAAATGAAATAACGTTATTAGACTAAAGATTAATAGGTATAAAAATATCTATCAAAAACTAATTACTTACTGCCCACGGTTGATTCGAACCAAATATTATTTTGTATGATAACTACTAAAGACATACTATATGACTTATCATTATGACGCCGCCGCCGATCCATTTTTTTTAAATATTTACATATTACAAATAAGCCGTTTAATTAATTTATTTTATTTAGGTACTCATATTTTATAAATATAAGTAAGCAGCCTCCCCACTAAAATGGCCAACACTCTATACGTTTGAACGCTACGCTTACTTTTAAAGCTTATAGTAGGTATGAGCAACGATTAAATCACGTGTCGCAAACTTATGTAAATCACAGACTTTGATGTATTGTATGGAATTGACAAGCTCACGGCACGTAATTTTATGGTTTTCTCAGTTTATTGCTTATTTTAAAGCTTTAATAGTAAGCGTAGCGTTCAAACGCTTAGAATGTTGGCCATCAAGCCATTTGAGTATACGGGGGAAACTCATTAGTAGGAAGATAGCCTCTGTGTAGGGATGTTGCCATAACTCAGCGCGTGGCAATGGCATGCGGGTTGGAGTTGGATATTGCAGTGTTGGACCAATTTCATTGGAAAACACTGCCAAATGTACAACCCGCGTAGATATTAATGGGTTCAGAAATGGCGTCATTCATATTCACTTCTCGCTCACACACTAAACACCACATATATCGCTCTCTCAGTCACACTCGTTGTGGTAACCGCGGTGAGCCGCCATGTTCAATCCCATTCTTTATCTACGCGGATTGTAAAACTATTCTCCTCTCTTATGCCGGCACTACAAATTCGCCAAGCATCGGCACAATTTGTCGGACATTGATGCTTTTGAAAGAACCTCTTTGAAGCATTTTGTTAATTTTTGTTACAAAACCGGCAACGTACTATGAACAATTTAAATGGCACACGACTCAAATAATATGCTTTCAGATCAGAATCGTAGTTTCGTGCTGATAATGGTCCGTGGGCCAATGTCAAGTCCACTGTCCATCATTAATGCACGTATCGGGCGACATTGAAACTATATTCGATCATACAATGTTGACAAACCGTTTGTGTAATGGGTGGCATTATTTATTTAAGTAACATTGGAAACAAAGACTTGACTCATTTAAAATACATAGAGAGTAAGGGTGTCATTATCGAGGTACTTATACAACGTGTTTTTTATATCCCATACCTACAGGGTGTTTAGTAATAGCCTTATAAAACCAAATACGGTAGATAGGGACCATCAAACTAAACAAATTTTACTATGGGAATAACTCTGAAATCACGAAAAAAATCTTAGTTTTATTCAATTCGATATTTTCGTAATTAAATTTTGTATGTAACAGCTGATTTTTTTCGCGATTTCATAGTTGGTCCCATTATAAAAATTGTTCGGTTTGATGGTCAATATCTACCATATTAGGCTTTATAAAGCTATTTACCAAACACCCTGTATCAGTTATACAGGATGTTTGGCCTATAGGTACCATGAAATTAATTAATTGAATTATTAGCACTTGGTCGGATTCGCAAAAAGTCGGATTCTCATTTTGCCGGAAGATAGTCATAAAGAAAAGTTTACTTGATTAGCACTTGGTCGGATTCGCAAAAGGTCGAAAACTCAGTTTGTTTTAAAAGTTTATATTTATTAAATTAAATTATTTTCCATAAATTATTTTTTTATTAAGTTTAATAAAAACAACATAAAAAAATATTTCTCGCTTGTTTCTCCATAAATCACAAATTAGTAACCGACCTGACAACACAAAACATTTATAAGTGTCAGATTTCGAAAATAATTTAATTTCCTCATATATTTATATACAAATTTGCATTTTGCAGTTACTGGTAGATACATAAAAAAACATTTATTGTTTAAGTATATGTTATTGTCTGTACTGAATCCGGCGAAATGAGAATCCGACGTTTTGCGAATCCGACCAACTGCGAATAATCCATATTACGAAACCTGTTTGACGTTCTATGTTCGAAATAAAATATTGATTATTTAGTTTATTGAAATAGTTATGTACTTACCTACTTATAGAACCGATGTCAAATTTTAAAAACCTATCTACATCTTACAAAAGAAAAACATAAATATTTAACCCATAAAATATCATGGATTTCGTTTTTTCGGCAAATACTTTAACTGCATTTTTGAAATCACGTGATGCTACAACGAAACTGATCAAGCAAAAGTAAACCACCATTGGTTAAAAGCTTCCCAGAAAGCTTATTAAGTAATTTCCTCAAAAATAAATAAAAAGGGGAGAATAAAAATAATGGCCGCAATGAAAAAAAAAACATTCTTTATTGCAATGACATTAAGAATGCCGCTTGTTTACGGAAATCGAAGTGCTTACTACCGAGAATTTGGTCGAGCATTTTAAACTTTATGATTAGCGATATAAGACTGATGAAGATGGTAATGTTAAGTAAAGCTTTGGCCAAACAAAAGCGGTGATGGAGTTTAACAATAATATTGAACCTTATTAATATATAGCCCCTTTTTTGTTAATAAACTGTTATTAATAGTTAATAATATAATACGTGTAATTAATGTTATTACTTTTTTTATGAGACCTTTAATTGAGAGGCGTTTCAAACAGTCATAATTACTGCATGCACTGCAGTGCAGTTGACCGTGTATAGTCAACGATAGTTCTGGACCATACCACTGGGGTGCCGTTAATTTTTTTTCGGAACCACACCACTGCTGACTAGTATTGTACATGTCGTGAATCGTGTCGTGATCCTACGAATTATAGATAATTGATATCGATTAATGCAAGTTTAATATTAGAAATTCACTATGGTGGTGTGGTTACTAAAAAAATATTGTAACCAACACCTCAGTGGTGTCGTACAATGGTGTCGTTGACAATATACGCAGCTAAAAGATTTTTACGCACTCTAAATGCCGTATCTACATTTACATTACTATGCTTCCAATGGTAATGATGCCTGTTAAAGCTTGAGGCATGCCTTTGATGAAACACCAAGATGAAAGGGGAAGCGACTTGGCATAGATAGAGTATGTACCTATCCGGTCACTTTTCCATAGACACGTGCCATACACATTATTATTACTAATAATAAAAAATGTGGTGCAGTGGCTGGCAATGTTTTCATGGCATTACGATGTAAAATTCTTGTTTCATTTGAGAAGTGTAAAAGCCATTAACGTTACTGATCGTTTAAAAAATTTTGAATAATCGATATTTTAACTATCCGCTATACATCAAGCCGCAGCTCTACGTCTCCCGTGCCTAGCAGTGCGTGCCGTGATATACGGCCAGATGACAGGCGATCGAACGAAAAAATACAACATTGCAGCAATGCATAACCCCAAATTAACCGGTACGTAGGCAAGGGGATTTTCAAGACGGAAAGTAGACGGAAAGCAACTTACTTTTTGTCACAAATTGTTTTATTGGTTGTTGTTTATTCAGTTTTGAAAAGTTCAGATCACTATAAAGTTCATTTTTAAATAATTAGAAAGTAGTTACTTTGTTTAGAAAATTTACTATAAAGTGATCTGATCATATAATCATGAACGGTAGCTTACACTACGTACATACATACAATAATGTAGGTATTTACTAATAACCGGAATGTCGAACCTACTTAACGATGGTTTATAACATTGATGTCATTATTTATTAGGAAAAACCTCTTGAAATACAGACTTGTGGACGTTTAGTACAAGTATAAAGTGGTAAGTGGTTGTGGTAAGTGGTTGTGGTACTCGACCTATCATGAGTTAATATTAAATATAGGTATACTCGTAGATAGTTAATTCTATAAACGGTTGGATTAGTTTGGGAGTAACATTATTTTTGGATTGGTGTGCTCTTAACTAGAGGTGGTGAAAATTTCTTAAGGTTTATTAAAAAAACAATAATAGAAAATAAATATAAATTTAAATGAGATATTACATCACCAAACCACAATACATCACTCCAGAAGCCAACAACTACTTACACAGATTAAAAAACCGGGCATCGATATTAATCAACGTCCGCCTCTACTCTAACCCCTGAATTAGTAAGTGCCTGTTATTTTATTCTGTTCTCATACTCGTATATTATCATATCAACATTTATAAGTGTTCAAGTAGTAATATAATAAATAACTATGTCCTACACGGGGTTTGCGTGCGTTCTCCGATTCTTGCGATGTCATAAATTACTAATCAATAAACGTTTGCTGAGCCGCTCTGTTTCGATAACTTCTTGTCGGAAATTAAAACCGGTGACATTTTTACTTTTTAAGGAGATTAGCGCCCTCACAGTGGCACCCTCATCATAATTAAATTTATTGCTCGCTATAAAAAAATCACATGTGCTGATTGAAGCTATAACCTCTGTAAAATATAGTTCGTTGCTTGGCAAAAGAGGCAAAAGTGACCACTTTTTGCTCTTTTGCCAATTTGTATTGCTAATTAGCAATATCTTCCAGGCAAGAACAATTAAATAACAAATATAATTATATGGATGCATCTGGATGCAGTGAACAAATTGCAGAATGTTTGTTTTACTTAGTAGGTAAGTATTTCATTGTTTTAAACTATTTGATGAGTTGACTGATATAGACTTTTATGATTAACTTTATATCATAACATAATCATACATTGTAAGACAACATGTAGCAAGATGTAAATTACAAAAATATTAAGTAAACGAATTTCACTATAACTACTTATATTTATGCAAAATAACAATGAATAAGTATAAAAAATATGTACGTTTTTCATTATAAAATACTGCATAAATTAATGAAATTTATCGTCTTTGTTTCTTGAATATAAATGAATTAGGGCATTTGTTAATAATTTGGATTTTAAGGCATAAGTTACTGCCCATTTTTTATTATTTTACTACGCTTATTAAAAACAAAATATATTTTTATAGAGGACATAAATATTATGATAACCTTTTTAATAACGCAGCGCTACATAAAAAATAAACTTAAAGAAAACTGACAAAATGGTAACCAAAAATATTTTAAATACTGTTTATTTAAGAATTTTAGTTGATATTAACACAAACAAAAACACAACGTCGCGATTCATCAATAAACATAGCCTGTAAATCGCAATTCCTGATCAGGCAACATGCCGTAAAGCCACAAACACGACAATAAAGAAAACCAGTCATAAAAATACTAAACTCACATTTACTACATTTCCGATCACGATATGTAACAAGATCCATCATAAATCACTTTAATATTATAAATTTTCACTTCATCTAAAAGTTGTAGTTTTCTTTGTTAGGAGGAACTATTATTTCGCTACGCCGTAGCAAGGCACTGCTACGAAGGACTACGAGAGGTCACACGAGCGACTACGAGCGCGCGGTTACTTGCACTGACGAAAACTTTGTCGTAGCGTAGACAGTTTGCATTAATTTACTTAGCGCTGTACTCAAAATGAATCGGAATTAGATGATGGCAGAAGAATTTTATTAAACACATAAATAGCAAAAGTCAAAGGAATAATTTATTAGTTAATTATTTTTTTTTGCATTAATGGTATATTGTAAAAACATGGGCTACTACTGTAATTCCCACCCAAAAGATATGAAGTATGAAAGTGTGCATATGTGAGTGAAGAAATGAGTTGATTGCTACGATAATAATTCAAGAACGGCCGGTCATATCGACACTCAATTTCTCAACACAAACATTTTTGTTTATTCCATAGTGCATCATGAAAGAAACATCAGTGATTTATTTTCCATTCTATCAATATTTATTGAGATGTGATGCTTTGAATAAAGACATCATGGCGGCCGCGTGAAAACGCCCCATACAAAAAGTATCAAAAAAGTGACGTCACATTTTTTGCCGCGCGGCCTAGATGCTTGTATGGCGCGCCGAGTCATAGAATATGAACATAAGATTCTTGGGCGCGCTAAAAAAATGTGTGACTAAGAAAAAAACGTTTTTACAATAACAACATTCTTATGTAATAACATAAGGGATTCAAATAATTAACACTATTTTTGTCACTGGAGCATTTTGTTTTTTTCCAACTTGGGACTGTTAAAAATCGTAGTAAAATTTCAAAAATTTCGCGTAGGTGTTTATTTTGCTTCCCTTTTTGCTATACTATACCTTAAAAGTTGAATCCATTACTTAGTGGCCGATTTTATTTTGTTGCCGGCTTGTCGACAAAACTGGGAGTCGAAAATACTACGATATTGTCCGGCCATTTTATTGTCATTTCTTTTTCGCAATATCTTAAATTCAGTTTATTAAAAACACAACTAAAGAAGATTATAAATGGGCAAACTTTATCCAAGGTTGTCAAATAGCGACCAAAATAGAAAGGTCTATTTTGGAATCCCCTGGTGGCATGTTACCGATTACATTGTGCACAATTTAGATTCGTTACTGCCACACTTTCTTTCAGTTCTATCGTGTAAAACCTTGAGTCCTCAACGAATCGCGATTTACATTTTATTGCTTAAATAAATTTGATCCAGCTTCGAAAGTGCATGAAAACAGACAAGAAATTACAATTTCTTGCCCATGGCACAGTTCTGTTGTCCGGTCAACCGGACTAAGGGAAAATAATATTTTTCATGGTTAAAGAACAAAAAACCAGTGTACACACTTTGAAAAATATGGATACTTAAAATTATATTTTTTTCTAATATAACAGAGAAGAAAAATTGAGCATTGTTTGTGCATAATAGAATGTGCAGCGCTTAGTAGTCTGTTCGACTTTATGTATTGGTTTGGTAGCGGTGGAACTTATTACTATTATGTATAAATAAAAAAGATAAGACTTTAACTTAAGGAATCGATTCCACAAAGTGTTTACCTATATAAGGTCCTTCTCAAATAGTGCACATAATTTTAAGGGGTCAATGTACTCATGCATAAAAACAACTTTTACTATGGTAGCAACATTGAAATCGCGAAAAAAAAATCAGATGTTATTATAATTAGTCTTATGATTATTAATTAAATTATATTAATTAAATTAAAATTAGTCTTATGATTTGCAATATTGACCTCCCATCGGTCGATTGCTTCTGTTGCCATAAAAATATCATTACAAGTTTGTAATCATGAAATCGCGTGCCACGAGGTTCCGACGCGACGTTCGTAATCTACTCCGCAGTTTGCAAAAATGTTAGTCACACAAATATTTATAGATTTTATCAATAAATAAGTACCGTATTAATGAAAATGAATATTTATGTAGTAAGTTTGTGCCTACCTATTTATTCTATATTACCGTAATGAAACCGCTACAGGTTCGATTCCGGCTGGGGAAAATTATCACACGTTTATTCGCGTCCATATGGCCCTGTCCTAATTGGCATCGGTCGTGCGATCATGCGTTGCGATTTCATCGTGCGATGAAACTGAACAATAGACGCACCGCATGATCGCGCGACTGTCAGTTAGGACATTCAATAGATATCACAAGGTTTGATGGCACAGTCGCACGACCAGTTTCATCGGACGGACGCACCATCGCCCGACCGATGGCCAATTAGGACAGGGCCTAAGAGTGTGTCAGTGATAATAGACATACCTAGCTACCTATGTATTGTATCCACGAATATTTGGACAAACACGAAGCATAAGGATCACGAATTAATTATTTAGCAGCTCGTCCAATGGAAATGCTTTAACCAAAGTCATGTTTTTATGACGTCTGTCAAAGTAGGGCGGCGATCAAAAATTTACCACCACCATGGCTGTAGGCGCAGGGTAGGTAGTACCACCACATGTTGGTGCGCCCTGCTTTCCACGACATTAAGAATTCATAAGGTAAGAACCGAAGACTTATGATAATTATGGCTTTAATTAAAAAGATTACGACGAAACGCGTAATACAGTTTAAGTAAGACAAGAGGATTAGTTACTAAATTGTGATTAATAGATATTATTTTTTATTGTTTTATATATATATACCGATATACTTGTATCTACGTATAGCAGCTTTAACAAACCATCGATTTGAGACAAATACTCGTATATTTAAAATGTCAATTTTTTTTGTGTTAAGTCTCAAATAAACAGATTTTCTTCCTTTCTTTCTTCTTTCTTTTAGCATGGTGGTACTACAGTGATATAATAATAATAATTATTATTTCTTTACTTGTAACTGTTTCATGAGTATGTTGGTGCCTTATATTGATTTATAAACTTTCTTCTTACTAACCATGATAACTATTGGTATCAAAATATTTATGGCATAGTTATTTGAGAAAACATTACAAAAATTCTTCATCCGAGTGGTTTTCTTAAGAAAATAAAAAAATATTTTAAACGAGTATGTAATTTTATTTATAACTTGCTTCTGATAATGGGTTCTGATTTGGCAAAATCGCTGGTAAGTCCCAAACATTTTAAAACACTTTAATAACACGATTTTACCCTTTCACCGAGTTCTTCTTAGCTAAGGGGGATTCGTAACAAATTAACCAACCCCAAATTGTCACTAGTTCCGACTTTTGTAACTCGATGTTTATTTTATTAATACCTGCTACGATTAAAATTTTACTTAATTGTCTTTCATGGTAGCGTATTTGGGAAGACTTTGTTTTGTCGTTAAATGCTGGGTTTATTTATGAAAGAGACTTCAGTGAAACTGTCTACCATTTGGTGACTATTCGCTGCCAAATTAACGGAGGAGCAACAATTTGAAAAGAAAAAAAAGTTAAAACATAAATATTGGATTTCGAAATTGGATTCTGCTCATTAGTTTAAAAATAAAAACAGAAGGTGCAATCACAACTTGGAATAAACATTCGTTTCTCAATTTCGTTACAAAAATTGTAACAAAACAATTTAAAGTGTTTACTTTACTATTAACTAAAATGACGATCTCAAAACTGCATTGTTCTTAACCAATTTCAACTTTACTATGGGCTGATTTTTCAATGCGCAGAAAAAAATATTACCTATTCGTTTGATAACGTATTAAATTATACAGCCAAATTGAAAATGTTTCATTCGCTTGTCTAATTTTTTGAATGACTTATTTTATTTGGTTAATAATTAAACTGACTGATATCTGTTATTTGAGAATTGCAAAATTGGCCCTAAAATAGCGTTATTTCCTTATAGAAGTGTGGGGCAGTTGCCCTAACTACGTCGTCGGTCCGCTTTCAGGTAATATTACGCGTTCTCAGCTGAGGCAGGTCCGAGGCGACAGGGCATCGACCTCTCGCGTGCTTCCGTGGCGGTCAAGGGGTGGTGCCGATGCCACATGAGAAAGTGCAACACTCTTACAAAGATATTTTTTATAAATAGTGAAATAACTAGCCAGAACAACGTAAAGTTCATCAATGTAACCAAAGCGTTTTTAAACTTAACCAAATTTTTTTTTCCGGCAGTCACAACGGTTTTATAAGGCATAAGGTATTATAAATATTAAAAAATAGATTAAGCTTTGCGGAAAATTTTAGAAAATCTTGCAATTAGTCTGAAACTTGAAGATAAGACTTATAATTAATCCTTCAAGCCCCGTAAAAAGACACACAATAGATTTTTTCAGTGTTGTGCGGCCCGATCGGATCGCTCAGGCATTGACTAATTAATGAAAAAAATATTATCACAAATGTAGTTTTTTCTAAGCTCTAAAATTTTTCCTAATACTGCTAAATCGCTAAAGCGACAGTGGCGACCTAATTCGACATGTTTTTAGGTAATGAGGCGGCAAACAGTCAGATTTATGGGCCAGATTATCGGAATGGCTGATGTTTGGAGAAATTATCCAATGGAGAAACTTCAGGGTGACGTTATTAGTTCAACCAGGTTAGGTTCTGAAGCATCATTATCATAAAAAAGACAGATTGCTTTGGCTTAAGACATATTTATTAAATCAAGAAAATGATCCTCTCCTTATAGACGCTAGACAATAATTTCTTAGTAATAGTAAATAATATTCTTAAAAATATTTATTTGTTACAAGAATAATACATTTATTCCCAGACACGTGTTGTTTCATTCAAGACACCGTTATTTTGTACAGTCAAGTAAATGTATTCTTGATACGAAAAATCTTATATATCTCTTATAGACTAACCTTTACTCATAAATGTTTAGTTGGCCTAAGTAATTACTGATTTTTGATGAAAAAAATAAATGGAGATTTTGTGTATTGAACGAAGATGTATATTTTGTTGTTGTTGTATATTAAGTGGAGATAATTGGAGAACACCGATGACTTCCTTTTCCTTGACTTCATGACAAAAATCAAGGTAAAATGCTCGAAAGAGGAGTGGAGTCCGGGAAGCCGTTCCAAGTAGAACGCGACACCCAGAGGCAACAAACCCGATTGAGATTGTTTGAGATTGACATAACAAAATTAATTCCGACTACTTAAAGAACTAGATAAAAATCTTAACACCGCGGGTCAGACCATGATGTCAACAAACCCACTAACTTTACTCTAACTTAAGTCATCTTATGTTAAATACATTGCTTTCTCACATTATTTTTTTTTTTAAGAAGAAAAGAAAACATACTCTCGACTTCAGGATAAAAATCTTTGTTGAAGGATAAATTTCTCAAAGTAAAAATGTAATCATGTTTATCGAAAACTATGATTACGTTGTTTCAAAATTTTAGTATTTCTTTGTTTAAAACAAAATTTCCATAAGCCGAACAAAATCACTTCTCAGAACAAGAAATACAATTTTGTTTTTGTTAAATTAAATATATTAAATTCGTACTCCAACTTATTATTAAATTATTTTGGGCCAAAATTGCATGACTAAAAGTTAGACCGAATGTTTTGATTGAAGTAAATCTTTACTCAATTGTATAATTTCTTATGCTAGACCTAAAACGAAAAAAAGAATTAAAATGAGCACACATTTTATCTTAAATTAAATATTATGTACTTCATAAACAATAAACTTACTTTTAAACGAAGAAAATGATTTTTTTGAAAAAGGTATATCTAAATCCAAGTAACTTGTAGTTGTTTTAAGATGATTTTAATTTGATGCAAGAAGATGGTCATTTCTTGATTTAAATTAAGTCAATTTAATTGATATAAGTTTAAATAAGCCTTGAAACAAAAATATTTCTCGTGAAAGATGAGCACTATTTTTGTTTTAAAAATATTGCATTGGCCTAAGTAAATATATTTTTAGAATAACCAAATATTTCAAGAAATTGGTCTTTCTTATTTAACCCTTCCCTTTAATCCTTTTTTACTGTGCAAGGTTTACCCGACGGAAGATGGACCTCCACGCTTTATGGCGGAGTTTAAATAGCAGTCTTTAGAGGAAAATGCTTTTTTCTGCACAACGGGATAGTGCTTGGTCATTTCCTCATCTGATGTTAAGTGACGATAAGGCCGAAGGTGGAAGCGCACTACACCCGGAAACCTCATCACTGAAGAACTGGCTATCATAACTCTTAACTTCAGCAACACAACAATTTTAAATCGTTGTTATGACGTCAGACTTAGGTAAGATGGTGGTAGCTAGCCAGGCGGACTTGAAATAAGCCTTATCACCAGCCAAACCGAGTACAAATTATTCGGATATCCCCCTCCTGGGCATCGAACCGGGGCCCCTGTCTCTTACACGATTGAGCGAACCACAGAGGCGGTCAGCTACCCTTTTTTGGTTCACGGAGTTGTTACTAGTAGAAAACTCTTCTTCTTGTTTTGGGTTCCTTTGGCTAAAGTCTGAACCTGCAGTAAATGAAGAGTTCAATTACAAATGAGTGATTTTATTATCCTACTAATAGGTATTATGAATGTGAAAGTTTATGAGATTTGATGTTTGTTCCTAAATCACGCAAAAACGGCTGAACAAATTTGGATGAAAGACACATAGATAGTTTACAACATCGGATACTTTTTATCCCGGTCAAAAGTTTCCTAGGGATTTTCCGAATGTCTTTTGTAACATTATTCAAATGAAGTCGTTATTAAAATAATCCCTCAATATTCCCGAGCGACGGGTACTTGTACTAGTTATTATTGGGGCCGGGTCAAAGTTTTGACGTTTACATTCGGAATTATTGTTAGTATACGATTTTCCGTGCCCGTTTTCTGCGCTCTGCGTGCTTTCACGACTGAAAAAGTGCATGACTATTGTAAAACAACGTAATTTATTTACCATAGTACTTCTAAGAAAAATTACAAAATTACACTTATAGAAAAATCATAAAAACTCATTGTTACATTAACTAAAACACATATTATCATACTACAAAATCTCAATGTTATTGTTACATAATGGTAAGTCCGTCTTGCAATCTCATTCTTACTATCCTTACTATCGTAAGTCCGTTTGTTTGTTTATTTTTTTGTTTGTCACACTTTCACGTCTTAGCTACTGAACCAATCATCGCATAGCTACTTACGCGTTGTCAGGTGTATAGAAAAGGACTTAGGGTACTTTTCATCCAGAAACAACTTACAGTTCCCAAGGAATAGCAAAAAAAGCTGTCCACGCAGACAAAGTCGCGGGCGGCCGCTAGTTCTCTTATAAAATATGGGTGTTAACCAGGAAAATATATAATAGACTACGCCGTCATAATGTTACCTTGTAAAGGCCTTTACCTTTAAATTGGCCAGTTAACTTTTCAGCCGTAAATCTACCGTCGGCTGTGCCAAGTATGCCGCAATTACTGTAACGAGAGTGATACCATCAGGTGCACCGACCTACTGAGAGCTGGCGTAGCGTAATATTTACTAATATTAAGGTAATTCATAAACTGGAACCTACAATCCGAATTACCAATGCTTTATCTATATTTTAACGGGAATTAATTCTGCTAATGGGATACTTAAATACTAAATCGGGCAGCGGTTAATTTTTTGGGTGACAAAATAACTAAACGGGCGACAAACTGAGGATTACAAAAATACGTAAAATGGGCGACTACATATGGGTGATAAATAGTTTAAGTTAGCAGTGAAAATTCTAAATGGGTGACAAAAATACTGAATGGTCAACTATTATACCAAGTAGATAACTATATAACTGATTTAAGCTGTCCAACGTGGTATTTTTGTCATCTCTATTAGGATTATAGTCACATTTTTTGATAAAATATATGCCAAATTTTGAATGTTTTGTATCACCTTAGGGTTGTCGCCCAAATAGTAATTTGGTCGCCCATTCTGAATAACTAGTTACTCAATTTATATTTTAAAGTCCCCATATCTGTAGTCGCCCTTAGACCACCGCCCACTTAGTATTTTTGTACGCCATATTCAGTATTTTTGACACCTTTTGGAATTTATTGTTACCCGATTACATACTACCCTATTTTAACTCGTCAACGCGCGGAAAACGAGACACAATAGATAGATTTTCTATTGTTGTCTGGACGCCGGCGACCGCTCGGGCTTTGGTGAATGAACAGAACGTACGTGACAATAAGTCTTAAGACAAGGACAAAAACACAGCAAAATAAAACATATCAGAGAAACGGCACCACGATAAGTGGTAGATAAACTATAGTGGCAAAGACCTTTATTTTTTAATCTAAATAGATATTTTCAAATCAATTCTACATTCAACAATAACTTGTATATTGTATACCTATGTAATATCATTCTGCAAGATACAAACTTTTACCCGTTCATTTCGTTCACGGTAACAGTCGAATGACAAGACAACTAAAAACGTAGGACTTCAAAATAAGTGATCCGTCTTGTCGGGTTGCTATTGCTAATATACATTGCTAGCTTTATGAAGGACCAATCACGCGATCGTAAACAACGGCGATCAGTATGCAGGCACTGTTGACAGCAACTTCAAAGTATGACTTGGGTACGGAAAGAAGGATGATATCTCTATAGTTAAACAATAAATTCGCCGAAATATAATAAACACAATCCACTAATTCAAAAAGATATCTCAAAACTATGAATTTTCTACAAAAAAAAATATTAGCTCAAGATATGAAATTTTATTAGTTAGATTTATTAGTTAGATGTTTGACGTTTCACAAACTCCAGTAGGATGTTGAGTTTTTCTTTTAAACCGAGAAAAATGGTTATATTTAATAAATGATTAATTCAGTAAAGATAAATATTTTTCCAAAACGCTCTACTTAAAAATTGCATCGAGTCATCTTGATTATAATTTAACTAGCGGCCGCCCGCGGTTTCACCGCGTGGTTCCCTTTCCCGTGGGAATATCGAAATAAAAAGTATTCTATGTTTTAATATAGGCTATCTAGTATCTGTGTGCCAAATTTCAATCAAATCCGTTCAGTAGTTTTTGCGTGATTGAGGAACAAACATCCAAACATCTAAACATCCTTACCCACAAACTTTCACATTTATAATATTAGTAGGATTCTTATCTTTCTATGTTATTCTGCTCTTATCCCGTTACTAAATTACAAAGTATGTAATGTTTAGACTACTATGTGATTGCTGATTAAGCAGCGACACTTATCGGTTCGGTTCCCAGTAGAGGCACAACGGACTATTCGAGACATTCCGCTGAACCAGCCTTCTGCGTATTACGATATCAAATCTATTATTTTTAAATAGCAAGCCTATTACATAAAAAGAATTGCGATAATTGGACGCTATTCGTTGTTAAATAACTTGATATTAAACCTTATTATTGTGTTAATAGTGTCACGGAGTGGAACGAACATCGTCCGCTTATTGCGATTGTTTTTATGTAATAGACCTGCAGAATTATTTCCTGAAAATTTTTGATAAAATATTGAATAATTGAATTATTCAATATTTTATAGAAATTAAAAAAAAAAGCGAAAGCCAAAAAACCACAAGCCTATGAAAGTTAATACCTGCCTATCTATAATTTAATTTTTTAGACATTTTATAATGGTTTAATATGAAAAAAGGGATCCAAAAGATCACAGTAGTTTGATCACTCCAGTTTCTAATTTCATAATGCAATATTATGGGTCTTTTATACGTTGATCGTAATATTTTAATATTCCTTAATAAACTTAATTTATTTTCTTTTAAAAAAAATGACACTATTTATGAGTCGGCCCAATACGTTTTGACCGTGTTGAAGTAACAAATGGGGTAGGCAATTCGGTCCAATTAGTCGTGACTGCGATAAAATCGCGTCTGGGGGTTGATGGTATCGCCCCTGGTTTTGTCGCGCAAGTTATAATTGGTTA
The DNA here is from genome assembly GCA_928269145.1 of Agriphila tristella. Classification (NCBI taxonomy): domain Eukaryota; kingdom Metazoa; phylum Arthropoda; class Insecta; order Lepidoptera; family Crambidae; genus Agriphila; species Agriphila tristella. The sequence continues at coordinate 4,181,224 of OV743442.1, read as the reverse complement.
TATGGTGTATTAACGACTGACGACTGTACGTGAAGAATACGGAACAGGGGGCCTATTACGAAAATAACGTACGCAGCTGCGTTACGCAGTCACTTGGTCACGATAGTCGTCCGCAGTTCGTCGGTTGTAGTTATTACAAACATTTTCAATGTAGCTATCGTAGTCCATAGACTATTGAACAAATAATGACGGATCCACAAGAGAAAAACTGTCAAATTTACGCAATTACTTTGCAATATCGCATACGCAAGTGCTTTGTAACAGGAAACAATCAGAACGAAGCATGGACGCAGCTGCGTGTATCGCGTTAAACTTTTCGTAATAGACCCCCAGAGTCGGATCTGAAGCAAGTATAAGAAATCACAGTTATCAAAACGTCGGCATGTTTTAACGTCTGCACTTTGATTAGTTTTATACTTTTCAAAATACATAACAACACGACCAAAACATGTTAACGTTCTTAAACACACACACAACACACATACATACACATACACTTACACATGCATACACTCACAAACACACACAGAAGTCATTCTTGCCTTCTTCACTTCATTTATTTTATTCTTTTGTTTCTGGTCCAGAATCCTCAACTTTAACAAATAAAGCTGCTATGTAGTTATTAATTCAAATAATTATGTAAAGAGCCGAACCACTGACTTTTGTAACACAGGTTATCCTAGCATGAAGGTCAGGGGAATCACCAAATAGTTTTGACACTTATTTTAGCCATATATAGCCGCAGTTTGTTAACTTCATGTAATTAGTTTTAAGGCTTTTTGGAAAATAAATTATTTATTATTTATTTATTATTATTATTTTGTTTTCATAAATTATTTATATTAGATACCTACTTATACAACGTGTTAATGAATAAAAACAAAATGGCGAAACCGTTTCTCCGGACCATCAAACTGAAGAACTTTTACCATGGGACAAACTCCAGGGGTCTATTACGAAAAGTTAAAGCGATACACGCACGCAGCTGCGTCCGTGGTTCGTTTTTATTGTTTCCTAATAACAAAGCACTTGCGTATGCGATATCGCGAAGTAATGGGGAAGGCAACTGTCAAAATGGCGCTGCGTACGCTTGTTCCACGAGAACTATGAAAACAAAGGACTTTTACTTCAAAGATCATATTTTTAGCTTTAAAATGATTAAATTCTGTGGAATAGGCTTTAAAAATGTTGGCACTTACGAATTTCCGAAAAATCTGGATATAGAAAAAAATGATAAATTCTGTAAGAATAAAAACGTCTTAATTTGGCTTTAAATTCTGGCATTTGCATTGTAGAACAGTCTTTTATATCCATTTTGGGTCAATCGATTCTTTTCGGTAAAAAAATACCACAAAATAAATAACTATTTTCTCATACATTTTGTTCTGAACGTCTACTGTCTTAGGAACAAGCGTACGCAGCGACATCTATAATTAGCTTTGCGTTGCCAACCCCATTGCGTAAGTTGGGTAGTTTCTCTCTATAGTATCCGACATCATTCGTTCAATAGTCTATGGGCAACATCAGCCAAATTCAAAATGTTTGTTATATCTACAACCGACGAACTGCGCACGATTATCGTGGCCAAGTGACTGCATTACGCAATTGCGTACGTTATTTTTGTAATAGGCCCCCTGAAATCGCGAAAAAAATCTGCTGTTTCATACATTTTGATATCTTCGTTATTAATTTTTGTATGAAACAGCTGATTTTTTTCGCGATTTCAGAGTTGGTCCCTTAGTAAAAGTTGTTCAGTTTGATGGTCTGCAGAAACGGTTTTCTCATTTTAGGTTCATTAATTAACACGTTACATAGTGCATAAAGAACACGAAGTCAAAGATATCTTAGATATATCTTAATTTATATATGTTACTGCAAAAGCCCGTATATTGGAAAATCTTAGGGTTTACTAGAAAATCTTAGGATTTACCAGCATGAGTTGGTAAATGTAAAGATTTTATGAAAGGGAGACAATTATTCGGGCTTTTACCATAAGAGTTTGCCTTATGCTAGGTTTTACCAGAGAGGGTTGGTAAATGTTGGTGTACATACAGTCAATAAATTGAGAATTAGCTATCATAACTTAGTCATTTATTTTAAACTAGCGGCCGCCCGCGACTTCGTCTGCGTGGAAAGTTTTTTTGCTAACCCTCGGGAATAGTGTTTTTTTCTGGATGAATGGTACCCTATGCATGTAAAATTTCATGATGATCGGTACAGTAGAGATGATTTTTTTGTTGCGAAAGGGATACTTTAGTGTAGTCTTTTTAACCGACTTCAAGAAAGGATAGGTTCTCAGTTTGACCTCCGACCCGACCTCCTCGCGATGAATGTTTCTCCGCGATTATCTCACGTTTGCCTAAGCCGATTTTTCTACCTAAATAATATACCTAACCTACACTACCTAATACAGAAGGTACTTACACTAAAAGTAAAAAAAAGATTGTTTAAAAACAAAATACCGTCTTCAAAAAACCTGCCTATAAAAAGCAAGAAATAATATTCAAATCATGGGATATGCATTAACACTGCTATAAAAAAACACGTCTTTTGAAGTCGGGTGGGGCTTTAAGAATAAAAATTTACTGAAAAAAAATATTTTTAAAAACACGTTTTTAAAACGGACTAAATTATTACAAAAAATCGGACTAAAAATATTAAAACGGACAGTAAAAACAAACTAAAAAGTAAAAAATAAATTCTTCTGTAAATATTTATAACCCTAATAACCTATACCTACATAAACCTAAAAACGTGGGGCGCATGCTAAAGACAATATGGATGATAATTTTACAAAATGCGCCCCACGTTTTTAGGTTAAAAATTTCTGTAGGTATAGGTTATTAGGGTTATAAATATTTACAGAAGAATTTATTTTTTACTCTTTAGTTTGTTTTTACTTGTCCGTTTTAATATTTTTAGTCCGATTTTTTGTAATAGTTTAGTCCCTTTTAAAAACGTGTTTTTAAAAAATATTTTTTTTCAGTAAATTATTATTTTATGCTTTTTAGTTAACGAGCTAAGACTAAAAATATACCATCTCCTATCGGAGCACTCGTCAAAACGATTCAAACGAGCCCAAACTCGATGGGGTTGCATGGTTTTATTACAGAGTCCCAGTACCCTTCTTCCGGCTCCATCATCAGACCCTGGAAACTTTTTCCCAACAAAGAACTCGTCAAGACGATTCAAACGAGCCCAAACTCGATGGGGTCGCATGGTTTTATCATAGAGTTCCATTGGCCTTCTTCCGGCTCCATCATCAGACCCTGCACACTATTTCCCAAAAAAGTCCTCGTCAAGGCAATTCAAACGAGCCCAAACTCGATGGGGTTGCATGGTTTTATTATAGAGTTCCTATGGCCTTCTTCCGGCTCCAATATCAGAAACTTAGACACTATTTCCTAACAAAGTACTCGTCAAGACGATTCAAACGAGCCCAAACTCGATGGGGTAGCGTGGTTTTATTATATAGTTCCTATGGCCTTCTTCCGGCTCCATCAATAGATCTTCGGACACTATTTCCCAACAAAGTACTCGTCAAGACGATTCAAACGAGCCCAAACTCGATAGGGTAGCGTGGTTTTATTATAGAGTTCCTATGGCCTTCTTCCGGCTCCATCATCAGATCCTCGGCCACTATTTCCCAACAAAGTACTCGTCAAGACGATTCAAATGAGTTCAAACTCGATGGGATTACACGGTTTCAATATTGAGTTCCTTTGGCATGGCCTTCCAGCTTCATCATCAGACCCTGAACCTTATCTCCCATCAGAGTACTCGTCAAGACGATTCTAACAAGCCTAATCACAATGGGGTTGTATGGTTTCATCATTAAGTTCCTGTGGCCTTCTTCCAGTTCCATCATCAGATCAGCTCAATGACACCATAATATTGCATTGTATTCCAGTTCTGACCCATGTTCAAAGTTTCAAGTCTCTAGCTCATCGGGAAGCTAGTTTAAAATCGTTCGCAAACTTTGCGGACAAACAAACAAACAAACGAGAAAGCAACCTAATAAAAACGTGTTAAAAAAGGGAAGTTGTACTCCAGCCCCACCCAAATTCACATTCAACTTCACGTCTATTGAAGACGTGTTTTTTTTTATATCAATGATAATGCATATCTAATGATTTGAATATTATTTCTTGCTTTTTATAGGCAGGTTTTTTGAAGTCGATTTTTTTTTATCTTAAGAGTATTTCTGAGTCATACAATACAATAAATACCCACCAGTCCTTTGTTTAAATATTATGATTTGTTTAATTTGTTAACACCTTAAAAAATATTATTTTTAAGAATTTACCACATCTCCGAAGATTTACCGAGTGTATAGTGGTAAAAGTTCGGAATGAACGATGATCACAGAACAATTCTAACTTTTACCATTACTCCATCAGCCATTTTTAATGTCCCCACTGCTGGGGCTCAGGCCTTCCTTATGGGTGAATAAGGAGGACGGGCCATAACCCACCACGCGGGCCCAATGCGGATTGGTGGGTGTTAACGACTGCAAATGCAGCCGGGACCAACGGCTTAACGTGCCTTCCGAAGCACGGAGGAGCTCGAGATGATAAATTTTTGGTCACCCATCCCATAACCGACCCTTGCGAACGTTGCTTAACTTCCGCAATCGCTGGGCCAGGCGCTAAACCACTGCGCCATCGAGCTCCTCTTTTACCATTAATAGCTAGTAAATCTTAACTTTTACTGGAAAATCTTAGGATTTACATAAGTTCGGGATTTTTACAATAACATATACAACAGACGACGGAACATTGAACAGCTCACGCAGGCAACGACACACTGACCCAGCGGAAGTGTCGCCGGCCGCCATGTTGGCAGGACACACGGCTTCCGCCATCTTGCTTCCGGCTTGAAATGGATGCCGTTCCTTTGGTAGGGTTTTCCACCGTTGAAAGTTTTTATCAAGTCACTAACTCAATAGAAAACTTTTGTAAGTTATATTAACTTGTTGCATTTCAATAGCAAAACCTTTGTTTCTCGAAACTATAAGTGATGTTATCATAACAAGAAAAAGATACAAGGTACATCGTAAATTATGTGATTGAAACGATTGAAGGAATGGGTGGTAGGGTTAGGGGTAGGGTCAAAATTGCCAATTTTAAAATGCTTATTTACCTCTAGTCTAGGTCACAGAATAAATAATAGTACAATAGGTGCAGTTGGACATGGCCCGTTTTGATATGGTTTGAGTTTCGTGGAAATCATCAATACCAGTCGGCGTACCTCAGAATATGATCAGATACTTAACTCAGATGCTTTTAAATGATTTAAGTACTTTAACCTACCAAGTTCGCTGTCTCAGTAAGTTTCAACCCTGGCTGTCGATTCTGTAATCAAAGTCGCATCTCACTTCGAACCTCACTTCACTTCGCGGGAATATTAAATCATAAATGAGATAATGATAGGCTATTTGTCACAAAATATTTTAAAAATAGCTACGGTAGCTACATAAAACCTTTTGCAATCAGTAAACTAGCTTATATTCAGCTCTAATCACAAATTCACACGGAGTTTCGAAGTGAAATGCGAGTGTGGTTACAGAATCGACAGGCAACCATAAGAAAATTCTTATGAGGCAGCTTAATAAATATCATGAATTAACAGACGCAAAAATGGGCACAACATTTTACCATAGAGTTCAGCTTCTTTTGACCGAAGTAGGTACACTACACTACACTACTTTTGGTAACACTGTAAAAAGTATTTTTATGCGACTGCCCAAAAAAGGAGTGAAATGTGTTTTCAGGTTCATTGTATCTATGTGAAATTCTTTCTTCTTTTTTTAGTTTGTGCGCGCTCACGCAAAAACCGCTGAATGGAAACTTTGAATTTTGAAACTTTGGTAGCTTGGGGTCCAACTTAAAACTTAAGCTATGTTGCATCTAATTTGGATAGGTAGAACTAGGGAAACAGCTTGAACTCTCCGTAGTACCAGCTTTCATACACTGTCTACTGGGGGTTTTTCTACTGTCCACGCGGACGAAGACGCGGGCGGAGGCTAGTTATTTAATATTGTTAGAAAATTTATCAATTACAATAACATAGATTGTTTTTAAGTTTGGGAATAGAACATTGAATTATTATTAACCGACTTCATCAAAAGGAGGAGGTTCTCAATTCGATTGTATACTTTTTTTTTATCTTTGTTCGCGCATATCTTCGTCATTTATAGACCGATTTTGATGATTTTTTTTGTTCGATTTAGTATTCTTGCAAGATGGTCCCATTAATTTTTTTTTTCAAATCGGTTTAGTAGTTTTCACGTAATCCTGAAAATACTATGATTTTGCATTAACTACCTTGACGACTTTGTTATTTATGAACCGAATTATATTAAGTTTTTTGTGATGGAAAAGGGATACCTTTAGTGTAGTCTTTTTAATCGACTTAAAAAAAATAAGGTTCTCAGTTTGACCTGTATGTATGAGTGTTTCTCCGCGATTATCTCACGATTGGCTGAGCCAATTTTTCTACCTAATAATATACCTACACTACCTAATAGGTACAGAAGGTACTTACACAAAAAAAAATTGTTTAAAAAACAAAAAAAACCGACTTCAAAAAACCTGCCTCTAAAAAGCAAGAAATAATATTCAAAGCATTAGATACGCATTATCATCGTTATAATAACGTCTATTGAAGTCGGGTGGGGCTTTTAGAATAAAAAAAGGAAGTTGTACTTCCCGTACGTACTATGGGCACGAACTAAACGTATGTGACAGCGGGCGCGGCGTGGAAGCGATTTTAACCTTAGCAGTGGTTAAGCGACGCTGTTGCCAATGGTACGTACGGTATACGTTCGTACCCCACCCGACTTCAATAGACGTTATATAACGACGATGATTATTTCTTGCTTTTTAGAGGCAGGTTTTTTGAAGTCAGTTTTTTTGTTTTTTAATGACTAATTAAGCGCTTAAAAACCCCTTCGTTCGTTTGGGTTTTTAGTATTTAGAGAATGATAATTTAAAAAAAAATACGATAAATAGATTCTTTGATAGGGAAACCCTATTCGATATGCAAACATTATAATCATAGCATCATGCGAATACAAGATATCGTAGATCAAAATCGAAAGGGTTCCGGTCCCTGCCTACAACAACAGCTGCAATGTCCACTATGTAAAATTTACCAATAAAGATCTTCAAAATACATACCGATAGTAAATTACTTGATACAAATACAGCACACAACTTATTTAATGCTACAAAATCCTTTTTTAACACAAATAAAAACTTCAACAAACCGAAACTAATGCCTGACAAATTATAACTGTCAATTTTGGAACATTTTCTACAAAATATGTCAATGTGAAAGAAAGTTTAGTTTTCTTTTAAGAGTTTTTTCTCCACCAATGAGGTTTTTGGGTTACTAACATTTTCTAGATGTCATGTTGAAAAGATAAAGAGACCATAATATTTTATTTATCTATTCTATGATGCATGTATTGTGATCTTACACCATAGACATAGATATAAAAATTTTCGCTGGATTAAACATAAACTTAATATCCACTGGAATAGCGAAAAATTTTCTAAGTCTATGGGATTAAACTGTGGATTAAATGATAATAATCAGTTTATTGCAAAGATTTAAATCGTGTTTATTGGCCTAAAATAAAAAATGTTTCCTACTAACCACTTTAATAAATAAGTTAATTCTCGATTGTGTCAGGTTCATTACTATCGACTAACTAATAAACAAAAATGTAACACCAAAGACTTCTATGTTGTAAAACAATTAAATTACGTACATACACATACGTGATTCCGAACTCAGCTAATCCCTAAGACCTACCACACACATGCGGGATTTTTCCGTACGGAATTTTCATACATTATTAGGCTGGCCACACACAGACGGAACCCCGTTACGGAATTCCGTACTTACGTGATTCCGAACGCAGCTACTGCATACAAAATCTATGGGTGTGGCAGACACCTGCGGGATTTTTCCGTACGAAATCTTCATACATTGTCGAAATTCCGTTCGGAATAGACAATTTGACAACATTGAAAATATTCTACAAATTGTGGTCATCCTAACAGATAATGGCGTAAAAAACATATTCAACTATTATATGGACTAAAATTAAGTCTATTAATTGATTAATTTCACCTAGAAAAATGCATCAATTTTTGTATTTTTTTCTGTGGCGAAAACGCTCTAAGATGACTGATGACGTCACTTGCCTGTAAATAAATATGGCTTCAGGCGTTTGACACGACCATAGACTTAGGATCCGCGATTGATGGCTGTCAAATGGCTAAGGATATTACAATGTTTACAGGCTTGTGACGTCAACAAGTCACGTGTCCAGCGCCATAGCGTTTCTGGCGAGGTTTTAAAATTTTAAACTTTAAAATTGTTTTTTGTAATGAAATACATTGATTTTTTCTGAAATATCAGTGTGGTGCGCCTATTACGTAATAAGGAATAATTTAAAATGGTTTTCCAAAATTAGTCAAATAGTCTATTCGGTAACGGGATTACGTCTGTGTGTGGCCAGCCTTAATATTCCGTTCGGAATTCCGAATCGGGTTTCCGTCGTGTATGTGGCCGGGCTTATATGACAGTGCCGTCATATTACGGACGTAATTTAGCGGTGTAGAACGTTGTCTATATAAGCAATACGGCGCGGTGTCTGACGTCACGGTGTCGCCATATTGTTTACATAGACAACATTCAACGCCGCTATATTGCGGCCGTAATATGATAGCACCGCTATCCTAGGAAACCCTGGCTTTAACGTAAAGAGTACTACGTAGTACACCTAAATATTTTTTCTTCAATTATAAAATAATCTTATTAGGTAGTGTTTTACAAAAAAAAAGTAGTGATTCATGTTAATTATTAAGGTACATACCTACCTACCTACTCTATAATATCTACAAGTTAACTTTTAAACAAAAGTAACTTAAACTGCGTATTACTTAGGTACCTAAGCACTATCTTTATTCTTAATGTCATTTGTTCCTACCCATAAAGTAACTAGCGGAACTTTATGTTCCATCTTCCATCCAAAATTACCTTGTAAAAAGATATAAACCAGTAACTTTTGAATACAATCAATTTACCGGCAGTTTCTTTACAAGCATTTGTTAAAATCTTTTTGGTTTTTAAACTCATCATGAAGAAACAATAAAAGAAAGTAAAAAACATCCTAATATTTATTATGCCAGATGGTGCGATGGCAGGCCGGTTTGCACAATGCAGTTCCTACAAGCATTTGTTTAAAAAATCCTTTTGTTTTTAAACTCATGATAAAACAAAAGAAAGTTAAAAAGCAAGATGGTGGAATGGCAGACGGGTTCGCATACATAGACAGCTATTCAATTAGGTCTCTATTAACACGTGTTGACCAGAAGAAATGGTCCTTTTTTAATGTCTTCCGTATTTTTGAAGCAAAAAAATTAGTAAAGTGAAAAGGGATACAATTTACAGATGCGTTTTGAAAATATGTATAGTTAAAATTATCGGAATTAATATTTCCATACTATTGTAGATTTTTTACCCTACCTATGTTATTGCTTTTTTTTACTTATATTGAAATGTACACTTAGTATTGTTTTGATTCTCCACTACACGGGCGTAGCTAGAATTCTGTATCGGGGGGGGTTTTAAGAAAATAAAACTACAACAATGTAAATGAAATGACATTTAGATATATTCTTATTAAATGAACCCATGGACATTAGAGGACCGCTGGGAGAAATAAATATTTAAAATTAAAAATGTAACTTAAATGCCTGTATATAGTAAAAAAAGACGGCCGGGCAGCGCGATTTTTAGTCAGTTTCATCCACTAATCTTGTAAGTTATGATCTTGCCTGTCTATAAAAAAAACGGCCGCGCAGCGCGATTTTTAGTTAGTTTCATCCACTAATCTTGTAAGTTATGATCTTGCCTGTCTATAAAAAAAACGGCCGCGCAGCGCGATTTTTAGTTAGTTTCATCCACTAATCTTGTAAGTTGTAATCTTGTCTAACTATTGAGAAAAAAAAACGGCCGGGCAGCGCGATTTTTAGTCAGTTTCATCCACTAATCTTGTAAGTTATGATCTTGCCTGTCAAAAAAAAAACGGCCGCGCAGCGCGATTTTTAGTTAGTTTCATCCACTAATCTTGTAAGTTATGATCTTGCCTGTCTATAAAAAAAACGGCCGCGCAGCGCGATTTTTAGTTAGTTTCATCCACTAATCTTGTAAGTTATGATCTTGCCTGTCTATAAAAGAAACGGCCGCGCAGCGCGATTTTTAGTTAGTTTCATCCACTAATCTTGTAAGTTGTAATCTTGTCTAACTATTGAGAAAAAAAAAACGGCCGGGCAGCGCGATTTTTAGTCAGTTTCATCCACTAATCTTGTAAGTTATGATCTTGCCTGTCTATAAAAAAAAACGGCCGCGCAGCGCGATTTTTAGTTAGTTTCACCCGTTTCATCCATTAATCTTGTACTCTTGCCTGTCTATATTGGAATAAGACGGCCGCGATTTTTAGTTTCATCCGCTAATCTTGTGATCTGTAGTGTAATGGTGTGGTGTGACATGACATCCTTCGGCGAACCCAATATGTTGTTGACCTTTATGCCTGGAGTGTAAACTGTCGGTACAGAGTATTCACGTAAAACGTGGCCGATCTTATCTGTTACTCCTTTATCATAAGGCATGTAGGCTGGTTGTCTGCTAACCTCGCCGAGGTTACCTCGGGATACCAAAACTTAATAATAATAAGTTTTATGGTATAAATAAATAATCACGAAAGAAAGCTTTACCATTTACTTACCAAATCACACTATGGACTGACAGATGTCAAATGTGATCTATTAAATTGGCCCCTTTTTTTTAGTTATTTTCATTTACTTACAAGTAAGTGACAAAATATTTCGTTCACTGCAGTCCGGCACGCACGCTCAAGGCCGTCTTTAACCTATTTGAGGCCTTGGGCACATTGGGATAATGGGGCCCCTATGACCTTGACTTGGGTTACCATCAAAGTAGGATGGATGATATATGAGGCACAAAATGACAGATTTTTTAGAAAAAATCTTATCTAGGAATAGCAAAAATCGGCCGCGAAGCGCAATTATTAGTCAGTTTCATTCACTAATCTTGTAATATTACCTGTCTTTATTGAAAAAAACGGCCGCGCAGCGCGTTTTTTAGTCAGTTTCATCAAATAATCTCGTAATTACCTATGCCTGTCTAAATTAAAGAAAAACGGCCGCGCAGCGCGATTTTTATACTTAATCGGTTATATTCACTAATCTTGTAATCTTGATAAGAACAATTATTGTATAATCCATAAAAGTAACTATTTTAGAATTTAAAGTTAGTGATTAAAAATCTATGTGGTTTAAAAAGGATTTTTTTTTTCGTAATGCAAGAAACAAGGGCCCCTATCAATCGCGGGGCCCTGGGCAAGTGCCCAGAGTGCCCAGTGGGAAAGATGGGCCTGCGCACGCTAGAATATGTATATACCTACCCTTGACCTACCCACAAAATTATTTTCGCGGTAATCGGTGCTGCTGCTGACTGTTGACTGGCGACAGCCGAGCGGTGCACGAAAACATACGAAAATTACCGAATGCGATGCGGTGGGTGTAATTCAAATGATCGGTGACAGATGGCAGCAGCGCGGCAAATTCAAAATGTTAATATGTTTAATAATTATACTCCTCGCCTTGCCTAACTTTATTTTAATGTTATAGATCAATAAATAGATGATGCCTATTATATATTTCGGGGGGGGTTTGAACCCCCAAAACCCCCCCCCCTGGCTACGCCCGTGCTCCACTACCAAGTTACGTCTCCTTTGGATGACTTGGAGTCATAGATCGTAGATCGTTCTACGATCTACGATCTATGCTTGGAGTTGAGACCAAGACCACGTTTTAATGTTTTTAACTACGTAGAAAGCTTTAAACACACTCGGTTTCTAAATAACATTATTTAACTATGTAAAGCTTAAAAAAACACTCAGGTTTCTGAATAACTATACGAAAATAAACAATATTAGTAGATGCGTTATGTTTGAATGCGCAAATCAAATCTTTTCTCCTCTTAATTCCAAACTTCATAAATATTGTCTCCTCAACATATTCGTAGTAGGTATAAAATAAACTGTTGCATCATTCGTAAATATCCTCAATTGGTTGGCATGACTCCCTTTAATTGGTCACAATGAGTTCAGTCAATACCCCTAAACGAAGAGACACAGTGGCACTGCCTAGTGCAGCAGTCCTCTAAATATTGAACAACCTTCTTAATTTGGCGGTGTTATGCCGAGATTTGCTTGAGAGTCAATAGATTTTGATAGAACAGTACATTAACTAAAGATATCATTTTATGTATACAGTCACCGCTATTTTACGTACTAATTAAATCCAGTTCACACAGAACTTGCTTTGTTTTATTCAGTACAAAATTAGAACAAAGATTTTTGTGTATAACTAGTAGTTTATATCAATTTGTTGGACTAATTACATTGTTTAGTACCTTATACGGTTTCATAGTAGGACATTGTTAGTAAAAACTGTAACAAATAATAAATAAATACTCTACCTACCTACATTGTAGAGTCGGTTAGTTATCCTACTAATCCTACTAATATTATAAATGTGAAAGTTTGTGGGTTTGGATGTTTAGATGTTTGGATGTTTGTTCCTCAATCACGCAAAAACTACTAAACGGATTTAGTTGAAATTTGGCACACTGATTGTAGATAGCCTGGATTAAAACATAGAATACTTTTTATCCCGATATTCCCACGGGAACGGGAACCACGCGGGTGAAACTGCGGGTGGCCGCTAGTTAAATTATAAAATGTTACTGTATTTTTAGTATGATTTCATGTAAGTATACTATCTATGCCAACCATACTCTACTACTGCTAATTCAAAAGTTACATCTCAAAAACCATTCAAAAACAGTTTATCACACTTTAGTTCTAAATGGTTATTTTATTTATTTCACATTTTTGTCGTTCCGAGATCATCTACAGAAGGTCACCTACAAACAAAACTATCAAAGACTGTTGATCAATTTAAAACTCTTTAAGCTTATTTACAGCTTTTAGAAAGAATTGAACAAATTAGAACCGACAGTTGCTGAACTATTCCACCTACAACGTTTGACTGGTCGTAAACGTAAACATGGGTGAACTGAAAAACATATGTTCGGGGCATTGACCACCGGACCGAATCTTAGCACCGAGTATTAGCAGTTATTATAATTATACTTGCATCCGAACGCGACTTCATCAGCGTGAACAGTTATTCTTACTTACATAAATGAAAGTAAATTTGTTTAATACCAAATAATATACTAGAAAAAATTCGACTCGGACCAGATCAGTAAATTTGTTTGTTAACGCCTTCACGTCTTAACTACTCAACCAATAATCATCTATAGTAATTTTGCATACACGTGTCCAGGGGTACAGAGAAGGATAAAGGTACCTTTCATGCAGAAAAAAATACTGTTCCTGAGGATAGCAAAAAAAGACGAATTCTATACCTGGGAAACAGTACCTAGTATTTACTTTTTTTAGATAAAATGTACCCTATGTTCTTTTCTGTATCCCTTAAAACGTGTTTGCAATATTTCATGACAGTAAGTGTAACAAACAAACTAAGTTTCGCATGTCTCTAAAAGAATTAAAATAGGATTACTATGTACCAATGTATTACGAATTATGTTGCGTTTGCCTATAATATATGTATAAATTTTCTTGGGCAAAGTAAGTTCATTAACATAATTTAAATCTGAAAAACATTATCTTATCGGCAGTCGGGCTAGAAAGGTTTTCATTAAATGTTATAGTTAATATAATAAAATATCGAAAACAATGAGTACACATTTTTTCTGCATTAATAAGGTAAGTAATAATAGGTTTTTTCAATCCATCTAAACTTTTTTTTCTCTTTATCGTGACTGAATAAAAAGTCACTTGTAAAACTTTTAATATTCCTGTCCTCTTGATCTTGAAATAGGATATATGTAGCCAAAGTGGCATTCAAATGAAAGATAAACAAATCTGTCGAAGCTTTTGTATCACAAACAGCTTTGTGTTGAATCATAAGTGGTTTGTTAAATTCTTAAGAGCTTCAATTTCTCTTTGGCTAGTCCTCGAGCCGTCAGTTTCTCTAATTTATCGACAACACTTATAGGAAATGTCACATAATTTTAGCTCTTTATAGTGTTCAGTGGACATTTGTTCACTTCAATGTTTCTAAGATGTTGATAACAAAAAAGCTAAAGTAAACATTTGGTCATTGAAGCCGTACGAATTCTTAACACTTCAAATGACCTTTAAAATAAAATTAAAGTATTTTTAATTTAAAGTATACTCATGAAGTTTGCACTTTAAAAGGGTCCACCTTTTTCCCTACCACGAAAGTTTTAAGGAACGATTCAGAAGTGACAAGAAAAAACAAAAACGAAAAAAAACTTTAATAAAGTAAGATTAAATTAAATTGTCCGCAATCATCTTAACATCAATCTAAATCACTGGTTAAAAAAACAGTTAACTAACACTAAACAAAAGTTATGAATAAAAAATAACCATTTATGAAACAATACCGTGAAAAAATGTGTCAAACGTTTCGGAAGTGGGTACAGTAAATTACAGATGTAGTATCTCATGTCAGAAGAAATTACACATGTATCTGTGAAGGGAAGAGCTGCAAGAGACTGCTAAGGTCCAACCACAATTTTAGGTACTGTACTGACTTCTGCAACAAAATAACTTTATGTGGGTAAAATATTTTTTTTAATCTTCTCTGGAAGATTATAAAAATCTTGGGATTTAATTACTTACTTCCCACAATAATTTCCTCAATATGGCTTCATTGATATTAATTAGCAATCAGCAAAAAAAGCAGTAAGTACCTAAAGCTAGGGTTTCCTAGGATGACGGTGCCGTCATATTACGGCCGTAATTTAGCGGCGTAGAACGTTGTCTATGTAAACAATACGACGCGGTTTCTGACGGTGTCGCCACATTGTTTACATAGACAACATTTAACGCCGCTATATTACGGCCGTTATATAATGGCACCGCTATCCTAGGAAACCCTAGCTTAAACAAATTTTATTCAACCGAGTTTTCTTTTCATGGGTCTATTAGAGTTACTTACATAAATCTTCATGCAAAGTTTCTAAAAACAGATAACTTATTAGTTTTTTAAATTAAGCTTAAAGTTTTATGACACAAGTTGAAACATAACGTACTGCGTCGATTTCTACGAGAATTGCGTGTACGCAGGGCACATTGCGTGGTAGGGGGGCGAACGAAAATATTGCTCCGCGAGGAGTCCCGGCGCGGTCGGGCGCGGCCACATGTGCGCAGGAGTGGTGGCCACAGTCGATGTTATGGTGAATATCGATATATCGATAAAGTTAATTTAGCTTAATTTTATATTTATCTATTTCCGGAAAATTACTAAATCTGTGTTTGTGCAATTTAGCCGTTGTTTTGGATTTATATTATTAAATTATGTATTAATAAAAACGTATGTAGTTAGAAAAACAAAAAATGTAAAAGTAGTTGCATTAAGTTTATTTCAATCCTTGCAGTTGGAAAAATTGGTACGAAAATAAAAAAAATGCTTAATAAATCTTATTCAGTATCAGTAATTGTACCCCTTTTTTCGGAAGTATTCCCCTTACACCCTGAATATGTAATAAAAGGAAATATTAGTACTGAATCTTTATGCAATATAGAGTGATTAATTTATATAGATAGTTACCGGTGGCAAGGGGTAAGATTATGGCAAAAGTAAGCCGTTTTACAAAAATGTTATAATGATCTGCTGGATTGGTGGGGTGGGTTTTCTAAAAGGTAAACCGATGGCAATTGGGTTATATAGATTTACTGATAGGTACCAATCGGTCGATTTGGTGTTAACGTTCCTCATTTATTTTAAATACAAGTACTTATATTGTAAAGTACAGCTAATTTTAAATTATAGCAATTGCAATTAAACCTTATTTGATTTAATCAAGGGAATATAAAATTCTGAGCAACAAATTACTGAGTGAAAAAGAAGATAGACGCAGACGTATCCTATCGATATTTTGTATTAATTAAAGAACATCGTCCCTAATTTCAACATCTCTCATCTTAAGGAGCGGCGGCGGCAGCTAGTCACAGTGTAGCCGGCGCGCGCGCATCCCGTCAGCAGGCGCGATCCAAAAATACCAGCCGGGACCGCCGCCATGCGCTGAACGCGTTTCAAAACAAAAGAACACTCCCAATTACAAACGCGGACGGACCCATCTAAGCAATTGACAACCTTTCAATTATCGAAGCCAATACCGAATTAGAACGTCCGACAATCGAAATCGAAACTGAACAATCGAGTTGCGCTATATTGCCTAGTGCCGTTTTGAGTGGTGTGCGAAACTGTTCTGATGCGGCGATGTCACCGACGGCCATCGGAGCCGACCTGCCGCAGTGGTGCGGCAAGGCCGAGAGCTGCCCGCAGGCCCTGCTGGGCTGGCTCTACCTGAAGCACGACCAGAATGAGGTGAGCTCGAAATAAACGTTACGCCGATGGAAGTCAGATCGTTCAATCAAAATTTTAAAACAGATAAACTTATTTTACCCAACCTCATTTTTAACGATTGCACCTGGCACCGCAAGCCGCCTTTGAAATAAATAAACTTTGAATTTAGAAAGAAATTACTTCTCAAAACTTTTAACTTAAATCTTTTAACATAGAAATCACAGCCTGAAATTAAAAATGTAAACACCGCCAAGAGCTACAGGAGAGTTTAAAACATGCTACGCCGCATATAGTTCGGAACATAAACTCTATTTTTACCGAATCCAGAGAGTAACGGACTTTCTATGCCGGCATTGAATTTGCTGAACTCAAGATTTTCTAATAGACAGACGCTGAAAAAGAAATCCAACTGACTATTGAAAACAAATAACTTGTATTACCTACTATGAAAAAATAAACATTATATTATCATGTCTAGATTCAAAATCTTAATTTTTGTTTTTTTAATATTAATTATTCAAAAAAAACAGTTTACAATTGTCTGTTTAATGCAAAACAATATTTTTTTTACACTCTACACAACTTTTTTATTATTTTCCTGAAATAGTAGAAGTAAAGTTGGATGAGTATCTTAGCCAATATCCGATCGAAGCAATGGCAGAAACTACAATATAATTGGATCCTTACTATGGAATATGTGTTTTTTTCTCTCTCAAAGAGAACCTCGTAACTTCTGTGATTTAAAATATTTATCACTTGCTGGATATTACATCAAATTATTACCATAACCGTCAACTATATTCAGCATAATTATTAAAGTTGATTTATTTTGTTTTCTTTATCAGTTGTAACTTAGCCTAAACTTATTTTTTTCGCTTAAATTATGTTACCTAAGTTAGTTTAATGTTCAAACATTTGTACATAAAAGTTTTATTACAGCAGCGTTCACAGTTGTGAAATAAATTATGAAAATGCTACCATGGGAAATGCAATTTGTTGAAATTCTCCATACAAAACGACAATTTCATAGGTGGAATACGTCAAATATTGATCATTTTCCCAATCTATCCCTAATATTTGACGTTGTGTACCTCGGTTAGCTTTATATTGCTGAAAAAAAAGCACAAGGTACAGTTTCGTAGGCTAGAGCACCACGTAGTTATCATAGGACTTTCGAAGTTGTAAACATGAAATCCCAACAAAAACATTTTCATGTACTACTCTGTGTAAAAAGTATCGGGAATATGTCAATAAAAAGACCCGCGTAAAAGAGGTCGTTCTAATTTTTTTACTGCATGTTGGTAGCACTGTACTGATTAAGCGCGCAAAATTTGAGCGGGATCTGTCATTTAATTTGTTTTAAACTACACTTTTTGTTGGTGATAGTTTTGAGTCCTCGGCGATTTTGATGATAATGCTCCATCACACACAGCCATTATAGTGAAAGAGTTTTTAGCCAAAAATTCAACAAAAGTTCTCGACCAAGCACCGTATTCACCTGATATGGCTCCGTCTGTCTTTTTTTTATTTCCCAAGTTAAAATCCACTTTGAGGAAAACGTTTTGAGTCGATAGAAGCCATAAAAGAAAATTCGCTGAATGAGCTAAAGGCCATACCGCAAATAGCCTATGAAAAATGTATGGAAGACTGGGTGAAGCGGTGGAGATGTTGTATTGCAAGCGATGGGGCCTACTTTGAAAGCGATAAAATAAATTTAGATGAATAATTTGTATTTTTTGTTTTATTGACAAATTCCCGATACTTAGTACACAGAATGTATAATGCTGCCAAGACTCCATATGGCTTGTGGAGTCGTGTCTGTCTGTCAAAAAGTTATCAGACCTCATGTAGAGCCAAGCTTCTAACTCTACGTGCCCTAACTCTACTTCAAAAACTCTTCACCTTAGTCAAAATATGTGGCTTAGCCGTTTCGTTACTACAAGAACTTTGAACAGTAAATACATTTTTCCATGCACTACCGTGCCCCCAGATTTTACATGAATTACCTCTCCTTACATGATTTAACTTTAAAAAAAATTCTAATTCGCGAAATTAATAGCGAAGATCTTGTTTCTGTAAGCTATCGGATTTATGATAACTATAAATAGTGTAATAACCTAAACAGTCGGAAAAGTTCGCGGCCTTTTTGAAGCATGAATTTTGCGTGTTATATTTTTGGCAATACTAAACTTAGGCGGAAAGTAATAATTGTTTGACAGCTGTCTTTCTGGTAATAGCGGTGAAATTGAAACAAATTGATAATAATTTCTTTATATTTTTAAGATTTAGATACGTTTTGTAATTTTTGTTTGATTTAGTTCAGAGAGCCTAGTGCGAGTTGATGTTTTTATTTTTCGCTATCAAAAACTATCGTTTTGTCTCTTTTACTCCCATTGACTATGAGCAGAATATCCGATAGTTTTCGATAGTGAAAAGTGAAAACTTTGCTCGCACTAGGCCTTCAGACCCTTACCGAAAAAAAATTAATGCTGCTAGTCTTCAAAGAAAGATTTTAATGGTAATTGAGAATATGCTTTGTCGAATACTACTGCAAAAGAATGGTTCAACCGATTCAGGTTTTGTAATTTTGATGATAATGATGTTCCTCGCTGTGGTATCTTTATTATTTTTAGTACAAAAAGGCCGCAATCTTTTCCGACTACTTAATTTAATATACTTAGTTCTCTTTAATCTTCTTTACAAATAATAATGTCAAATCTGTTGGCGGCGACCCTCTCGGCCTCTCTTATGAATGGACGCATTGTTTTGTGTTACACACAAATTATGTTGCGTTATCGAGCTTGCTTTAAACGGTCTTCGCATTTCTGTTAAGTATTATTTATCGATAAAAAAAACTGGTAGTTACAGTATTCTTTCTCAAGCTTACGCGCTCACTAGACATGAAATAAAACACTTTTGAGGAAAGCCAAAGGTCGGCTTTCCTCTCCAAGTTTTCTTTCGCCATTTCTTTCTTGGAGTGGCCTCCCAATTTTGTGAAATGGTGGTAGTTTCAGTAGATTCTCTCGTTTTAGCATTAATTAATTCACAAAATTAAATTACAAATTAAGCCAAAAAAAAAACTTTGTTAAATATGAATTTCTGAAAGGCTTAAAAAATTCATTTCTTGAGGATAGGCTCACGAGTAGCTTCAGTCCCCCCGTGACAACGGCAGCTGCAAAGGTGCCGAAACGTCGGGAAAATAAAAAATCAAACCACATACCAATTAATTACCAAAGTACTTTCAATAAAACCGCGCTAGTATCCGTTAAAAAGTGTTTTTGACAGTTACAGTCTTTTCTTCAAGAAAACTAACCGAGCATACTTATAAACGATTTATTATTATTATTATTATTATACAACGTGTAACAGAATTAATGGCTAAACCAGAATGAGTGAGTCCCATCCACCCCGGTGGCTCTGACCCGGTACCGGGACCGATGGGAAAAAAGTTCCATCGGCCCCGGTGAATCGTATCTCGATGTTTAACGGGGAGGATCGCACTCGCAAAGTATCAGCCACCCCAGTATTTTATTTAAAGGGACGGATGGCACAGATTGATCATACCGCCGGTATTGCGTTTAGCTTTAGGACATCGTTAAACATCGAGATACGATTCACCGGGGCAGATGGAACTTTTTTTCCCATCGGTTCCGGTACCGGGACAGAGCCACCGGGGTGGATGGGACTCACTCACCAGAATATTATGGTAAATAAGGACCATCAAACTGAACAACTTTTACTATGGGACCAACTCTGAAATCGCGAAACAAAATCAGCTGTTTCATACAAAAATTAATAACTAAAATAGGTATTAAAAAGTATGAAACAGCTGTGCTTTTTTTCGCGATTTCAGAGATTGGTTCCATTGAAAAAGTTGTTCAGTTTGACTCTGTATTGGGGGCTAATTGTCTAATTTCAAAATCTATCGCAATCGCTTTCATTTGACAGATGGATGTGACACATTGCTGCATTTCTTTGGTAACTTTTTATTTGTGCCCAAAAGAAGCATCAATGTGTTCCTGAAAGCGAATGCGATAGATTTTGAAAAGACAATAGAGAGGCTGGTTAAGCCATTACACGTCGTATTCAAAAACGATCAAGAGCTTATCCAAAATAATTAATTAAAGAAGGTTTATTCAATAGTTTTGAAACCAAATTCATAACTCATTCACTAAATTATTTTAATCCGAAAACAGTGTCTTCGTAAAATAGCTTTGATAATTTGGAGCATTTTATATCTGATTTGGCAACACATGTATCATGTCTATTGCTGCCATTGACGCAGTTTCTCTTAATTAAACATTTTGCTTCTAGTCATCATAAGTAATATCGAAATTATATTTATTACAGTTTGTAGTGCCAAGCTACGAACTAAGATTGCCAAGTAAAGACTCAAACCGCTTTTTAGTCATATCGTTAACGTTTTTACAAATGTAACTTTGTTTGGGGAGCTGATAGTGGTTGGCAGTCTATAGGCCCTCCTAATGGATGGGGAAGAAGGATGGGCAAAACTCTTCACGCGGACCCAATGCGGATTGGTGGGTATTAACGAGCGACCGCTTTCTCAGCGGCCGCGCACCCGGGCGGGACCAAAATGGCTAGCTGTTTTGGTTTCGGGACCACACGCCCCAACTGCCACAATCGCCAGCTGAATTCGCTAAGCAACTGGGCGGCGGTATCTTTTCAAAAACAACTTCAAATAGGTAGTAAATTTTATCATAAGTTATATCAGCCAGCCGTAAATAGATAAAATGAAAAAGGCGTTACCTTGCGGAAATCCATTATAATGGATATAGAAAGAAAACACTATATGAGTTGCAATGACTTCCAGACAACAGATGGCAAAATATGCAAGATATCTATGCACCACCCGCCCGCCCACAAATACCTGCAGACAAACCAAATATCGTCTACAACACACCTTGCCACAGATTACTCGCCCTTATACGAACTACTTTCGTAAGATAAATACGTGTTTCCTGTATTTACATAGGTACGTGTATCGCGGCGAAACACGAAACTTTCGCCACCACACGGAGCTGTTTGACCGTGCAAAACCAAGTTGATTTTGATATACTTAAGTACTGAAAATGAAAGTCACATTATCTTACCACACTTGATCTTTAGGATCAAAACGAAGTATGTTTTATCGAATATAGTTTTTATTTGTTTATCCTGAATCCAACCTTACGGCGAACCACTTCAAATTTAAACAAATAAACTGCAGTCCACATGTGGATTCGGAAAGCTACGCAGAGTTATTTTTAGTGACGCCTACCTGTTTCTTATCACAACATATTTACGTTAAAAACGTATTACGTCAAATTGCCGTAAATAATATACCTAGGTATAATACTTATTTAAAAAATCCTGTATAATATGTAAAAAGCGCAGTCGATTAGCACATTTGCCAATGGTTAACAACCTTCGCCAGTGTCACAGAATACTATAAAGTCTGCTCGAAAGAAAATAGGAGCTACAATATGATTTTCCATTGAAAAAATACTAATTTCTGAAAAATATTTTTTATGATAAAATCGATTGATAGTGTTCGAAAGCTGTATGTAACAGTCAACTTACGGACTTAACTGTCGAATTAACTGAATAATTTCTCCTATTTGCCGTGTGTCAGTTAGTATTGAAAAATGTACAATTTTGCGTATTTTAAAATATTGCGTATTTTTTTATTATTTTAACTCCAATTTCTTTCTACACTAACTCTCACGTGAATATATTATTCATTTTATGCGTTTAGTCAGTAGCTCAGAACACACAAACAAAAACCCGTAGCTAGTCAGTACCTAGTTAATTTCTGAACAGTTTTGTCTGCAAAACATACCTTACTGTTAATTTTGTTATTTACTTATGAAGTCTTCTGTTTCTAGAATACCTAATGATCTTAGCACTTGTTTTGGTGTCACGAGGTCTTTTATATGGATTAATAAGCTTGGTTATTTCAGTCAAATTACAGATTATCAGGTCTAGTTACATGCGATATCATTGCATCCTGTGTTCGCCGCCTTTGAGATGTGACCCTAAAAACTGGTGTATGACTTTGACTCATCCAATTTTATTAATAAATAAACGTAATTATATATTTTTTTGTGCATTTGCACAAAAAATATATTATTTTATTTAATTAAGTCTCAAACTAAACTGTCCCCCTACTCAAATGGCCACTTTTCTATTCGTTCGCTAACTTAACAATTAAAAATAAACCATAAACTCTAAAATTACGTGTCGTAGGCTTGTCAATTCCATACAATACAACAATGTCTGAGATTTACATAAACTTGCGACGTGTGACTTGATCGTCTAACTAATTGCTTATTTTTAATCTTTAAGTTGGCGAACGAATAGAAAAGTGGCCATTTGAGTAGGGGTGCTGAGTTTGCACTAATGCACTATATTGACTAAATAACGGATTTGTATACATAAATAAGAATTTGTATGAACATTTATTCATGACTCGTAAACATAAATTATATTCTTCACACGATCCTTTTCCCATCCCATAGTTCGAACGTCTCCAAACTTCTGATGCAATTCATGCAGTAGGTATAATGGCCGTATTGACCCGTTGCTTGCACCTAAAGGACAAGGGAAAGGTCAATAGCGTCTTAAACCCTGACTTGAATAAGAAGTTACATATAATTATATCATAACAGGAAACTAATACAGATAGGTACTCATTATTATAAATGATTCCAAGGATTTCATAAAACTAAATCTGTCAAAACTACACTACAAAACAAACGGAAAAAATCTATTTGGACCAAACTATTAATGTCCCGATCCCGACATAACTTGCCTTATTTATTCAGAATTGAAAAGCGTTCTCAATTTACAGCTAGCGTTCTTAAAAAAATCTTATTACAACGTAATAGAGTTAGCATTCCAGCAATTAACGCGTTTGGTTATGATTCACAGCCGACCGCGAGTAGGGTAACAAGTATTTAATAATTTCATTGATAAAATGAAATTAAAAATACTTGTCACCCATCACACATTTGTGATTCAATTAACTAAGGCAATAAAAAGTTTTTGTAGTAATCATTAGAAGGAACACCGTCAAAAAATCATAGGAAGGTCCCAGCTCATATTTCATCCGGTTCTCACAAGGAAATTAAAAGAATCAGTTATGTTAAGGTGAACCGATGATCTGGTGAAGGTCACGGGAAACCGCTGGATGCGGATAGCGCGGGCCCAATCGTTGTAGAGACCCTCGGAGAAGGTCTATTGGTGTAGGAAAGGAAGATAGTATACCCCCACAGTAAATCCTCAGTAGACGAAACTTTACAGTAGGTATGATAAAGTATCATAAATGAAGCATATTTTTTAAATTATCCAAATCCATATTTTTATTTTGTTTTTGGATATTTGCACACATGGGGTTCATGTACTATATTACGTCCCTGAAAACTTTCATCGACTGAGGATTTGATGTTGGGGTCTCCATACAAAAGATCGCTTCATTTCCTACACTATATGTGTACCCAGTAGTGGGAGTCGTAATGTCCCAATGGCGGGTTGTCACAAAATTTATCCCGCTTGGTGGCGCTACTATTGTTGGAGACCTTTGTAAAGGCATTTACCCCCAATTTTCCCGTTTACTTTAAATTATGTCTAAAAATAATTAGTAGTAGATAGTCATAATAATTTATGGACTTTGACAGTAAATGAATTAAATATCTAAAAAATTAAAACCAAAATGTGTTGGAAGAAAAACGGAAATTTACAAAAATTTGTCTTCATCCAAAAATTGGTAGCAAACACAGAAAATAACAAAATGACAGGTCTACATCTACACTAGCGCCAAGTTAGCGGTAGTGCGCCGACTGGTGGACGATTTGTGAATTAGCAAAATTATCCTGCCATTCAATTCCCATATCAGGGTGACAGTAGCGTTCGTCAGTAATTCGTTGCCCAGATGCGCGCGCGCACCCCGGCCAATGAATTTGAACTTCTTTATATACGTCGCCGTTTTGTTTGTCACAAGATGATTAGAATCAACTTGCGACAATGCAACAGCGGAAGTTCAGTATCATCTAGTATAATATTATCTGTGGTATCATGTATAAGCTCGAGGCCTAATCGTGCTAATTTTCAATGATAAAACCAAAACTAAATCGTTACCATTTCAGTTTCGTTTACTGAAAAATACTCGCTTTAGTTTTGCAAAAATATTTAATTGTAATTTTATTTTATTGTAACTTTGCCATTTTGCGAGTCCTTTGGCGAATAAGGGCTATTAAATTACTTTTAACTGTGCTTCTAATTCTTGGCGCTATTTGCATTCTCAGTAATAAATTCTTAATAAATAAATTCATCCTGTTTAATAAGAAAAATATTATTAATTTAAATATTTCAGTTTAGAATTTTCTAAAACGAGTAATATCTTTTCCACTAACGAAAACCTTGTAACACTGAAACTAATTTTAAAATGTTTTATTCTTACACATTTTTTTATACAACGTATTACAAAACAACCCCTAAAGCCGAATATGGTAGATAGGGACCATCAAACTGAATAACTTTTACTATGGGACCAACTCTAAAAAATCCCGGAAAAAAACCCAGCTGTTTCATACGAAAATTAATAACGAAAATATCAAAAAATTTATGAAACAGCAGTTTTTTTAACACGTTGTATTTGTATAATGTGTTACAATAATTTTATTTTATTTTTAGTGGGTGCCAGGTTCCGTATGGGGCCCGCTGCCGACGGCCGCGACGGGGTCCAGCGCACCCCCTGCAGATGACACCAGCTCCTTGGCAGAGCAGCTGACCGCCCTGTCACTGCGCCGCCCGCCCCGCCCGCCTCCCCCCGCATATATGTGCCATCTGTGCTTCAAGAAGGGGCATTATATTGGAGACTGTCCACAGGTAAGATACCACCTCCTAACAACTAACATTAGCCCTAGCTCTAAGGTGGAGAACTGAACGCTCGCCCTGTGAAACGCCGACCGCCACGCCCGCCTATATGTGCCATTGTGCCACCTGCCCACCTCCCCCCGCCTATATGTGCCACCTATGCTTCAAGAAAGAAGGGGCATTATATTGGAGACTGTCCACAGGTAATATCATCATC
The DNA here is from genome assembly GCA_928269145.1 of Agriphila tristella. NCBI lineage: Eukaryota > Metazoa > Arthropoda > Insecta > Lepidoptera > Crambidae > Agriphila > Agriphila tristella. The sequence goes on along the minus strand of OV743442.1, from coordinate 4,155,604 downwards.
ATCATCATCATCATATCAGCCACACGACACCCACTGCTGGGTATAGGCCTCCCCTAAGGATCTCCACGACGATCGGTCCTGCGCTGCCTGCATCCACTGGCTTTCCGCGACCTTCACCAGATCGTCGGTCACACAGGTCCACAGGTAATATACCACTTCATAACAACATTAGCCCTAGCTCTAAGATGCAGAAACTGACCGCTCGCCCTGTCAATCGCCGCCCGCCCTCCCGCCTCCCCGCCTATATATGCCACCTATGCTTCAAGAAGGGACATTATATTGGAGACTGTCCACAAGTAAGATACAACTTCAAAATAACTAACATTAGCACTACCTCTGTTAGAGAAACTGACCGCCCGCCCTGTCAAACGCCACCCGCCCCACCCGCCTCCCCCGCCTATATGTGCCACCTGTTCTTCAAGAAGGGGCATTATATTGGAGACTGTCCACAGGTAAGATACAACTTCAAAACAACTAACATTAGCCCTACCTCTGGTAGAGAAACTGACCGCCCGCCCTGCCCGCCTCCCACGCTCCATAAGTTTTCTGTCTCAAAAAGACACATTCTTCTTCTAATTGATTAGAAATTACATTCTGGTGGTAAGAAAGGACTTGGCACTTGTAGTATATTTATTTAAATTATTGCGTGGTAAAATTTCAAATCCGGAATTGCTAAAGGAGGTGATGTTGCAGGCACCTGACAATTATGTGGGGAGGAGGCGACAGCCACGGCTGCTGGTGGTACCGCGAGGCAGGACTAATTTGCTAAATAAAGCCCCAATCACACGCGCTCTGCACACACTCAACGAAATTTCCCAAAGTATTGATATTTTCGTGTTCCTTGAGTGAATTCGCCAAAGTGTCATTGTATATTATATGTTATAAGCAGTAGTGACCACTTTATCGAATTGGGATATATCCTGTCATGATATTGTGTCTGTGTTAATAAATAAATAAAATAAAAATACTTACTTATAAAGTTGAAACATGGGTGAAACTATAGAAAACATAATTACGATCTCGAGTCTAGAGAAATAGATAGGCATTATACAGAAATATACGATTACAAATTTATTAATTTTAGAATGCTTTCTTCAGTAAAATACCTAAGTATTTATAAAGTTTCATTTTGAAATTGCGTACTGGTATAATATTGACGTTAAAATTAGTAAATTCAACCGTGTGTTAATCATATTGCATTGCACCGTAAACAATTTTGAGAACAGAATTTCCGGCAGCATTATTGTGTATGTTTATTACAGTTTTCGATACTCCCACTTGATTATGCATCACTAAACCCACTTTAAATAACTACTATGATTCATCAATCATTATTTCAATAATTCGATTTGGATATTTTTATGATATTTATGCCCAGCTGTGGGAGTCGAGATGATGAATAAAAATATTCATTCTTAGATAATAGAATTATAAAAGCCATTTAGATACAAAATACAATATATATGCTACCATATCGCTTGATTTCAATAAAACAACAATGATTACTTATCTAATTGAATTGAAACTTAAAGGAAGCATACGAAAATAATATAAGTACCAATGATGTTCTCCAATAATTTTAAGGACCGGCATCCATCATCCATCCCATCCAATACGTAACATATTTCAATGTGTGATAGTTAATGCTTTATTTGATCACTGAGGTTTAAACGCCATTAATAGATCGCCCTAATTTTCTTGATGTTTAAAGATCATGACTACGAATTGAACGCATTATGGCAGCATTGTTTGTCTATCATTGGGTCTCATCTCATAAGACTTATGAAGAAATCTAAACAAGAGCACTTCTAAAGAGTAGAGACGGTAGATTCCGCACTTCTCGTGATTCAATAATACGATATCAGACGATACGCGCAACGGGCAGTCTGCCAATAGACACACACACATTATTTTTACACTATAATTTTCTTCTATTCGGGAAGAACGTCGCTTTTAATTCTATTAGGAACGTGACCTTCGCTGTGAGTGTAAAAAAACATTGATTTATAACTCAGACGACTGTGATCGTGTTCTGTCAGTCGTCAGACGATCATAAGCTATGTTTTAAAAAAAAATCTTTTGTTACTATAGCCAAATGTCCTCATTGAAAGAAAAATCAAGCCAACTAAACTCTCTCCTTTAGTAATATATTAAAGTTGTCTTGTTTAGTATACTCATAGCAAAAGTAGGTGATGTTTTCTTGATTTTTCAATGAGAAAATGGCTATTTAGTTATGCAAAATTCAAAGATAGATAAAGATTTACTTTTTATAATATTAAACTTAACTTGAACAATTTTCATTTAGGTACAATATAAGTGAATTGGGTTGGTAAACTTTTCCAAAACTGTTGTGAATTATTATATTTTCTGGTAGCTTTTGGCTTTGGAGTCAGGAATAACCAATTGCGGATTTTTTATAATACTTCATTTTAATTTAAATAATAATTTAAAGTTAAAATTCTAACATAGTACAATAAATCACTTTTACGGCTGTATGCGTAGGTATTGCTTTTGCTCAAATAAAAAAATTGTCCTTGGCAATGTCAAGTAGTTGTCATGTCAGTCAGTCACAGTCAGCTAAAATGAATAAAATAACTCTTTTGTGAGTAAATTTGTAGATATATATATATATTTACGTGATCATCACAAACGCATAAAGCTCTCTGAAGGCAATTCCTGTTTAATCCTCTGCACCACGTCTCTTTCAAATGTATGGGAATTGTACAAAATTTGTTTTGCCGATAGTCACATCTATATTTCAAACAAAACGGAACAAAGCAGTATAGGTACTTCATCGGCTTAATAAGCTGGATAATGGATTTCTTCAAGCTGATCCATTTCCCATAACTGAACAAGAAAAACACTAGAATATCAAAATAAATAAGCTGAAAAACAAACAACAACATTAGGTCGTGATTAATGATTACCAAAGAGTAATATAATTGGATTAGTTTTTGTCACTCTCTGTCAAATCTGTCCTGTCAGTCACTGTCATTTAATCAGTAAATGCAAGGGAACTTCGTGTTCAGCCGTTCGTTTGATATTTTATCGCGATAATAATATAAAAAATATATTTAATTAACAAGGTAAAATAAAAATATCATAATATTATTTTCTTTATTCTTCAGACTTGTGCTATCAAAAAAAAATATAAAACAATTATCTTCGAAAAAGTTTACCAACCCAATTATCTATGGGTAGGTTACTTACTTTTATTGTTACAATAATGTCATTAGCAGAAATTGTAATTACTTCGCAACTTATACAGGGTTATTTTTAAAAAGCCAACAGGGTTATTTTTAAAAAACAACCTCGCAGGAGTAGATTACTATCATCATAAACAACAACATTTGTTCTACGACTTTTCCGAAAACGGAAAAAAATTTCGGCTCCTCTCCTCATACATTTGTATGTCCGAACAGCTGATTGAGTTTTATATGAAAAGTCTATTTTTTTGTCTGTTTTTACCCGACTGCAAGAGGGTTATGTTTTTCGCGCGTATCTTGTTTGTATGTAATATTCTTTATATCTTTCAAACGGCTGAACGGATTTCTATGACTAAGATATCGTTAGATTTGTCTTGTCAGCCCAAGTGTTCTTAAGAAGGTGGCGTTTTAAAAAAACCAACATGGCGGCTGTACGGTGCTGTTATACGTAGTGGAAAAACATTTTTTTTTAGAATACTACAATATGGGTGTCAAATTAAAGGGCTTTTTATAAGAATTTCAAAAAGATATATCATGACTGTAATATATAATAATTAATAACTAAAAAGATATAAATAAAAAAATAAATTTAAAAAAATAAAAAAACCCGCCTGCATAAAAAGACAAGTCAACTGAAAAAATGTAAACAAGATTAAATATTAAAGGCAACATAATAACATGCAGTCGGAGGCATGTCGGAGGCATATAATTCAAATCATTCATAACGTCACTTTCTTAATGCATGCCTCCGACTGCATGTTATTATGTTGCCTTTAATATTTAATCTTGTTGGAAAAGTCCTGTAACAAATGTTGTTCTATATGATGTTACTCAGCTACTCCTGCGAGGATGTTGGTGTTTTACAAATAACCCTGTATATTAGGTAGGTAAAATAGTTCTCAAGTTATACCATTAAATATTATTACATTTAAAATAAGCTCGTCACTTTTTGTAACTAAACCCATTTGAGATAAGCTCGTACGTGACCAAGGCACCGGGCGGGCGTCTACGTTTTGCTGACCTCATAATAGTGTTAGATTTCTTAGCTGGAACAGATCTTTGTTTTAGTTGCTTGTCAAGGTGTTTACGTGTGGTAGTAATAATCGGTGCGCCACATCCCGTCTTCTCGGCAGTTCTCGGAACTATAAATAGCAGAGTTTCAGTGAAACGTTATCATATAAGTACCCTGAAACGTTTATAACATTATGTGTACGAGGGGCATGCCAAAAGTTATTAGATACTCTTTACTCAATTGATACTGGCAAGTTATACAACATCGCAAGCACTGGTTATTTAGTGACGGAAAAAAATCTTAAAAATGCTTTTATTTGTAAAAATCTGGGGCCCTATTATTCAATCATTTCTTTGAGTTATTTTGAGTCAATCACAATTGACAAGTAAATCGCACTTCAAAATCACTGACCAAAGAGACTGACTGACAACCTGCTGACCAACAAAATACTGATTTTGCTATGTCGGACGAAAATAAGTAGAGCGCTCGATGCCAACCGAAGAATAAAAAATAGGGCCCCTGAATTTTACAAATCAAATCATATAAATTTAAGAAAAAAATATTTGAATTCAAGTGTGTTCCATGTTTGAATTATAGACTGGTAGAAAATTAAAAAAATCGGCTTTCTTTACCGTTTCAACGACATTTTGTGAGCCATTTGGGCAACATGACTTTTCCGATGTAAAAAATCTTGCTGAATTCGGTTCTGAATGTTGCTAAGCCGAATTTTGGCTTCCCCTCCTGATTTTTTTCAAGCGGGTTTTGCTCTAATAACGACTTGATTCAAGAAAATATCGACGGTGGTTAATTCGTCCAAGTCATAGTTTTAACTACCTATGACTTGGACGAATTAACCACCGTCCAAGAACTATGAGGATTTGCCCGAGAAAGCAAAGACTTACTGGTAAATAGCCCAGTTATCCCACTCTAAAGAGTAATAAACTAGTTAAACATTTTTGTCAAAAAATATTTTGTGTTGCAGCGCGGAATTTTCTCAATTTTCTTTTTCGAAAATCCTCTACAGAATTAACACTTAGTACCTACCACACGTTATTTCTAGCCACACATATCTACACAAGTGGAGGACTTAGGTCCCTCGTAAAAATAAACCCTATAGGTAACAGTATTTTTTTTATTGTTAGTTAGGATTTCCTTTTACGAAATAAATTAAAGGTATTCTAATCTAACACGTTTTTATTAGGTTGCTTTCTCGTTTGTTTGTTTGTTTTGTCCGCAAAGTTTGCGAACGATTTTATACTAGCTTCCCGATAAGCTCGATACTTGAAACTTTAAACATAGGTCAGAACTTGAAAGCAATGCAATATTATGGTATCATTGAGCTGATCTGATCATGGATCCGGAAGAAAGCCACAGGAACTCAATGATGAAACCATACATCTCCATCGTGTTTGGGCTCGTTAGAATCGTCTTGACGAGTACTCTAATGGGAGATGAAGTCCAGGGTCTGATGATGAAGCTGGAAGGCCATGCCACAGGAATTCAATATTGAAACCGTGCAAACTTATCGAGTTTGGGCTCGTTTGAATCGTTTTGACGAGTAATTTGTTGGGAAATAGTTTTCAAGGTCTGATGATGGAGCCGGAAGAAGGACACAGGAACTCTTTAATAAAACCACGCCACACCATCGAGTTTGAGCTTGTTTGAATCGTCTTGATGGGTACTTTGTTGAGAAATAGTGTTCAGGGTCTGATGATGGAGCCGAAAGAAGGCTTTAGGATTTCTATAATAAAACATGCAACGCCATCGAGCTTGGGCTCGTTTGAATCGTCTAGAAGAGTACTTTGTTGGGAAATAGTTTCCTGGGTCTGATGATGGAGCTGAAAGATGGCCACAGGAACTCTGTAATAAAACCATGCAACCCCATCGAGTTTGAGCTTGTTTGAATCTTTTGAATCGTCTTGACCAGTGTTCCGATAGGAGATGGTATATTTTTTAGCTTTAGCTCCTTAACTAAAAATCAGAAAATAATAATTAACGGAAAAACATTTTTTAAACACGTTTTTAAGACGCTCTAAAAATAATAAAAATCGGTCTAAAAACATTAAATTAGAACATACTAGCAAAAACAGATCCTAAAAAATATAAAATAAACTCTTCTGTAATTATTTATATTATAACCCTATAACTACAGAAGTTTTAAATCTAAAAACGTGGGGCGCATGCCAAAGGCAATATTACAAAATGCGCCCCACGTTTTTAGATTTAAAACTTCTGTAGTTATAGGGTTATAATATAAATAATAACAGAAGAGTTTATTTTATACTTTTTAGGATTTGTTTTTGCTAGTAAGAATATTTATTTAAAACTTTAAACTTAAATATTGATATTTCTACTTTCTAGCATCAAACATATAAATGGATTATATAGTTTTAGAGTTTACTTTACAGATAACAATTGTGTTATAAAATTTCGAGTAAAAAAATACATTTAATTGTTTTTTATTATTATTTATAACTCGTAAATTACAAAACGGGCATATTTTTTTTGAAAATATTAAAACTTCTAATATCGCAAGAGAAATGTACATAGTACTTAGTATATCGATATTTCGGTAAAATGTGGAAATTTGCAATAATGATGTTCTATTTCCTTCAAAAAATTTATTTCTAATTTTGTATTGTTGTGTGTTATCTACTATTTCTTCATTTTCGGAGTCTCTCTGTCTCTCTTCACTTTCGGTATCGTTATTTTATCACTGGGTTCGTAATCCGAATCGCTCATATCAGATGATTTTTCAGGTATTTATTGAAAGTGTGAAATTTATTGAGCCCTGCCCCCCTACTCAAATGGCCACTTTTCTATTCGTTCACTAACCTAAAAAATAAAAAAAAGCCATAAACTCTAAAGTAACGTGTCGTAGGCTCGTCAATTCCATACAATACTAACAATGTCTGTGATTTACATAAACTTGCGGCTTGTGATTTGATCATTTCAATGATTTTAGAATTTTAAAAGATCATTTGCTCATTTTTAAGCTTTAAGTTAGCGAACAAATAGAAATTTGGCCATTTGAATAGGCCATCTGGATTTGGTGTAGTATTATAATTAATAATGTATTTAATTCGATGATAACATTGCCATGATTTTTGTTTTTGGTTGGGGGAAAAATAGTGCCAGGTGACGTCCAAATTGCGCGAAAAAGTGCCAATATCATCTCATTTATAGTGGGTCAACTTTATTCGTGTCTCAATACCCAAAGTACGCAGATTGTTCATTCAGGTACCCAAAGGATGAAGTCTGGCTCTCTGTGAGAATAAAATATCTGGGCCGTTTCAAGATTCTTTTTTTTTTCGTTTTATCACCTCCATCGCTGAACAGCTGTCAGGCATCCGGATCTAATATTAATGGCGCACCTTAGATTAATCAATAATCTTGACTCACTAACTAGAAGTATTTCGTGATTGCAAACGTATTTTCGTAGCTAACTCTCCGACTATAAAATTATCTATGGCCTGGAAAGTCCCTCATTATATTTTTGACAAGGCATAAGGCAACTACAGGAACGATTATTAGAAAAAAGAAACTCCACCTCTATGATAAACTCTCTTCCTCTTCTCTCTTCTATTAAAAAGAGCTTGCAACAATAGCAATATTGTTTCATCTTACTTATTTGCAGCCTATTTTAGTTGTCACTACTTAATTAGTAGGTACCTAAATAATAAATTATAATAATTATTCAAGTTTAAAATAAAAATGTCTAATAAGAATCGAAAGAAGAAAACTAAGGTAGGACCTTCACCTTCTTCTTTAACCACAACCACCATTAAAATTAAGGTATTTCATTGTTTTATAGGGTTCCGTACCCTGAAGGTAAAAACGGGACCCTATTACTCTATTACTGTCCGTCTGCATATCCGTCTGTCTGTCTGTCACTAGGCTGAATCTTATGAACCGTGTCGTTGTGACAGTTGAAATTTTCACAGATGATGTATTGTATTTCTGTTGCCGCTATAACAAAAAATACTAAAAAACAGAATAAAAAAAATATATTAAATGAGGCTCCCATACAACAAACGTGATAATTTTACCGGTTTTTGGTACGGAACCCTACGTGCGCTAGTCCGATTCGCACTTAGCTGGTTTTTTTAAAAGGCTAAATGGTGTGGTGAGTTGTGAATGTTATATTGTTTCTCGAACTATGACAAACCAGCTGTATAAGCCTCTATTTCTTTTGGCTTATGTTTAAATGATCACCATTCTAACCTATCCTAACCCAGAATTAGAAAATGCTCACCAAATCCTCTTGGGCGGTTTAGGATTTAGTGTCCATCAGCCATTTTTAATATCCCACCACGCGGGCCCAATGCGAATTGGTGGGTGTTAACGACTGTAAATGCCGCCGGGACCAACGGCTTAACGTGCCTTCAGAAGCACGGAGGAGCTAGAGATAATAAATTTTTGCTCATTCATCCCATGACATGACCGACCCTTGCAAAAGTTACTTAACCTCCGCAATCGTTGTTGGGCCAGGCGCTACCGAGCTCTTTTTTGGTACCTATGCTAAAGTATGAATTCCCGTTTCTTTTCAGGCTCGTCCTAAAGGTGAGGGTCTGACGCCGTACCAGGGAAAGAAGCGCTGCTTCGGCGAATACAAGTGCCCTAAGTGTAAACGCAAGTGGATGAGCGGCAACTCCTGGGCCAATAATGGGCAGGAGTGCATTAAGTGCCGGATTAATGTCTTCCCACATAAACAGGTGAGCAATTAGATAGTTTTTGTGTTTTTTAATTCTACTTATTGGGTCACTAAACTAAAGTTTTAAAGTGACCCAATAAGGAGAATTAAAAAATGTTATAGGGGCTATAGCCCCTCCTTATTGGGTCACTAAACTAAAGTGTTAAGAAAGATAGCCCCTATAACATTTTTTAATTCTCCTTATTGGGTCAGTAAATTAAAGTGTTAAGAAAGATAGCCCCTATAACCATGTGAAGTGAAACCCATACGTGTTTCGAAAGCGAAGCGATAAGTAACTGATTTGAAAATTGTACTTTGACTAGGGCATGGGTTCCCAACCAGTAGGGCGCGTCCCCCCCAAGGAGGGCGTAGAGCTATCCAAAGAGGGACGCGACGAGTGACTCCAGATAGTACCTACCTTCTTATAAGAACCCTAAAAATCGTTGATAATCTACTGGAAATTTAGTTTATACTAGCGGCTGCCCGCGGTTTCACCCGCGTGGTTCCTGTTCCCGTGGGAATATCGGGATAAAAAGTATTCTATGTTTTAAATTAGCTTATCTACTATCTGTGTGCCAAATTCTAACCAAATCCGTTCAGAAACTCTTAAGTGATTGAGGAACAAACATCCAAACTTGCACATTTATAATATTAGTAGGATTAAGATTATTATTAGTATATGTTATTGAAAAATATTAGAAAAAATCGACTAACCCGTAGCAGCTCAGACGGGACTCGAACCCGCACCCTTAGGATTCCGGCCCAATGCACTAACCAATTATGCTACGAGTCGCTAGCGGGAGTGGCGAAATTTTCTAATACTTTTCACGTTTCCGCTGTAGGCCAGCGCCTCTCATCAATGTGAAGAGAATTAACTTCGACATTCGAAAGCAACACCTTTACAGATGCTAGATAATCGATTAAGATGAATGTTTAAACTTTTAGATTTATGCATTCACAATGCTATTTTTATATTAAGATTATTAATATTTCGAGGGTTCGAGTCCCGTCTGAGCTGCTACGGGTGAGTCGATTTTTTCTAATATTTTTCAATTATATTAATAATCTTAATATAAAAATAGCATTGTGAATGCATAAAATCTAAAAAAATTGAAGTTTAGTTTATAGTTTAAAATAAACTACCATTTGACCAAAGAATATGATTAAAAAAAATCGTTTCTTGAATATCCAGCCACCCTACTCATCAAATATGGCCAAAATTTTATACGTTTCAACGCTACGCTTACTTTTAAATATCAATAGACGATTAAATCATAATATGTCACAAACTTATGGTAAATCACAGACTTTGATTGTACTGTATGGAATTACTAGCGGCCGCCCGCGATTTCGTCTGCGTGGAAAGTTTTTTAAAAAAGATACCCTATGTCCTTTTCCGTACCCCTGACAACGTGTATGCAAAGTTTCATGATGATCGGTTCAGTAGTTAAGACGTGAAGGCGTAACAAACAAACAAACGGATAATATTACCTAGTAAAAGGATAAGCTTACGGCACGCAATTTTTAGTGTACCTACTTGCTTATTTTGAAGCTATAATAGTAAGCGTAGCGTTCAAGTGCATAGAATGTTAGCCATTTGAGTAGGGGGGGGGGGCAGTTCTCCACACATCAATAGATACTAAGGTAATCCTTATCTTCGTTTCATTGCAGAGGCCTCTTGAGAAACCTGACGGGTTGGACGTGAGCGACCAGTCCAAGATCCATCCTCAGCACCTGTGCCAGAAATGTCGTTCACTCGGCTACTACTGCCGTCGTGAGTACTAACAACTTATGAACGTAACTGTACCTCCCTTTGCGAAGAAAATCTATCGAATCCGAGTCGAGTCGTTTTGTAGATAGACGTAGAAAACTCGCCGTTGGAGATGGGCAAACAAAAGACCCGGTTTAAACCCGACTACTAGGTTTAAAAGTTTTTAAACAGTGAAAGCCCATAGACCATTTTGCAGAACTAAAGCCGGCCACATATACAGACAGAATACTTATCAATAATGTATGAAAATTCCACAAGGAAAAATCCCGCATGTGTGTGGTACCTAGGTCTATAGATTTGTATGTATTAGCTGCGTTCGGAATGATTACGTTTCGGAATTCCGAATCGAATTTCCGTTTGTATGTGGTACTAATCAAAATCTTTATGAATAATCTCCTGTATTGATTTAACAAGAAATTGTTTAAATATTAACGCCACATTTAACATGTAGAATAAGATACAATAATGGGTTTTCACTTGGTTTAAATCCAGTGGTCGGGTTTAAACCGGGTCTTTTGCCCATTTCTACTCGCCATTGTAAGACACTCATAGATTCTGTAGAAACAACAATAGTCGCACGCACCGCCAAAGTATATTATGGAAAAGATAAAGAAACTGGACTCGGTCTCAATAAACACATAACAACAAAATGTCCCAATCACATTGAGTAAGAAATATTAATTACAACATTTTTTTGATTCAGGGCAACTCACAATAATTTAATCCCAAATTAAGCAGTGCTTGTACTATGGGTACTAAGGCCCCACGCAGACAGAAAGAATTCAGCCGTTCGAGTTCTGCGTTCCGCGTTCTGGACTTGTGACCTTGGTCAACCAAGGTAACTTTAGACTAGACAGCAGGCGGTCAGACCGCGCCGCTGCCGGTCAGAGTTATATATCCCAAACGAATGGACCGATTTTGTTGCGGTTTTACTATTTGAAAGAATCAAATAAAAAAATGCAAAATTAACACGGAACGAGTTAAAAAAGGAGAATTTAGTATTCTTAATCTTGTTTTTTAACGATTTCTATATTTTGTTGCAATTTTTATAACCTTTGTCAGCAAGGTATACACACTGGCCTTTCCCTCACTAACACATTTTTTTTATTCTGGAAGCAATCTTCTAGCGAGACGGCGTGGTCTTTGTTTTTCTGGACATAGAACTCAAGAACGCAAGAACCCTCACTCTGAACAAGACGCAGTTTTAAAACGTAGTGATTTACTTGCTCAGTGCGCAGTATGACCATAGTAGGGTATGACCAACGAACTAAAGATATTAGTTCGTTGGGTTGGGTATTATGACTGCCTGCCGTCTGCGCGGAGCTAAACGCTACGAAGAACGCAGAATGCAGAACGCGAAACTCAGAACGGCTGAACTCTTTCTGTCTGCGCAGTTCCCTAATAACGTACAGAATACTTACATAAGTATAGATACACTAAACGACCTTGATTCAGGAACAAATGCTTTTGCTCATCACATCTGCTCCTATAGCACAAACCCGGGTTCTTTGGCGCCCTAAACGAGTCCTTAATTATTATTGTATTATTACACTGCACATATTTTTTTTGTAGCCAATAAGTTATTTTAACCCATTTTATATTTGAGACAAACACAACTCTTTTTCTACTTATTATTATAGGTACTTACCCTTGGGCAAAATAAAAAGGAAGAAATGCTTAAATATTTCGTATTCCTATTTCTTATTAAAAATTAAATACGAACGACAAAGGTAATTACTTCATTTAAATATTTTTGGGCAGATGAAAATACATGAAATGTTACTTCATTATTGCTTTTTGACGTTACTTAATATATAAGCAAGTTACATAATGAAAATTGCCTAAAGTATTTCATATTCGAATATTCGATGCAGTACTTATAACGCGCCATTAATAAGGAATCCAAAATGGCGGCAATTATCGTGATAATATACTCGTACGTGTTACAAAATAGCCCCTAATAATGCCGAATATCCGCATCCCCCTATCCAAGGGCTTCGCCAGCCCATGGCCCAGGGGAGAGGGGGGGGGGGGGGGCAAGTTAATATTAAAGAGGATGAGAATGATATGAATTGTAGGTACAGTCAACAGCACCTAGTGAATTTATTCAAGTTTTGAGATGGGGCAGGATTTATCGGAAAAGTTATATATATATATATATATATATGTATACTTTGGTTATTTGCAGTTGGCTACATTTTTTAACCTCTAGGGGGGGGGCACTCCTGGCGACGCCCTTGCCCCTATCTACCATTAGAGTCCATTCCTTATTAATGGCGCGAGTCCCATAGTAAAAGTTGTTCAGTTTGATGACAGGGACCAACTCTGAAATCGCCAAAAAACTCAGCTGTTTCATACATTTTGATGTTTTCATTATTCATTTTTGTACGAAACAGTTATTTTTTCGTGATTTCAGAGTTGGCCCCGTAGTAAAAGTTGTTCAGTGTGATGGTCCCTATCTAGCATAGGGGTTATTTTGTAACAAGTTGTATATTCTCACGCGGTTTATTATTTGGTTTTAGTTGATGATGATGACTGAAACAGTATGATAACAGTTTTCCCTATATCGCCGCCATTTTAGATTCCTTTGTTTAATGGCGCGAGTAATACGTACAAGAAGTGTAAAGAAAGAATGTTTGTTTACATTTAAAGTTAGTTTTTAAAGTCTTACTATAAGATATATCTGCAGATATGTATATTTCGAGAAGAGAGATTTGTTTTTATTCCGTTGTACTTTATAATGTAAGATGATATTAAAGTTTTCCTTGTGATTTTATACTCCAGATGGCATTAAAGTTACTTATGAATTTTATATGTATATTTAGACGTGTTAAGATTTTTAAAGTTTGTAAATCGAGTAGAGTGATTTATGATTGCTGTTATTGTGTAATCTTATTTTCTACGTTCTAATATAAGAATATAATTATAAGCTTATAAAAGCTGGTATCACTTTCCGAGCTTTTCATCGAGTTTTGGTATTATTATCTGTCACTCATATCCATGATTGATCGTCTTCAAAGATTACAAGTGTAAAGTTTAATTTTATTACGCATGCTATTTTTTTTATAACTAGAAAAAAGCAAGCAAACTAATATTAGGGTGCTTGTACACGGTGCATAGAGCCCGCGCAAGTTGAGGCACTTACGCAGGTTTAATTACATACTCCGTGGAAAAACGTGAGCGGGTCCAGGGAAGTCCAGCCCTTAGCGCAAGACCCGCTCCTCAACGTGCGCAAGCTACATGCACCGTGTCAAGCATCCTTAGAGACGAGTTGCTTTTTCTTATTATTTTTAATTTTTCAAGATTATCTAAAGGCTGGGTTGAATAAACTTTTATATTTGCCGAAATAAAAGGAAATTATTTTAATCTAACCTTTTTTTATAAAAGTACAATGCGATTAAATTGACAATAGAAAGTGATCCGCGGCAATTCCATTGGACAATATAGGTATGGCATAGAGAAAATTTTACAGATCAAAATAGATCGTTTAGTACCGCAAGTGCTCTGAAGTTAGTCACTTCTGTTGACTTATACTGTACATAGTCAAATTAATCGCATTGTAGGTAAGTAATTTGCAGGTACTTTAAGTTTGAATTAACTAAATATTTTCAGAAAAAAAAACAAATATCTTTAGTTTATTTTTTAGTTTTTTTCCGAAAAACTGCCATAACATTTTATAAAAAGTAATGTAATTTGTGTTTTTTTTATTTATACTCAAAGGAAAATAAAGATAGTGTAGAAAATCAAAATGACGTTATTGTATTGTACTTTTCTGTTATAAATGGCGTGAATAGCTACTAAATTAGATTTAAGTTATGCCTGATGCAAAGTAGGTAACTAATATTTAGTCATTTTAAGACCAAATTACGAGTACATTAGATCCAAAGATCCAGTGAATTCTCAATGTGCCAAAAATGCGTAGTTCGTAGGATTTTTACCGTTCTTAAAGTGCCATATAAAGCTAATTGTTTTAGTTAAAGTCGGGTTTTTCAGAACATAAACATGTTTTACTTTTAGAACCTTATTCCTCCTCATCTTTGATCAATAATACCCTAGATGTCCGGTCAGAGTTTCAAAAATGGCACCTCAAATAGCGTCCCATTTACAAACTAGGTGCTTATTTTGCACAAAGTAAGTGATAAAAAATGTGTTTTTGTACAAAAAAAATAAGTGATATTATTTAGTGTGTGAGTTTGTACAAAATAAGAGGTGATTGTGTACAAAATAAGCGCCAAGTTTGTAAGTGGGACGCTATTTTGAGGTGCCAATTTTGCGTACTGTTTTAGTACGTGAAGCGTAATCTAGGATAGGTATTCTTCATCCAGTCGCCGCGTCGCCAGGGGTGGGCAGGGGGAGGCTGCTACCTCCCCCCCCCCCCCTAGAGGCTAAAAAATATAGCCAACTGCAAAATAACCAAACTTCTAAGGGCGTGCAATTGACTTGCTTTTCTGATAAATCCCGCCCCATCTCAAAACTTAAATAAATTCACTAGGTGCTCTTGACTGCACCTACAATTCATATTTTTCTCATCCTCTTTAATATTAACTTGCCCCCCCTGGGCCATGGGCTGGCGACGCCCTTGTCATCATCGAAGATGCGGAATAAGATTATTAGTAAAATATAAGTATATTTTTTTATTCTATATAGTTCTCTAAAGTTAGTACACTCCGTCATTATTGTAGTCGTTATAATTAACTTTTAAGGGAGTGTTGTTGAAACTATACAATTTTGCCATGAAACTATGGGTCTTTAGCATGGGAGGACCAACATTTTCTGTCGCATTTCGACACATGTTTAATTTGCAAAAAAATTTAGTTTAATTGGTAGAACATTCCCATAAGTAGTTATAGCGACCACAGTATGACGATATTTTATTTAGTATGTACTTACAAGTACTTACACATAGTAAAATGTGAGTTTATGTACTGAAGAAATCCTCTTTCATTTTTATTTTACCATTTTTTTATTAGTACTTAAAACTTTAAAGGTTTACATACTTATTATTGATTAAGATCTAGGTAACCATTATTTTGTCTATGTTATTTTAATTCGGAGTTGAGCGTTGCTTATATTCTTAGTAAGTAGTATTTAAAAACAATCAAAATTATTATTATTAATTTTATATTAGGTCCTTCTTACATATTAAATTAAGACGAATTTTTCATACATATCAAAATTTTATAGATTCGATAGACATTGAATCTTGCATGAATGATCCCATCAAGTTTTGGTAAATGGTTAAATGTTAAAGACTTATATTTTGTTACCACAAACTTTCATGACATGAGTAAATAAATTCATTTTTCGCAACAGCGAAAGTTACAACTTTTTTAAAATCTTAATCTAAATTGAAATGTCATTTGTAGAAGAACCTTAATATTAAATTGTTTGCAAAGTTTACTTAATATTAATGGTAGGTCAAATATTTCCAACATGCCAAAGTTATATTAACGAACAATATCATTTATTGTTAAATTAATAAACTATTATTTAGTGAAACAAATCGCTGAATCGACGGTGCTTATTTAAATAGATATTCTTTGTTTCTGTGTGTTAGAATATTTCCAGTTTTCTAATATACCGACCTAAATAGATATTTATAAACAATACTAACAAAATCAACGTTTTTTTTTAACTTTATAAAATTCCGTCATATTTAGCGATGTTTTATTTCACAATCATGATTAGATGCAATTATTAATTTTCTGTAATATTTAACATGGAAATTTTTAAAAATTAAAATAAAAAATTAACTAATTGCCTTGTTTGTTCAATCTGATAAAATATAATTCATTTTATTATTATTTTACTAATATAAAATTAATGTTAAGTTGCCATAAGAATAAAGCTCTAATTATAAGAAATTATTACTTTTAGTGAATTGTTGATTTTATTTATTGTAATTGACAACGTGGATTACGTGGATGAACTGTTTTGAAAAAAAAAACATATTTTTTTATTTCCAAACAGTTCAGTTTGTACAAACAAACAAAATTTAAAAAATTTTTTTTTTGAGATTTTCTTTTCAGAGTCGTTTTCATTTTTTTTTCTTTTGTTAAGTGACATTATCAGAGAATAGAATTAATGTCTTGGTAAAGAAACATAAACTTTACTACTTTGAATTATTTTAGGAAACACGGAACGAGTATACTCACGAATGTAGAGATTTTTTCATTGCTTGTATTGAGATTAAGTTAAGTACTTACTTATTATCTTTTTATTATTATTGATGAACATAATTATTGTCATTTATTGTTACTTAATAGTTATAAATGTGACAAATATTTTCAATTAAATATTATAAGACATTTGGGCGTTTCATTTCTTAGTTTTATATCATCCTGAAAGCTTACTACCAAAAAAGCTTTAGTAAATAAAGGTCTTAAGAAAACTTCTAACCACGATTGCTGGGGTCAAAAAGGCCCAAAAGTCACATTAGACTTTTTGTACAAAAAATAAGGCTTTTTTGGTTTTTAAAAGAACTTACGTAGGTTACCAATAAAGGCTGTATCTTCTGTATAGTCCATTTATCCAAAGAAACTGAATGATAAAGGCTTGTGTTCGTATTACGTAGGTTACTAATAAAGGCTGTATCGTCTGTATAGTCCATTTATCCAAAGAAACTGAATGATAAAGGCTTGTGTTCGTATTACGTAGGTTACTAATAAAGGCTGTATCGTCTGTATAGTCCATTTATCCAAAGAAACTGAATGACAAAGGCTTGTGTTCGTATAGTATTTTATTTTAATTAAAAAAAAAAATTGGCTAAGTACATTTTATATCTTATACTAATACCTACATAATATTAGCAAAGTTTAGCACTATTTAGCAAAATATAAACACATAAGATAGATTGCATTCACAACACTATTTTGCGATGGTCGTGGGTTCGATTGCCGCTTGAAACGAGATGATTTTCGTGGTATAAAGTTAACTTTTGCGTTCAATGTAGATATGCCGGCAACACCCGAATTCTATGGGGTCTAAAGGAGTTTTCATATGATGCACCGATGAATTCGTTGCCGTCTCCGTCTTCATGGTTCAAGGATCTCTTCTCGAAGTGATGCCCTTCAGATTTTTCACCAACGTGGCCATATTCCTTCGCCTCGCAAACCAAAACCGCCAAACACACAAGTAGTAAAACAGCGGTGAATTTCAAAGTCGCCATTTTGGATTTCCGAAAAGATAGCACTGCAGACTTTTTGCTTTAATTATTACTCTGTGCCTCACTGTATAGACTGTGCAATATTATTCATTCAGTGGCTTTTTATATTGTTCCCATGTTTTCGTTTGTAATAAAATGTGTTGTTCGAAAATCTTTTATTTGTTTTCAATGTGCGTCGATTCAACATTAGCATCTGTTAAGAGCGATTATCGGTTCGGGCATTGCCATTATCATTTAATTTTCCATTCAAATATTTATGTTTAGTAATAAAAACATTATAGGAGGTAGTGAGAACCAGAAACAAAATGACTAGGTACTTAGGTACCTCATAAAACAGTTACAAAAATGCACAGATTCCCTGCATAGCACGAACTACTAGACTAGGACATTGAAAAAATAAACGAAATGAACACAAATTAAAAATTTTACAAAAAACAAATATTTAAAAAAAATATCGAAAAAATTCAAAATATTCCAAAAATCCTCCATTCACCACATACAACAATATAAACTTTCATACACACCCAACTTCCATACCACAGTACTGTATACCAGAGGTGGCCAACAAGTCGATCGTGATCGACCAGTCGATCTCTGGAAACAGGTAGTGATTATTTCCTCTGTGACAGTGCAGTCGATTGCGAGAGACATAACAAAAAGTTTTTGCTTGTGGTAGCAAAGCAAGTAGCAACAGAACGGTGCGGGAAGCGGGTACGAACGGTTTGTAGTGAAAAATACCCCAAAAATGAAAATGCTTTAAGTCGATCTCAATAGGCCAGGAAATTTTAAAGTAGATCGCAGTCCTAGACAAGTTGCCCACCCCTGCTGTGCACGCCATGATGCGCTACAACTCACTCGCCAAGGTACTTTTTTTAGGGCGAACCTACAGCCCGTAATTTTTTTGTTTTTCAAAATTTTGATCTCATTCGACAGCCAACCCTAGGACCGTTTTTTTTATTTTTTTTTAAATTTCGACTTAGTTCTCGAAACATCCGGGCCCAAAGTCAAAAATAAAAAAAAGAATCCGACCATAGCTTTATGGATTTAATTTTTTTTTTAATTCCTTCACCATCAGCAGGCCTATTTTTTTTAACACGTTTTTATTAGGTTGCTTTCTCGTTTGTTTGTCCGCAAAGTTTGCGAACGATTTTAAACTAGCTTCCCGATGAGCTAGAGACTTGAAACTTTGAACATAGGTCAGAACTGGAATACAATGCAATATTATGGTGTCAATGAGCTGATCTGATGATGGAACTGGAAGAAGGCCACAGGAACTTAATGATGAAACCATACAACCCCATTGTGATTAGGCTTGTTAGAATCGTCTTGACGAGTACTCTGATGGGAGATAAGGTCCAGGGTCTGATGATGAAGCTGGAAGGCCATGCCAAAGGAACTAAATATTGAAACCGTACAATCCCATCGAGTTTGGGCTCATTTGAATCGTCTTGACGAGTACTTTGTTGGGAAATAGTGTCCGAGGATCTGATGATGGAGCCGGAAGAAGGCCATAGGAACTCTTTAATAAAACCACGCTACCCCATCGAGTTTGGGCTCGTTTGAATCGTCTTGACGAATACTTTGTTGGGAAATAATGTCCGAGGATGTGATGATGGAGCCGGAAGAAGGCCATAGGAACTCTATAATAAAACCACTCTACCCCATCGAGTTTGGGCTCGTTTGAATCGTCTTGACGAGTACTTTGTTGGGAAATAGTGTCCGAGGATCTGATTATGGAGCCGGAAGAAGGGCACTGGGACTCTGTAATAAAACCATGCAACCCCATCGAGTTAGGGGCTCGTTTGAATCGTGTTGACGAGTTCTTTGTCGGGAAATAGTTTCCAGGGTCTGATGATGGAGCCAGAAGAA
This sequence comes from Agriphila tristella, assembly GCA_928269145.1. Classification (NCBI taxonomy): domain Eukaryota; kingdom Metazoa; phylum Arthropoda; class Insecta; order Lepidoptera; family Crambidae; genus Agriphila; species Agriphila tristella. The sequence continues at coordinate 4,135,888 of OV743442.1, read as the reverse complement.
GGGCACTGGGACTCTGTAATAAAACCATGCAACCCCATCGAGTTTGGGCTCGTTTGAATCGTTTTGACAAGTGCTCCGATAGGAGATGGTATATTTTTAGTCTTAGCCCGTTAACTAAAAAGCATAAAATAATAATTTACTGAAAAAAAAATATTTTTTAAAAACACGTTTTTAAAACGGACTAAATTATTACAAAAAACGGACAAGTAAAAACAAACTAAAAAGTAAAAAATAAATTCTTCTGTAAATATTTATAACCCTAATAACCTATACCTACAGAAATTTTAAACCTAAAAATTTTAAACCTTAAAACGTGGGGCGTGTTTTATAAAATTTATCATCCATATTGTCTATAGCATGCGCCCCACGTTTTTTGGTTTAAAATTTTTAGGTTTATAATTTCTGTAGGTATAGGTTATTAGGGTTATAAATATTTACAGAAGTATTTATTTTTTACTTTTTAGTTTGTTTTTACTTGTCCGTTTTAATATTTTTCGTCCGATTTTTTTGTAACTCAACTGACAGCTTAAAATAATCATCACTGAACTAATTTGTAAGTACATTGCTGCTACGGTAAAAATCAATGTTATGACTCTCTACTAAAACCCAGCAATGTACTTAAAACTTAGATCAAGGATGATCATTTTAAGCTGCCAGTTGAGTTACAAAATAGGCCTGCTCTGCTGATAGATCTTGTCAATCAGCACCTATTATAGCTTCCCTTGGACGAATCAACCACTGGACGCGAAATGACAGCCATATTCGCCTTTACCCCTTAGCCACTTACTGTGACCGATAGCCTCAGTAAACGATATCGCGTTGTCAGTGTGATGCTAGAGCTCGTGGCGAAACATTGGTACAAAAATGGGCAAAATGCTCCGTATTGTTCAGCAAAAAAAATAGCGGGCAATCTAGAAATGTTTCTTTTCACACGTAAGCACAATTTCAACCTATTATAGTAGCTATTTTTCGTAAAATAAATAAAATTTGGTATGTAAACAAAGTAGGGTGAGCTAGCCGGTTTGCCGGCCCCCTATGGTTTTCGGCCATTTCGGAAATATAACCAGGGGGGCTTTTCTATTCGTTCGCTAACTTAAAGCTTGAAAATAAGCAATTAAACGATCAAGTAACACGTCGCAAGTAGACATTGTAGTATTGTATGGAAGTGTCAGGCCTCCAACACGCAATTTTAGGGTTTATGGCTTATATTTAATCGTTAAGTTAGCGAACGAATAGAAAAGTGACCATTTGAGTAGGGGGCAGGCCTCCTTCTCTTGCTCAAGGTCGCGCGGACAAGGACTTTAACAATTTATTAATTAAGTTTAATTAACAATAATTAAGTTTTTAATGGTAGTATCGTGGGGAATGCATATGTATGGAATGTTACATTTACCTACGACACTACTGGGCCGGTAGCTTAGAAGGGAAAAAAATACCCGCGACACTACCAGTGGTGCGCCTTGGTAGTGTCGTGGGGAAGAAGGGTGAAAATTGAACACGGTAGGTGTGTCGTTAAAAGTAGCAAAAAATGTGCATGTGAGTTTTTTGGAACGTAAGTTACAATATTGTTTACCAGAGTGTCCACTGTTAAAGTCCAAATAAATTCCCTGACTTTCCCTGACCATTTTTTCAAAGAACAATGGCGAAATAATTGTTGAGTTAATTATTTGTTCACGTTCGTTCACGTTTTTGTTTTCGTTTTGAGACATTTTTACTCACAAAGAAAATAATACCGAAATAATAAAAATTTCACAACCAACGAATTTGAAAGAAAAATGTCAGTTGTCAAACTATACTATGTGTCAAACGCGTTTTTTTGGCCAATTTATATACAAACTTTGAATACTTTTCAAAACAAAACTCAACCATTCGGTCATCCCATTAATTTTTTAACTTTATTATTGGCAACAATGTTTAGGGCTCTCATTAGTTAAAGTTTTTAGCCTAAAGTAGTTTGATGCAACAAACTAATGAAATCAATATTTTAATGATTTCATTAGCTATAAAGTGGCATTAGCTAAAGAAGATTTAAAGTGAAGCTTCTTGCAATTGAGTGTGAGTATGGTAAATTAGTTTTAGTACTGTTTGACTTAAACGCGTAAAGTTTTCGGTGTGATACATTTAAATTTGATGGCCTGGTAACTAAATGCATTTTTGGGAGGTCATTTGCTTTTCGGCCGTCTGGCCGAGAACTAATGTATGAGTTTCACAATCCATAATATTTGGCCGGCAGTTATGGCCGGAAACCGGCTAAATCACCCTATAATATTGTCATTATTTGACAATTTAATCCCCCCTCACCCCGCAAAAATTGGTTGATCGTGATTTCATACATTTTTCTTACGTTACGTGTCCAGTAGCTTCCATACAGTCGCCGTGTCGCACTAAACTCCCAAATAGGACCTAGTACCCAGCGATCTAAAAGTCATTTTCAATGACAAAATACAATGTATTTTACCACCGATACAAGAATCAACTTGCAACTTTATCTAGTTTTGGTTTATAAAAGTTTTAGTAGATGCAACGAATTTTTTGATGTTTTTATTATTCTAAGATTTTATTCACTTTATCTGAAGGTACCTACTTAATTATTAATTTGTTACCTCTTTTTTCCGTCGCCAACAAGTGCATACCGATTCCGATCATGGATTTTATAAAATATTTGAAAATTTTCTAGAAAGCTAAGTCGACTTCATCAAAATAACTGTATAAGTACCTACATAAAAAGCACATAGCGTAAATAGACAGTTATATGCTACTTTGTAAAACATTCTTCAGACCTGTGTAACACAAATTAATATTATAAAATCTGTTTATCCTTACTCTGTCCTATTTAAACAGATTTTGACAGTTGTCATGCGTCATCTGTAAATTGATTAAGAAATTTGAAACTCATTAAGAAATGAGCTAATTCAATAATGTTATTTATTTGTTAATTTTTGTTAATATAAAGTCTGGAAACGATATACATATTTGTAAATATCGTTCCATCTGATTGATAAAGCTGACAAGTTTTTTGCGCCCATTTTTCTTGTCAGTTAAAAGACGTCATAATGGGTGGTAGGGTAAAAGAATTGACGATTTAAAAATGCTTATTATGTGAGCTTATTTAAATAATAGTAGATTGTTATACAAGACGCTAAAATGACCCATTGCATACGAGGTAGTTTTATTCCCGAGCTTTAGCGAGGGAATAAATAGAAACCGAGTTACAATGGGTTTTAGCGTCGTGTGTTACACTCTACTGTAGCAGCTAAGAAACACAATGCACGCATTCTACGATCAAACTTAAAGTCACAGAGTATAAATATAAGTCTATGATTTCACCGAAGAGATCGCTGCTTTTAGTTCAATTTTCGAAAAAATAAAAATGAGAAACAGTATTAAGTCGAGCGAGTCTTTATTCGTGATTATGAATAAAGACTTTTTCGTTTTAGTAGGCTCATTGGTAATAGACAAACATTAAAAAAGAAAAAACTTTATCCCCTAGGGGTAATTTTGCTATTTTATCCTGGCTCTTGTACCTTACAATGACGGACTTTTAGAGCAAGAGGAGTGAAAAATATATTTCACTTTCACTTTCACTTTGACTTTTTTTTAATTTAAATCGTTATTTAAAAACATGTATGTATAAAATTTTGTCACAAATAATTAGATTGCTTTCGTAATCTGTGTGGTTGTATTTTATAATATTTTTTTTCAATAAAGAGTTGGGTGAAAATTGTTTATTACACTGAGAAAAATCGATTGGAGAAGGCCTCGTAAAAGCAGGTTATTGAAACATGCGGCAGAATTTAAGAACATGACATAACAATATTCGGCTAGGAATAAAAAATGATGGCTCAAGAAAATGAAGCAAACTTATTGTTAAAATGCATTATCTATTATTGTTGTGTAGACGTGACGTCATTAATGAATAATACAATAAAGTGATGCACACATAACAGTAAAGTGCTGGGAACGAAAAATGTTGTTCATAAATTGAATTGTTCATAAACTGCACTACTTATGCATTTCTGTGCGTGCACTATACATATATAGCTCCCCGTAATGTGCTGGCACAATAAAGTTTTGTGATCACTTTTCTCAGTGTGGATAAGACAAGTAAGGCTGAACAGACTATAAACAGCAAAATTAAATAGGTAGGTACCTACCGATCAACTTTGTTTATCGTTTTGGCCTTTAGTTAAATGATAAGTAACACAAAGAAGCTTGTGCGTGATTTCGAATCAGTATAACAAACAAACTAAGTACATACAAGTGTATATTGCTTGCTAAATAAACGGGATAAAAACCTTTGGAGGTGCAGTTTTTGGTGTGGGTGACGTCATGAAATACAGTGAGTAAGTTTAATAAAACGATTGAAATTGTAGTTCCTTCGATTTGTACAGGAAGATTTTGCGAGCTTTATCTATCACAAGTTTTTTTTCTAAAGCAGATGGATGATGTCCTTTGATAGTTCAGTAAAATTACGGATTCGCAAAACATTAAATGCTAATAAGCTGTAATTGCATATCTGACTTTGATGTGATTATTAAACACTAATATCTACGAATCCAAGTGGTAGCTAGCCAGGCGGACTTGAAATAAGCCCTACCACAGAAAAAGTAATAGTGGCCCTACCACCAACCAAACCGAGTACAAATCGTATCCCTCCTGTGAATCGAACCCGGAATCCCTGTGTCTTACATGGATGGGCGAAACATAAACCACAAAGGCGGTTACGTTACTTTTTTACCCGATTCATATATTAACTTAGGAATTTTGAGGTATATAAATAGACCGGGCGGCCATCGCATGGTTACCTACCCCATCGAGTTACTGGATATTACCACCTTCCACGAAAAGTAGACCTTAAATAGGTAAGAAAAATGTTGGTCTGCCGGGGCTCAACCTGGAGGAACCTTGGTGGTGCAAAGCTGTGCTACCTACTTTTGACCATCATTTTACCTCATGTGGTTACTGAACAAAACCTTTTCGTTGCTTTTTGTCTCTATTAGTAGAGTTTAAATAATTATGTCTGCCGACCGAATTCTTGGAGGGTTCCGCAGTCCAACCATTTTTAGGGGCCGCATGGGGGTGCTATTTTACCTCATCGAGTTACTGCATGAAACCAAGTTCTCCTAGTAGCTAAAATGATCCTCTTTAAATATAAATTGGTCTGCCAGTTCGCAACCTGGCAGTTTTTGCAGTCCAACCAAATAACTACATAGTATAAAACAAAATCGCTTCCCGCTGTCTGTCCCTATGTATGCTTAGATCTTTAAAACTACGCAACGGATTTTGATGCGGTTTTATTTAGTAGATAGAGTGATTCAAGTGTAAGATTTATATGTAAAATACTTGCATAATATAGTAGAGAAACACTGATAATTTTAAAGGTTTCTAATGTGTTTTGTAAATAAACACTTTTTTTATGCTTCCATTGCAAATGCTGGCTGAATCCTACGAGATAGATCAAAAATATGTACTACAGTATTGTCCATCTTAAAAAGGTCCTCAATAAAGCTCCAAATGGTATATGTCTATCTCTTAGGGATAACCCACAATAACCATTTTTATCCTTTCTTTTCATAAAAAATAATGGCTTATTTACTAAGTGATTTTAAGCAATACAACATTAACCCTTATCCAAATTATGTATCTTAAATACATTGTGCATGCATGTGATATAGATTAATATAGCCTTAGTATGATCATTGAACCCCTGCGAAGCCAGGGCGAGTCAGTCAAATTTTCTGTCTATGGACGAAATTTTTGTTTTTTATTTATTTGGTTGATTTCTGTTTACCTATGAAATATAAAACACAATAGACTATTTGACTAGGTAATTTTGGAAAACCATTTTAAATTATTCCTTATTACGTAATAGGCACACCACATCGATATTTCAGGAAAAATCAATGTATTTCATTAAAACAATCTATGTTAAAGTTCAAAATTTTAAATCCGCGCCAAAAACGCTATGGCGCTAGACACGTGACTTGTTGACGTCACAAGCCTGTAAACATTGTAATATCCTTAGCCATTTGACAGCCATCAATCGCGGATCCTAAGTCTATGGTCGTGTCAAACGCCTGAAGCCATATTTATTTACAGGCATGTGACGTCATCAGTCATCTTAGAGCGTTTTTGCCGCTGAAAAAAAATCAAAAATTATTGCAGTTTCCAAAGTGAAATTAATCAAATAATAGACTTAATTTAGTCCATGTAATAGTTGAATATGTTTTTTTACGCCATTGTCTGTTAGGATGACCACAATTTGTAGTATATTTTCAATGTTGTCAAATTGTCTATTAGTTTATTATATGCGAAAAACTATTCATTGTGTACTTAGAGTCTGTCTAAAAAGTCAGTTTACCTGAGAAATTATTAAATTATTAAAAAAAACTTATACTGGTAACCCTGTCGGTGCTGTCAAAATTCTAATAGTTAACATATTTTTTTATTTATTTATTTAGATGGGTATTGGTGGGGTGGTTGGGGATTTAGGTGGGTAAAAAAAATATTTTTGAAATTACCCATGTAAACTGACTTTTTAGACAGACTCTACCGTAAAATGGGGGTACTTTGACATTACGGGGTTACATTGATAACAACTATCAATTTAAAAAACACTTATTTCTTGGTTTCTGAACATATCCGAACATTTTTTATGACGTTGGCAGCACTATATAGGCCCGTCATATCGAACATTAAAATCGTAAACTAACGGCTAGTTCTGGTTTTAATATGTTGTTAGAACCACTACCAGTAGCGTAAATTCAAGTTTGCAGCTTCGAAAGACCTGTGCTAACTTTGCAGCACTCGAAAAACTGCGAAATTATCGCACTTTTTTTGGTATATATTCAATATTGTAAGCACGTACACGTTTTAAAGAAGATAAAAATTGCTACAATTTGACTTTAGATCTAGCTCTGTAGGTGAAATACTTACCGAGATCTCCAAAGAAATACAAGTTTTTCAAAAAAAAATCGACCCCGATATCGGGGAAAACACTCATTTTACGGGTAACATTATAGGAATGTATATATTGTAGAAAATATAATTAGCTTTAAACAAAAAATTACGTCTATAGGCCATATAGTTCACTCACAAATCTTAAAAATCCAATAAATGGGAAACTTCATTTTTCACTAATTTGTTCTGTTTAGTTCTCACAATGCATGGTTTGAAGGTAGTTTGAAAGTAAAAACCATGTAAGTACATATTATCTACAAGAAATATAATTATATTTAAAAACTATTAATTCCTTTTTACGATTCGTGGGTGGTTCATAAATATTGTGTTTCAGCGTGACAAATAGGCACATGATTGACGACGTCGACGTCGGCGTTGTCGTCTTCTCTTTCTTCGGCAATTTTGAGCCCGGTGACGTTATGGCAAGAGACACCAGAACAAATTTTGCAAAGTGCCGAGCATTTCAGGCCTGCTTTTACGCAGGTACAGCCGCCTCCTTTACAGCCTTTCTTGCCATGATAAAAAATTCTGAAGAAGAGTTGGAATGAGCCCCTGTTCGTTATTTTTATATCCCCATTGAGTGGCATCTTTTTCCACCCCCAACCACTTCTGAACTTGACCTACTTATTTTAGTTTAAGTTCATAAGAAATAAAAATAATCGTTTGTAAGAAATTAGTACATTGTGTTGTGTTGTGTGTGACTTATTTGTTTCTTTTTTGACCCTTTAACATAGGTAGTCAATAAGTAAGTAAACTATTAAATAAAAATACCTACATAAATCAGTACAAAGAAACAAGCAAGCAAGTAAAATTTCGTCTGTAGACTGAAAATTTAACATTTAAATTATAATAAATTTGGTTGGACTGCAAAAACTGCCAGGTTGCGAACTTTAATAAGAGCATCATTTTAGATACTAGGAGAACTTACAAACTATATTAAACTAGTGACTTACCCCGGTGCAATGCTGATACTAAGGCTATATTAATCTATATCACATGCATTCACAATATATTTAAGGTACTTAATTGGATAAGGATTAATGTTGTATGGCATAAAATCGCTTCGTAAATAAGCCATTATTTCTCATAAAAAGAAAGGATAAATATGGTTATTGTGGGTTATCCCAAAGAGACACATACTATTGGAGACTTTTGTGGACCTTTTTAAATTTGACAATACAGGGGGGCTACTCAAATGGCCACTTTTCTATTCGTTCGCTAACTTAAAGCTTAAAAATAAGCAATTAAACGATCAAGTCACACGTCGTAAGTTTATGTAAATCACAGACGTTGTTGTATTGTATGGGATTGACAAGCCTACGACACGTAATTTTGGAGTTTATGGCTTATTTTTAATTTTTAAGTTAGCGAACGAATAGAAAAGTGGCCATTTGAGTAGCCCCGCTGTAGTACATTTTTTTGATCTATATCTCGTAGCATTCAGCCAGCGTTTGCAATGGAAGCGCAAAAAAAGTGTTTATTTACAAAACACATTAGAAACCTTTATAATTATCAGTGTTTCTCCACTATATTATGCAAGTATTATACATATAAATCTTTCACTTGAATCACTCTATCTATCAAATAAAACTGCATCAAAATCCGTTGCGTAGTTTTAAAGATCTAAGTATTCATAAGGACACACAGCGGGAAGCGATTTTGTTTTATACTATGTAGTTATTTGGTTGGACTGCAAAAACTGCCAGGTTGCGAACTGGCAGACCAATTTATATTTAAAGAGGATCATTTTAGCTACTAGGAGAACTTGGTTTCATGCAGTAACTCGATGAGGTAAAATAGCACCCCCATGCGGCCCCTAAAAATGGTTGGACTGCGGAACCCTCCAAGAATTCGCTCGGCAGACATAATTATTTAAACTCTACTAATAGAGACTAAAAGCAACGAAAAGGTTTTGTTCAGTAACCACATGAGGTAAAATGATGGTCAAAAGTAGGTAGCACAGCTTTGCACCACCAAGGTTCCTCCAGGTTGAGCCCCGGCAGACCAACATTTTTCTTACCTATTTCAGGTCTACTTTTCGTGGAAGGTGGTAATATCCAGTAACTCGATGGGGTAGGTAACCGTGCGATGGCCGCCCGGTCTAAAACCACTGACTTAAATCCACTGAATTTACGGTTTAGTCGTCAAATGCCAAATTCTACAAATGCCAACATCTGTTTAAAACGCCAGATTCTATTTGTAGAATAGCCAACCAACTATAATGCCAACTTCTACAAATGCCTACTTCCACAAATGCCAACTTATACAAATGCCAAATTTTAGTCGAAAATAATATTTCAGTCACTTTTGGAAATTGGTCTTTTTTTAATTCTTTTCTTCGTATGTCTAAAGTTTAACTTTATGTTTTTTTATATACCTATTTTGAATTTTTACAACCTTGTCAATATTTATGTGATACTGGTACTTTGGAAACGTTTTTATTGTGAAGAATATTTCTGCATTTTGTACATACCTGATTAGTTATAAATACATTATGATAATATTATATTACCTACAATTTGCATGTTTTCTTACTTTCTAGTTTCATTTTTCCTTCTGCTCGGCATTTGCTATGCCGGACAACGTGGGGTCTTAGAGACCCTGTCGTGCCCCTCCTGCGAGGGTACCCTGGACCCCGTGTGTGCCTCGGATGGGACCACTTACTGGAACGAAGAGTGTGCGCTCTGTCTCCGCCCTGATTTGACCATCGACAGCCACTCGTTTTGTCCAAGAGTTGACCTCGTGTTTCAGTAATTTTTATGTAAAATACGTTGGCTGTTCCAAAAGTTTTTAGCCACATGGTAAATACAATATACATTTTTCCGTAATTATTTTTATTTGGCGGGTAATTTCAATAAAAATACCGTTGGTGAAATTAAATGCCCAACTCTGCGTGGTTTTTTAAATATATTTTATAAGTTAATCTGTCGCTCTTCTTTATAATCATAATGGTCGTCTTGCGAGAAGCTTTTCGTGCGATGATTTACCATACTTAAAACATAGGCCAAAATTTTAAACACTGCTTTTTGTAAGTCTTCTCCTTCGTTAGTAACAGTTTTTTTTTTATATAAACGTGGTTGAAAGAACTTTAACGATGTTTCGAGACGCCGCGGATGACCATGGACTGCGTAACTTATGAAAACTTCATCAGGGTAGAGTGACTTTTAAAGGAACATAGGCAAATTGTATATCGAGAGATTCGGGCTGAACTGAAGATTGAATCACGGACAGTTTCCACTATCTTGCATGAATAACTTAAAATCTAGAAGGTTGCCTCTAGACGGGTACCTCATTCACTCAGAAATCAGCAAAATACCGTCGTAATGATTGGTGTAGATTAATGTTGGAAAAGTCCAAAGAAGGAACTTTATAATATGTATTCTACATCCTAATAAATAGGAGAATTTTGGATTCACAGTAAAAGATCCTCTCTTAAAACAGCAATCCAACTAATGGGTGTTTGAAGAGGATGAGTTACTCAAAAAAGTTGTTAACAAGAGGAGAGCGTTATTAAAAAAAGATAACGGTCTTTTTTTAAAGCAGTGGACTAGTGTCGATAATTCATGGACGAAAATTAAACGCCGCAGAAGAGGCTGTCCAAAAATTAAGACGACTATTTTTACAATCGTCCGCAAGATGCGTTTTTTAAATTTTGAAAGCTGGTTTACCTGAATGTATATGCACAATGAGTTAAGAGAGGAAAGCTCTAAATAGTTGTAAATAATGATTTTTAATATTCTTGTTTTTTTTTTGTTTCACTAAAAACTTTTTGAACAGCCTATGTATATCACGAGTGTGTTGCTGTTGACAAGTGTTTATAAAAGTTCACGATCAAGCACTTTTTCTTTTATAATAGCATTAAATTTAAATTAAAAAAATACATTTACATGCAATCCAGACTTTTCTTTAACCTAGTCATAGGTAAACTTAAGTAAGTACCTACTTATTGAGTTTAAGATAATGAAATACTAAAAACAGTCAATTCATATTCAGTCTATGTAATTATCAAAGAAGATGTAGATAGATATAACCTTGAGATTGCTAGCAATCAAGATTATAACTGCAATCATTTTGCTTTACATCTGTGTAACAATCGTAATCTGTCTTAATGTTTAACAGGTAAATAAACTAAACCATTGTTTTAACAGGCGACTAAGTAGGGAGGTAATTAAATCATGTGAGTATGTAACTAAATGTTAATTTTAACTGAACTCGTGAAACTTTATCAGTAACAATTCATAGTTTATAGAGAAAACAGTATGCTAAAGTTAAACTTACTAGACGCTATGCATAATAAACAGTTGTTTTTCTTATAAAACAGTCTAAAGTATTTAATAATAAAAAATAAAATGACATAATAAATTAGAAGACTGATTTTGTGGGCGAAACAATAACTTCTGAGTAGGTAATTGAGTACCTCCTCCTTGTCTTTGAACTCGGTTAAAGAAAGTTTTTATCGTTTTCGGTTCTATACAAGACACAATGGTGTTTAATAAAAAACAGCATGTAAAAAAGAACGGGAAATTATTCGAAGTGTGGGAGGTGGTGGACAAATTTGGAGTGTATCAGATTCTGCAATACTTGTACATGTGTCTGCCCACTCTCATCATCAACATGGGACATATCAACTATGTCTTCGTTGTTAAGGACGTTAGGTTCCGGTAAGTAATCATTTGAACATCATCATCAGTGTTATGAGAATAATATGCTCATTATACAGCGTGAAATTTTTATCATTTGGTTCCCGCAGTGGGGTGCTACCACTCATGATTACAAGCAATTTTAACTATAGGGTCTGATACCGCGAAAAAATTCACCGGTTCGAGTTGGTATTGCACTTTTGTATGGAACAGCTGATTTTTTCGCGATATCAGAATTGGGCCCATATAGTAAAAGTAACCAAATGATAAAAAATTTCAGCATGTACTTTAAGTGCCTGCTAGACGGCTGCCAACCACGTCCCAAACAAGGTGACCTTGATGATTTACAGCCGTGTAGATGGAGGACTACCTCCAAATTTCGAAACAAGTTATGTCAGTTGCCAACCAAGGCCACCTTGGTTGGGACGTGGTTGGCAGCCGTGTAGCAGGCACTTTACTGGAAGACATAGGCTTCTCCCATGGGAGGTTGTTGGCAAAATCTCCACACCCTCCTGTTGAAGGGTTGGAGATCGCAGTGTTGCACTGTTTTCATCGGAAGACGCTCTGCCAAAGTAACAAGACCCTCAACGAAACCCGAAGTCCACGCATTCCGCCCATCATCAGGCAGGATGGCTTCAAAACGTCATCACTCAATGTACCTATCTCATGAGCACTCACATGAACGTTGCCTTTCAACTCGGCCGCACGCAGAGCTGTGTAGCATACACTCGCAGAGCGCGGTCTGTTGTACGCGTTATACATTGTAAGTGGTAATGTGTAAAATGCTTTTTTAACACCAAAAATTAAAATCGTTTCCCAGTAATAATTTTGAACAGAAATGGTCCTGATGATGGGCAGAATACGTCGACCTCGGCTTCATTGAGGGTCTCGTTACACTCGGTATATTACCTCTGTCAAGTTGCCTTTACGACACGAAGGTTGCTGCTATTCCAACGACTAAGTAAAAATAAAAAAAAGAATTAAAGTAGAACCTATTATGTATTCTGTGGTAGAACTTGATCAGAGTCCTTTTTCCATGGCAAAGAAATTATATCCAAAGACTTATTTTCGTACTTATCTTTTTTTTCAGTTGCCGCATACCGGAATGTGAAGGTCCCAACACGACATTCCTCGTAGACTGGTGGCCAAACATGACCATAAATAGATGTTCCAGGCCAGTACTGAAGAATACCAGTCTTCTGGACCTTGGGTCCTGCACCATAGATTATTTTAGTGAAGACACGAAAGCTTGTGAGGAATGGGTGTATGAGAACTACGACAGCGTTGTATCCGAGGTAGGAAAAGGTTATAGAGAGGGAAATATTTTTCAACACACTTGCTCGTAAAGTGAGCCCTAATACATCGCTTTTAGGACCATAAACCGAGCTATAACAAACGCGTGCAATAATATATAAAACACTAGTTGGTTATAGAATTATCCCTACAAAGTTAAATAGGTACCTTACTGCAAGTTATATGCGAGTAAACAGAGCATTCCCAATTTAACCGGGTAATACAGTTATTTTTTTAGTAACAACAAAGAGGTTTTATGCCGCTGAAAATTCATACACATTTTTGGAATAAATAAACGTGTAAGTCCGTAATAAAACCAAACAAATATTTATTATTATCAAATTATTAATAATTCATTATATTTTGTTATAAAATATTAAAATATTTGCATTTTATCACTTGTATTAAATACTTTATAATAGTTATTGTTCGCAAAATATTTTTTCACCTCTTCAGCACGAAAAGGGCTGTTTTGGCGCGTAAAAACTCGCAGCAAAATCGATTTTTGCTGCGAGCGTGAGGCAAAGTGCTTTTTAAATTTCTAACACCAACTTTTAAAATAAAAAAGAAAAAAGAAACAAACTGACAAGGAGAAACTAGACGAGAGAGTAGATTCCTGTCGTTTTGGTTACATTCGTTGTATTTTTCTCTTATTCATTAATATCCCATCTTATTTATTTATTTATAATCATCATCATCATCATCATATCAGCCACACGACACCCACTGCTGGGTATAGGCCTCCCCTAAGGATCTCCACGACGATCGGTCCTGCGCTGCCTGCATCCACTGGCTTTCCGCGACCTTCACCAGATCGTCGGTCCACCTTGTCGGGGGCCTACCCACGGAGCGTCGTCCGGTGCGCGGTCGCCATTCCAGAACCTTTCTGCCCCAACGGCCATCGGTTCTTCTCGCTATGTGTCCCGCCCATTGCCACTTCAGCTGAGCAATCCTTCGAGCGATGTCGGTTACTTTAGTTCTCCTGCGGATCTCCTCGTTTCTGATTTGATCACGTAGGGAAACGCCGAGCATGGCTCTCTCCATTGCACGCTGAGCGACCTTGAGCCTCCTTATGAGACCCATAGTTAGCGGCCACGTTTCACTGCCGTAAGTCATCACTGGCAACACACACTGTTCATAGACTTTCGTCTTGAGACACTGAGGTAAGTCGGACGCGAAGATTTTTCGAAGCTTCCCGAATGCTGCCCACCCGAGTTGGATTCGGCGAGAGATCTCTTTCTCGAAGTTGGACCTACCTAACTGGACTGCCTGTCCTAGGTATACGTAATGGTCAACAACTTCAAGTGTAGTGTTCCCAACATGAACTGGAGAGGGTACAACATGGGCATTTGACATAATTTTCGTCTTTTCCATGTTCATCCTAAGACCCACTCTTTGGGAAGCACTACGGAGATCTTCGAGCATTGTGTTCAGGTCTTCCATGGTCTCAGCCATAAGGACTATATCATCGGCAAAACGAAGGTGTGTTAGGTACTCGCCATTAATGTTGATGCCGAGTCCTTTCCAGTCCAAGAGCTTAAAGATGTCCTCCAACGCAGCTGTGAACAGTTTCGGAGAAATAACGTCTCCCTGTCTCACACCACGCTGCAGTTGGATAGGATTTGTGTTCTGGTTCTGTACTCGGATCGTCATGGTGGCATTTTGGTATAAGTACCTCAACACCTCGATATACCTATAGTCCACTTGGCACCTTTGGAGAGACTGCAGCACCGCCCAGGTTTCAATCGAATCAAAGGCTTTCTCATAGTCCACGAACGCCAAGCAAAGTGGCTCATTATACTCCTCGGTCTTCTGTATAACCTGCCGCAGCGTATGGATGTGGTCTATGGTGCTAAAGCCTTTTCGGAACCCGGCTTGTTCGGGAGGTTGGAAGTCGTCGAACTTGCGAGTGAGACGATTCGTAAGGACTCTCGAAAACAACTTATAGACATGACTCAGAAGCGAGATGGGTCTATAGTTCTTTAAGAGGGACTTGTCACCCTTTTTAAAGAACAAGATCACCTCACTTATGTTCCATGTCTTTGGCGTTCTGCCCTGGACGATGACGGAATTAAAGAGCTTCTGGAGGACTTTGAGTATCGGCTTACCGCCCGCTCTCAGAAGTTCTGTAGTGATTCCATCGTCACCCGCCGCCTTGTTGTTTTTCAGCTGTTTGAGAGCCATACTAATCTCTCTATTTATAATCATAAAACTCTAATTCGTTAATAAATTTCATTAATTTTTCTTATTTCATGTTTATTTCATACTTGCGACCTGATTTCGTCCATACTCTTTATTTCGAATTCTCAACCTTCTTTTTTAACAATCCTTATTTAAAACTCCTTGGTATATCCGTGCATTTTATTTTTTGTGCTTGTTAATCCATGTACGACACTATAAAGCACTCTATCTATCCTTTTCTCACATATCAATTTTACAAGTCTTGTCCTTGTCACTTTATTTCTTTTTTCTTTATCATTTTAAAAGTTGGTGTTAGAAATTTAAAAAAAACTTTGCCTCACGCTCGCAGCAAAAATCGATTTTGCTGCGAGTTTTTACCCGCCAAAAGCGCCCTTTTCGTGCTGGAGAAAAAACCTACGCGCCTTTTCCCATCATAATTATCATATTATTTTGTTTTTGTCGTATTTGTTGCTGTGTGGTTAATTACATTGTTTTTTCCTCGCAAGTGTTTAAAAAAACGTCGTATGAAACTCGTGAGCTCTTGCTTATTGCACACTCGGCTGAGTTACGCCTGCGGCTCGGGCTGCAACCCACAGCCTTGTGTGCAATGAGCAATCTAAGCTAACTTGTCTCATAATGTACTATTAAATATTTATCATTTTGTTGTTTGTTTCTTTTTCTGACGTTTTACTAAATGGTTTATTTTTTCATTGGTTGCTTAGCCTGTCGATTCTGTCTGTAACCAAACTTGCGTCAGTTAGTAGTTATCTTAGTCACCAAACAGCGAAAGAAAAATCATCTCTTGTAACGGTTAGTTAGGTAAGTTTAGTTACCAACGAAGGAAACAAATAATTATAATTTGCCTTATTTGTAATAATCTCAAGCATTATGTCATGGTAATCAAACATATTATTAAACAAACAAATATTTGCAAAGATATAACAAAAGCAGAGTAACTAACTAATAAAGTTGTTAATCTTTTCATAACAAAAGAGTTTAGATAGTATTTACCCATTTCTTATCATTAATATATTGTCTTACTTCAGACATGATCATCGCACCACACGTGATAATTTTCTTGTCTATTTGTTGATGTTTATACCTATAAATAGATACAATTTTGATTGGACCTTTTTTTGGCTAAATTCAAACTATTTGATCGAATTTATTTAATTGTACCTAATAACTACATAGTTGGGCACAAAACTTTCCTTTATTCCCATCCCATCTGCCACCTTCGAGCTTGCCATTGGGTTGGTGGTTTGCACTAGTGCCATGCCAACCACCACACCGGTGGCAAAGATCGAAGAGGGCAGATGGTAATAAAGGAAAACTTTTATTTTTATTTTCAGCTAAACCTAGCCTGCAAATCATGGCATATAAACGCTATTGGCACCATACACAATTTGGGAATATTAATAGCTATGATAGTCACTGGTTGGGTTGCAGATCGGTAAGATGACAATTTGACGACTGATTCCCTACTTTGGCAGCTATGGTGTGTCTTCATACGATCGCTTTCCCGTTCCCTTTCACTTTGATCTGACGCATGCCTCAAGACATCGCATTCGCTTTCCTCTTGCGCTTTCAACAGAGGCATGCCGCATGTCCTTTTGTATGGCAGAAAGTTGAAAGGGAAAGCTCACGGTTTGGAGGCTAATATTGGATGTGTTTGACGCAAGTTGAATTGAAAGTTGAAGCAATTCGGTGAAGACAGACCATATTAGTATTTAGCTTCAAACTTGTGATGCAGCTAACTATGTATGATCGAGTAGATTTTTAAAACGTCATCATCCCTCCGGATCATAAGATCTAAGTACATACAAATTATTTTCCAAGGAATAAGCGATATCTAGCAAATTATTGCTTACAAATGTGGCTTCATCAATGGCCTTGTTATTTTTTCAGGTATGGTCGCAAACCTATTTTAGTATTCTCGATGGTGATAAGCTTCGTGGGTGTATTCAAGGTCTTCGCCACGTCTTACTATGTCTACCTTACCATAGAGTTTCTGGAGGCATTGCTTTGCGGAGGATGTTTCTCTGTTGCAACTGTTCTAAGTGAGTCTCTCAAATATCATAATAGTTATAATTGGGACACAAGATAATAAGAGAATTAATGTCAATCAAATGAGAGTATTTTCAAAATGAATATCGGTTCGATCGTTAAACACGTTTAGATCTGGTTTTAAGCTATGGGTGCTGTGTCTTCCTTTCCACAGATCATAAAGACAGCATCAGTTTTAAGCCAGTTTTAGAACAAGAGTGGTACCTACTTACTTATAGGTACTTCCTGCTCGTACCTACATACTTATTAAATATTTAATTACATTTCAGTGATTGAAATAACAGGAAGAAAGTATCGCATTCTATCGGGAGTATTATTCGCATACTCAATTTATATGGGCGAGTTAATATTCGCAGTCATAGCGATGTTCGTACCCAACTGGAAGATACTTACTACCATAATTTACACTCCATCCATCTTATGCCTCTGTTTAATATGTCTTCTGCACGAGAGCCCCCGATGGCTCATACTCAATGGCAAAACGAAGCAGGCAAAAGAAAGCATCGAAAAAATTGCAAAGACAAACAAAATAAAGGTATACACGCAAGACCTTTCCGATATAGACGCAGATAAACTCAGAGAGAAGTTCAAAATCGAAAATTATGAGACCAAAGAAAGTTACGGAGATATCTTTAGGTCGAAGGAGATGATAAAAAGGCTCATCGTCGCTTCGCTTTGTAGATTCACTTCAAACTTCGTGTACTATGGCATAATGATCAACTCTGTATGGCTGCCTGGTGATAAGTACGTGAACTTCTTGCTGTCGACTGTGATGTCGTTTCCTGGGGAGCTAATATCGTTGTACTTGATGAATAAAATCGGAAGGAAGACCCCCCTCATCGTCGGATTCATAGTATGTGGTGGATTGTGCATAGTATCAGCGTTCGTGCCCGAAAGTAAGTTTGTTAAACCTTTATTCATTTCCGAAATTCCCGAAATACTTGCGAGAACGTAATGTATGATCATGGTCTCGTCATCATCACCACCCTGGATCTTTGATCATCTAACATTAATGTCAATGTCCAATATGAATTGAACCAATACAAACCATAGTATCTTCCTACATACAAAAGTATCTGCTTCGCATAAAGTTGTCATGGCTGGCTATTTAGAACAGTCATTTACCAAGGTGACGACAAGTCTATTGTTCGGTTGACGAATAAGTACGATACCTATTATGATTCGTATCGCAGCAACAGAAAATATTATTACAATAAAATTGAAAATGGTTATCAGATGCAAATCGCCTGAGACGTATTTTTGGCCATACGAGGATTTTGGGAGGATCGAGATGGGAATAGTACCAAAAGTTGAGGAATTTATCGAGAGTGTGAACGTTTGAAAATCTACTAGTACTTTTTTTGGAATTTTGCGAAATTCGATTTTTTGGGGGGTGTTTGTTTACTAAATTGTAAATATTTCGGAAAAAAACCGACTTAAAAAAATGAAAAAAGGGTCCTAGGGTATTATAATAGTTTAGCTACAAAATGGCGAAACAATTTTGAAAATCGGTTAATAATTGTGACCTGTAGGTGGTCTCTTTAGATTAGGAATTGTAGAAAAACAGGTGTTTCCGTATAAAAAGTGATGTAGCTTCTATGATTATTGACCGATGGTCATGGTAATAGTGTTAAAAGATGCAGAAGCAGACGAGAACCTTTCGACGCATAGTGCCAGAAACGCAAATTATCGTACACGCTAACGACCATGTTTCAAATATGGTCGTTAGCGTCTACGGTAATTTGCGTTTCTGGCACTATGCGTCGAAAGGGACGAGAAGTGCAAAGTGTTAAGCTAGGGTTTCCTAGGATGACGGTGCCGGTATATTACGGCCGTTATATAGCGGCGTAGAACGTTGTCTATGTAAACAATACGGCGCGGTTCCTGACGTTACGGTGTCGCCATATAATGTTTACATAGACAACATTCAACGCCGCTATATTACGGCCGTAATATGACGGCACCGCTATCCTAGGAAACCCTAGCTTTACCGTTAGAATTTTGAAAATCGGTTAAGTAAGTAGGTAATAATATTTCGGCCGCGTCGAGGCTGTTAGCGGGCGCTTTTATGATATTATGTCACAATCGTAAAAATAATTAGGTACTAGAACCTAGGTAACTTTAAAAATATAATAGGATTTTGCTTTTGGTTTTTCGTGAATTTTTGTATTTATTTTCAATGCTACGATTCTTGCGGGGACTGCAAAATCTGTGAATTTTTAATCACAGCGGTCAGCTGGGCCAAGATCCTGCTGTTCTTGTCGGGAAAGGTGGTGGTGTCCGCGTGCTTTACCGGCGCCATCACCTACTGCATGGAGCTGTTCCCGACCAGCGCGCGAGGCTCACTGCTGGGGCTCTGTTCGCTCTCCGGACACCTGGGCGGCATGCTGGCTCCACTCACGCCTATCCTGGTAAGTCCCGATAAGGTGATGTACTAATTATTCTATCCTGCATTTAGGCTTGCTACCTTAAGAATGAAACTTTGCTCAACATATTCGTTCAGGAACTTTATTTCATCATCTGTGATTTCATGCACAAATTCTCAAAAAAGGATGTTTTGCGAAATGGACCAAATGCGAAATGGACGTTCTGCGAAATGGACCAAATGCGAAAGGGACGTTTTTTCGGCAAGTAGACAAAATGAGAAGTGGACCAGATGCGCCTATACGATCACAAATCTCAATAACTACCTCTATGCTCTAAGTAGTGGTTCGCGCACTCGTGTAAGACGCAGAGGTCCCGGGTTCGATTCCCAGGGAGGTAAAATTTGTACTCGGTTTAGTTGGTAGTAGGCTTATTCAAGTCCGCCTGGCTAGCTACCAGACCACCATCTTACCTAAGCCTGAAACCAAAACAACAATTTAAAATTGTTGTGTTCCGGCAGTTAGAGGTAAGATAGCCAGTTCCTCAGTGATGAGGATTCCGGGTGTAGTGCACTTCTACCTTCGGCCTTATCGTCAGTCACTTAACATCAGGTGAAGTGAAGGCCAAGCACTTTCCCCTTATGCATTAAAAAAAACTTACCGTATTATTCATGAAAAGTATAAGTTTTCCACATTCAAAGTGAAGACAAAATCAAAACACATTTTTTTAATGAATAAGACACGTTTAGAATGTTTTACTCTGTCAAAGCTACCGAAAATTAACTAATTTATTAAAGTCAACCACTCTTTCTTTGAGGAGCTCGGTGGCGCAGTGGTTTAGCGCCTGGCCCAGCGATTGCGGAGGTTAAGCAACGTTCGCAAGGGTCGGTCATGGGATGGGTGACCAAAAAGTTATTATCTCGAGCTCCTTCGTGCTTCGGAAGGCACGTTAAGCCGTTGGTCCCGGCTGCATTTGCAGTCGTTAACACCCACCAATCCGCATTGGGCCCGCGTGGTGGGTTATGGCCCGTCCTCCTTATCCACTCATAAGGAAGGCCTGTGCCCCAGCAGTGGGGACATCAATAATGGCTGATGGACACGGACTCTTTCTTTCTTTTTCAGAATGACATCTCCGTAGTCCTTCCCGCATTGTGCTTCGGGGCCTCATCGTTGATCACGGGGCTCTCCATCATAGCGACTCCGGAGACGAAGCACTTACCCCTCATGGACACCATAGAGCAGGTGGACGTCAGCATCAGAAAGGCCAAAGAGAATCAGAATGACAACAAAGGCTTCGTGGGGTGAAGACTCATTAGTAATTTTAATACTTCTTAAATAAACTTTATTTAATAAAATATGAATTTAAAGAGCCTTGACTGAATTTTACCAAGAACCATAATAAAATTCTAACAATAGTTGTGTAAAGATACAATAAATCTTATACCTTTAAACGAGCAATTCTTGTATATTTATTTATATGTAGGTATATTTCTGTGCTCTCGGAAACGGCTAACGATTTTGCCGATATTCGGTAGGGGTTTTCGGGGGTACTTAATCAATCGATCTAGATTAGTCTTATGTTTAGGAAAACGCGTATTTTCGAGTTTTCATGCGTTTTTCTTTCGACGCAGAGTATGGTCGCTAATTTCGTCCTGCCGGCCACTGTCCGTCTGGTCCAGCGAGTTAAGAAGACGCGGCCGGCAAGAAACGAGTGTTACGGGTTCGAATCCAGCTCGGTGACTTACTTTTTTTATATGTTCAAGTTTATGTTTTTTATTTTTATTGTTTTTTTAGACAAAAAATGTAATTAATGTTTGAGATAACAATGTAGATTATCACCTATAATACACCACCATATTACAATAAATAGTAATAACCGAGCAAAGCTCTGTCGCCCAGATATTATCCTTCTTATATCCTTGACCTTTTTAATGGCGGCGCCATTTTACATGGTTTCTGGGTTTGACGTACCTACTGCTGCATGGCGAGGGTGCAAAAAAATGGTTGATCATCGATACGGTAACCGGAGTAGGTATCTACTAAACTAAGCTAAGCACTTACCTATTTGACGTCCTCATAGTTACAAACGTGGGAAACTTCCCGTATCCGAATGCTTTGCTTTCCATATATTTACTCTATGGTTTCCGTTACCTTCGGCAGTTCGATTCGAAACGAAACCTATTAGGTAGATAGGGGATTCATTTCCGATTCCGACAGCGATTTGGTGTCGGGAGTTTTATCCGTCGGGAAGAAAATTGTCCATTCGATCGAATACAGAAACCATAGAATAAATAATTAATGGAAAGCCTAGAATCGGATACGGAGTTTCGGACGTTTGTGAATAAGGACCCTGGATGACTACCATCAACTTTTAGTGGTACACGTACCCCCAGGAGTATGCAAGGCACATCAAGGGTTCGCGAGTTTGAGATCTTTTTACGTAGATAAAACAAATTGGGAACCACTACCAGGCTAGGCGCACTCCGCGCTTTAGGTACAAAGCTACAAGTAGCCAGCGGGTCCGTCCGGACGGACTAATTTCAGAGGGCTATCGCGTGCCGGCTGGGTCGCACGTTAGCAGTTCGATTTCGATAGTCACTCTTTAATAATACTATTATAACCAAAATGAAGGCATATTACATCGCAATGGGCTGCCTTAATACTAATAAAAAGGATCCGAACCTCACGTGTTTTTCACACTTCCAAAAGTTCCAAAAGACATCGAAACGTAAGAAGTGCTTGTCTACTAGGTACTTAGTATTAAGTATCCATTTATTCTTAGGTAACTAGGTACTTACTTGTCTTATTTGTTAAACAATATTCACCCAACTACTGAAATAATTATTTATAGATTAGGTAGGAACTTACTTACCTACTTTCGAAATAAAGTTAATTATGAATACAATTTCATTTCGTATGAAAGCAAATTGACTCAAAGTCAGCATGTCTGATGTGGCGTTGACTGTACCTATCCTAGGTTATTTTGAAACATATTTAAGTACCTACACATTATTTCACAACCTCATAACTTGTAATAAATTAACTACCTGTTATTTAATTATTATATAAAAGAAGAAAGTGAAACCCTGAATTCGTTAGAGGAGATAAGAGCTACGCGATAGAAAGAGAGGCAACTTCTAGGTGAATATAACTGCAGCCAAGAGAGCGGCGTGCAACCTGAAATGCACTTTATTGTGTATGGAATAGAGTCGCTATTTAAATAAATGACTTTGCGGAGTGGATCTTCTGTACTTGTACTATTATGTATTCTGTGCCACTACCCTCAAAGAGCATTTAACCTAAGGATTCGGCATTACATGACCGTATCGTATAACACCGAACAAATTTTTCTACCTTTTTAAGCGGGAGGGAAGGGTAAACACGTACCTACAGCACACTACGAAAAAGGTCGTAGAGTTCTGAGCAGGTAGGTTTGGTAATGTGTGACAGCTGCCTCCCTACTACTGTATTTTTCTATCGTTAACTTGTCGTAACGGTTTTTAATTTATTTCGAGATAGACTATTAACAAATAAAATTAAAGTCAAACGAATATTATATTTTTTATGAGTAACTTTAATAACAAATCACGAAATACAGTCTCGACAATGTTTACACATAGAGTATCAGTGATTTTAAGCTTGTCATGTGAAGTATGTACTTTTGGCCAAAGTCTGAAGAAGGCTTAAATTAATAGGTAGGTAGGCAATTATTTTACAATGCAGGGCCCTACTACCGGCTAACTTTTCGAACTTCGGCGGGTTATCATAGTAATGTTCAAATATTATTGTAAGACTTTCTTTAATCATAGTACGTACAATCGCTTTCTTTTATGATATAATGCTACGCAGTTCATTTAAAAGCAGACATCCCTAACGGCGTCAGAAGAGATGAGAGCTACGCGATAGAAAGAGAGAAAATTTCTGGGTGGATATAACTGTAGGTGCTGTAGCTGTGTGCGATCTGAATTGCGCCTTATTGAGTCGTTGCAAGAGTCGCTATTTAATTAAATGATGTTGCGGAATGCGGCTTCTGTACTTGTACTATTATGTATTCTGTGGCCGAGCTTCAACTTAAAACAGATAAATCGAAGTAAGGACATATTAGTTATTCTGTGGTAAGGAATTTCATATTGTACTATTTGCCGAAGTTATTAAGAAGATGTCGGTGTTCGTGTGATGTCATGAAATGGGGTTCGCCATTTTGGCCTTATTGGGGCTCGATTTATCTGTTCTAATTTGAAGCCCGGCAGACTTGCCGAAGTTCGAAACATTAGCCGGTACTCCTGACTGGCATTTTGATAAGAATCATTTTTACCATGGTAGCTTCAACTAAACTAAACATTAATACTATACATGAACATCTTCTGCTTAGTTTTATCATGCACTGATTTCTTCTGTGGCGTCCTTGTGTTGCTCACACCAATAATCAGGTGTCTTTTCAAATGCCTACAAAAAAATTTTAGACTATTTATAATGTCCGTCATAAGATATTAACTTATGAATAGAATCCAATAAATTTGTCCCATAATATCATGAGATCTTTCAATAAAACATAAAAAAATAAATATTAGATTCCAAAGTAAGTAGCTAAAGCACTTGTGTTATGGAATTCAAAGATAACGGTGGAACTACAAACAAACACCCAGGCCTGATCCATCCAATAGAGAATAGTAGTTTATGGTACAGGGTTGGTAAGGAGGCAGGCGAGGGTTTATAATCGTCACGAGTTTTAAAAAACTTAACAACCGTGTGCCATACTACGTTTTTCAATACATTTGCGAGAAAACATTATAGGTACTACTGAAATTGTAATCTATACATATGTTACAGTCAAAACTCATATCCGGTCAAAACCACTTTTGACTGAAAAAATCAGTCAAAAGTGGTTTTGACCG
Source organism: Agriphila tristella (assembly GCA_928269145.1). NCBI lineage: Eukaryota > Metazoa > Arthropoda > Insecta > Lepidoptera > Crambidae > Agriphila > Agriphila tristella. The sequence continues at coordinate 4,111,489 of OV743442.1, read as the reverse complement.
ATGCTCTCAGTTGAAAACAGTTTTGACTGATTTTCACAGATGAAAGTGGTTTTGACTAACGTTCTTAGTCAAAAGTGGTTTTGACCAACATTCTCAGTCAAAAGTGGTTTTGCCTGATTACTATCGGTCAAAACTCATAAAAAGTTATGGAGGTTAGTGAAAATTACCAGTAAAATGATCAAAAAAGTTTCATAAAACTATTTATAAGGTATAACGTTTAAGTGTTTTGTCCATACAAAATTCATTCGACATTGTACCAGACCTGTAAACTGCAAATACGCAGAAATTCGATCTCAAAATATTTATTTTACTTTTTATTTTAAATATAATATTGAAACTATGTCATTTTGATAGTTTTTGGAGGATATAGCAGTTTGCGTCCATGGGCTTTTACTTTAGATACCTACACCTGCTTAGTCTGGGTAGGGCTAAATGAACAGCAACTGCGCAGTGGAGCTAGGTGGAAAGAAGCGGGCTTTTCACACATTTCAGTGTATGGTCACCGCTCTTTTCCGCCCAGCTCCACATCAGTGGAAACGCAACCTATGCCATGCTAACTTATAAATTACTTTTAAAAATAAAAATAATTAACAGGTAGTTTTTATTTAAATTATTTTTTAAATGCTATTTATACGTTAGCATGTCTTAGGTTACGTTCACTGTTTCACTGATGTGAAGCTGGGCGGAATAGAGCGGTGATCATAAACTGAATTGTGTGAAGCTTAAATTATAATTACTTAATATCTCATCATTTCTAAAACTTTCACTTGTTTAATTACTAAATAGGCTCCTAGTCCCCCTCAATAGCAGTTTTGACTAACATTCGTGGTCAAAACCACTTTTAACCGACATAATTTGGTCAAAATCGATACTACCCATTATTTTTGCAGTTAAAAGTGGTTTTGACCAAAGTCATTAGTTAAAATTAATTTTGACTGCAAAAATCAGTTAGAAGTGGTTTTGACCAACGTCCTTAGTCAAAACCTCATTTGCCTGATTTTTGCAGTCAAAAGTGGTTTTGACTGGATATGAGTTTTGACTGTAACACATATAATAAAACTGTAAATTCTAAATATTTATGCGCGAATTACGCAAAAACCGCTAAACGAATTTTGATGGATTTTTCACAATTTAGTAGATTGAGGTCCAACTTAAAATCTAAGCTGTTTCATCAAATTCAGGTGGGTGGAACCAGGGAAACAGCTTGAACTCTCCGTAGTACTAGCTTTCATACACTAAAGGGGTCATTTTAAACTGGTTGCTATATGTTTCTACTGTCTACGTGGATGAAGTCGCGGGCGGAAGCTAGTAGAAATTAAAAAAAACGTTCGTAAACAAAAACGCACGGCGCCGGCGTGCGGTAAAATCAACTTTTCGCACGCTGTACTAAACCGTAAACAAAAACGCACGGCGTGCGGTAAAATCAACTTACCGCACGCTCGACTGTCATCGTAAACTTACATTTTTGAGCAACTGTATTGAAAAAGCTCTTTTCCTAAATTGACCCAGCCTATACAACGTTTATTTTACTTTGCTACACGCTAGGCGCTAAGCAAGCCACCTGGGGCCTACCGGCTAATTTACATGGCTATCGTTATCGCTGTCATTTGACAGATGGATGTGAAACATTGCTTCTTTTTGGTATAAATAAAAAATTACCAAAGAAAAGTAGCAATGTATCACATCCATCTGTCAAATGAAAGCGATTACGATAGCCCTGTAAGTTAGCCGGTAGACCCTGTAGGTGGGTAAGTCGCCTAAAAATTCAATGATGCATACCGTCGCCATTTTGTTTAGCAAGAACAGCTTGGGCACCTCTTCAATAGCGCGCTGCCCCCATTCAAATATATTTCTAGCCAGCTCGCCTTCGCCAACCTGAAATAAAAATTAAAAAATATAATAGAGATAGGTAGGTACAACTTTGAAAAAACTCAACTTTCAAAACTTTTAAGACTGAAATCTCAAAACCTCGAAAGGTTTTGTGTCTTTTTTCTGGATTTATTTCCTCTTTGCCAACAAGTGCTACAAGATATCTATTCTTACGTTTTGTTTAGATCCTTTATACAGTAGGTATACATACATACACATAACGGAGTTTTTTTTTTCAAATCAGCTTTGTAGTTTAATTAGTATACAGGGTGTCCTGTGGTCCATGGACCCCTTAGGAATCCGTAGCATATGTATCAGTGGTCAGTAAAACCTTTCCATAATAAAAAACTACCAATAAAAGTGTTTTTACCGTACCCAAAGGGTAAAAACGGGACCCTATTACTAAGACTCCGCTGTCCGTCTGTCTGTCTGTCTGTCACCAGGCTGTATCTCAAGAACCGTGATAACTAGACAGTTGAAATTTTCACAGATGATGTATTTCTGTTGCCGCTATAAGAACAAATACTAAAAACAGAAAAAAAAAAATAAGCTAATTTAACGGCAAAAATCACGTCTGTTGTATGGGAGCCCTATGAGTTTTTTTGTACGGAACCCTTCGGGCGCGAGTCCGACTCGCACTTGGCCGGTTTTTTTTATATTGTTTTCTTTTCCTATATTTTTGACTGGGGTCGATTTGTGACTGCAAAAGTTTAAGAAACACTGCTGTATAGTATGTTTCATTAGTTTTTAAAAGTAGCATGACACCCCAGGGGCCCTACTACCTGCCAACTTTCCGAACTTCGGTAAATTTGCCAGGCTTCAAATTAAAACAGACAAATCGAAGTATGGAATTTTGTATTGTACTATTTGCCAAAGTTATTTGGAAGATATCAATGTTTGTGTGACATCATGAATCGGGGTTCGCCATTTTGGCCTGATTGGGGCTCAATTTATCTGTATTCATTTGAATAGTCCAATCAATGAGGATATTTGTTGTATGGCGACTTCCGAATAATTCTCCCGTCTATGAAATTTGGCATGTGATGAAGTTAGGTAATACAGATTACAGATGAACAATAATCCAATAAATTTTGTTATACCTCGCGCGACGAGTTAAGAGCGCTCGGCAGTCTGGAGGGGGTATGCGCAGTATCATTTTTTCATAACAAATTCCTACTGCGCATACCCCCTCTACATTTGCCGAGCGCTCTTAACCCGCCGAGCGAGCTGTACGAGAAGTTAAGTATTTTTACCTAAACATGAAAATCGCTTATATCTCTCTGTGAATATTTCCTCGGTCTAAAATACTTTCTGTGTACGTACTTATGTATTATATAGAATAAGTATGTAAAGAAATCCAATATTTTTTCGATTTCAGAGATACCCCAAATTTAAATTTTAATATTTTTCAATATATCTTCTGTTGAAAAATTTATTTGCTGATTATTATTTTTTAATATGTTTTTATACCTTTAATATATAGCTTCGTACCATTAAATTTTCTTCTTCAATCATATTTTTTTATTTTTTGGTCCAAAGAGGTAATGTGAAAAAATAGTCAGTCCATTTTTATACGTTTATGTATAAATATGATTAAAGAAGAAAATTTATTGGCTTACTGAACAAAGCTATATATTAAAGGTATAAAAACATATTAAAAAATAATAATCCGCAAATAAATTTTTCAACAGAAGATATACTGAAAAATATTGAAATTTAAATTTGGGGTATCTCTGAAATCGAAAAAATATTGGATTTCTTTACATACTTATTCTTACTAATACATAAGTACGTATACACAAATTATTTTAGCCCGAGGAAATATTCACATAGAGATATAAGCGATTTTCATGTTTAGGTAAAAATACCTAACTTCTCGTAACAAAATTTATTGGATTATTGTTCATCTGTAATCTGTGTTACCTAACTTCATCACATGCCAAATTTCATAGACGAGAGAATTATTTGGGTTGCATAAGCCCCGTTGATTGGACTATGAAGCCCAACAGACTTGCCAAAGTTTGGAGCGTTAGCCGGTACAGCCCCAGATCATCAGAGTTGCCCTATCTCAAAAAGTACTTGAATCTATGATTTTTGAGTTTAATTACCTTAGAGTACATCAAATACAACTGCCTAGTGAATGTGTTTAGGAGTAACTTCCTTCCAGCATGATCATTTTCTTCCAACAACCCAGCTTCCGCCAAGAACTTCCACATGTCATCTGAAAAAAGAAACCAATTTAGAACAATATTGGACATTATGTGCATCAAGTATATTTTCATGTAATTCTCAAACCTGAGTGGCTCAATTTATTTTTGTATGAAACAATTCAATGTTACAACATTCCCACTTTAGTTGCACTTAAACTTTAGAGTAGCATTATGGAATGAAAAAAAAAGTCTTTCTCTGTACCCCTGACAAATTATGTATACAATATTTCACGATGATCGGTTGAGTAGTTAAACAAACAAACTGGTTTTCACATTTTTAATATTAGTAAGGATAAGGATAAATAAGTTGATGACAATGTTGAGACTTTAATAAAATAAAAAGGGAAACTCTTTTTTCCGCAATCAGAATTAAGTGAGTTAAATTATAGTTTGTGTCATCATTAGTGTTTAGATTAAACAAATAGGTTTTTATATAACATGCTCGCTCGGCGGTTCGCGCGCTGTTCTAGAGATGTTAAATTGACCCTGTTCAAGGCCTACTGCCAGGGGCTTTACACATGTCATCTTTGGTACTCATTCACGCAACACTTCTACCACACTTTAAGAGTACAATACAACAACGCGTTCAGAGGCTTGATGGGCCTACCATGGCGTTGTAGCGCCTCAAGTATGTTTGCCGTGTACAGGGTTAGTGATTTTTTCGCGATAATGAGGAATGCGAGGGCAAACTTTGAAAAACGTGCAAGTGCAACCCGGAATAAAATAATAAGGACAGTGTATGACAATTTTTATATCTTTGACGATCATTTTAATGTGATGTATATAATCTATATTGAAATTAATTTTTAAATGCTAATTGTTAAGTTTAATTAAAGTTAAATTTAATATAATCTAATATAATGTAATTTAAAACTATGGGTGTAATTTAGCCTGAAATAAATGATTTTTATTTTTATTTATTTATTTTATTTTTATATAGTAACAAATACCTTCTTTGACCAATCCTCCACTCATATAAATATGAGTGAGGGCAGCTATCAGCACCTTCCTGTGATCTGAATCAACTGCAGTGGAGTCCAGGGACTCACTGTCTTCTTTGAGGATCATAATGTACTGTATGCCACCTTTCGCTTCTACCTGCACTAGTTTGTAACCGTATACCTGTAACATTTAAATATGTATGTATTTTAAGATAGCAATTTGATGTAGCGATGATGATAATACAGACGTCCTGGGTAAAGTAATAGAGGCAATTATGTGATGAAGTTTTGTGAACACTTTATTAGTGACTAATTAATATACATGTACAGTAGTACAGAGGTGGCCAACAAGTCCAGTCGATCGCGATCGACCTGTCGATCTCTGGAGACAGTGCAGTCGATCACGAGAGACATAACAAAAAGTGCTTTGCTTGTGGTAGCAAAGCAAGTAGCAACCGAGCAGTAGCGGGTGCGGCGTTTTTGTAGTGAAAAATACCCCAAAATGCTTTAAGTCGATTTCAATAGGCCAGGAAATTTTTAAATCGATCGCAGCCCTAGACAAGTTGGCCACCCCTGCAGTAGTAGACTGGTTTGGTTACACATATGGAGCTAATTTAGCCTCTAAGCCGAAACTAAACCAGTCATTTCTTTAGCCCAGTCAAATAAATAACTTGGCGCCAAAATTGTCAGTCATTCAAACATAGTTACCCGTTGCAAGATTCTATTAGCTTCAATTATCACCGAATTAACTTGGTTATGTGGTGTCTGACAAGTAGAACTTAAATGCGTCATCATTTCTGCCCTCTTGATGGGTCTTTTGCTGCCTTCTCGACAAATAAGAAAGCGAACACATTCTTTGATTGCATCTTCTAATGAGCCATCGATTTCTTCACTGTTTGAGGTGTTCGTACGGTTAACTCTTCGCTGGCTCATGTTAGAGTTGAATGTTGATAATAAGAAATCTTTACAACACCGGCTTTTTCTTTAGATAATGTAGGTTAATTCAAATTATTTGAACCGATTTGAAAATGAAATGAAATATTGAAATGATTTGTTTGATTGTTATTGATGAAAATATGTCAATGAACTGTCAAGTCACTGTCAATCAAATGTCAGTGTCAGTGGTGCATTCCAGCAGGCTAACCGCTGAGTCATCGATCGCCATAGAGAAAATAAAGTTGCTTTCCATGGTTGACAGCGATTGATCTGCTGGAAGACACGCAATGCCTCTCACTCTTCTGTCTCGATAAAAAATAAAGAATGAAAGGGAATGATTGGCCTTCGTTGGTCCGCGGCGTCGGTCGCAAGAATCTTAATATACATATTCTATCTAAAGTTCTTGGTAACACCAAGAAGTTTTGTCTACACAGAAATTTTAATGTCAAACCACATTCCCGATGTAGACGAGCCTTTTGTTTAACTCCAAAAAATTAAATTTGTAGACAAACTTTTTATCGAAGTCGACATGTTACAAAATATTATGTGAACAAGTTGTTTTGCTTACAACACACATTAAAACATAGTAATTTTGGCAGACGTGGGCCACGTAGGTAGGTACGCCGATCCCCCCTGATTTTGTAACTTTGTTGCAATCAACACTGACAGAAAAATCGGATTACATTACTGCTTTAGTAAGAACCATTGTGACAACTATCTTACTTAGATAGAACAGCAATATAACTGCGGTTTCAATCGATTTCAATACAGAGTTACTTACGTAATCAGGAGGCTGGGCGCGTTTAATAATGTACCTACCTACGTATTATAAGAGCGCATCAGAACTTCAGAAGACAATACTATATACTAGTTCACTTAGTAGTCCGTGCTGTCCGTGGCCTAAATCAGCGTTCGTGGCCTGCGGAACACCGGTCGGCCTAAGGCGTGAAATACACAAAAGAGATGCGGCAGAGATAAGGCGCAGATACGGCGACGATATGTGTATTTCCTTTGCCGTAACTCTCACATTTGCACCGATCTGAGCCGTATCGCCGCCGTATCCGTGCCGCGTCGCTTCTGTGTATTTCTCGCCTAATGCTGTTCCCGCAGCATGTCCAAGTCCTCTTTTTACTCTTTTTACAAAAAAAAACCTGTTTTCAGTTTGCTTAGTTAACAATCCAATCAGTCACATACACAATTTTTAAATAAGTAGGTAGGTGCTTAGGTAATATTGTCTTTAAACACCGGCCGACCGGCAACCTCATCAAACAACATCTGTTCAATCAAATAACATTCTACATGCATGCATACCTAGGTACGTAAGTACATACATAATATAAAAATAGAACGATCAGTGTCGAATCGGGGGGGCGACGGAAAGTAGTAGGTAGCCAATAAAGCGCTTGACGCGCCTGACTGGCCCAGCGTCATTATACTTTTAATTTACTTATGCGATCGCTTATAAAACAAATTAAGTGACTACCTATAGTTAGGTACATAACTAAATAAGATACTACGAATAACTTCTGCATAGAAGCACAGCTCTATTAATCCGAAGATTTACATCCATGACTCTGAAAGAACCACCACCTCGGCACCATACTGTTAAGTCTACAATCAAATCGCTGGAAGTTACGCTGGTAGACCTTCTTATTTTTTTTATCGATTAAAATGGCGGCACAGGAATTTGGAAATCAAAAGCACGAATAAAAACTCACTGTGCTGCGTGCAAGCGCGCCTAATCATTGAAATCTTAGCGCTTTTTCGCTGTAAAGTAACGATAATCCTTCTACCACTGCTGACTGCCGACTGGTGGGTGACTGAATAATACTTTGTTAGTGTAGTGACCGACCGCGCACCTCATCACACGCTCACTCAAAAACTACTCCGACTTTTAAATACTTAATGTAAGTAGGTAATATTTTATTTAAACATTATTTATTGAATGTTACACTGTTTTGAGCAGCAATTTAAACCGGTACACCTGTAGACACCTTACAAACAATTACAAACGTTCTAATTTAGAGTTAAACATTTTGTTCAATACGTTTATGTGTTTAAGTTAATCAAATAGAGTAGGAATTTTCATTATTCAAATCACTCGGATGTTGGTAGAACCAATATGAAACACCATTTTTAGGACTTGATTATTTACTTATTCGTCGTGATTCATGAATCGTGAAGGCCGTAATATCGTTAGGTACCTGCCTATTAGGAAAGTTATTCAACATAACCTACACATTGCTACTTTTTGAAGTTGAAAGCATTGGATGGATAGGTTGGCCTACGTTTACTTGGTACCTACCTAATAATTACTTAATGGAGTTATTGGAGTGGTAATTTTACAAATAAATATATTTCTGACTCGGTACCTAGGTAAGTAGTAAGTACATTTCGATGCTCGGTAGTTACATTTTTTACATTTAAATTTGTTACATTACATCATATTACATTTTTCGTATTAACATTAGGTAAGTACTTAAAGATGGTAATTTATCTGTTTTGATTTAATGAAGATTTTATATTTTTGTCGAATACAAAAATATTTTGTTCTCATAGTCCCTGACAACAACATTAAAGACAATAAAGTAGGTAAATTTTAACGACACGTACCATACCTACTATAACTTTTTGTTGTTTAACCGCTTTTAAGGCTCAATTACACTATACAATTTTAAGCAAGCGATTTTAAGACTGTCTTGAAAACGACTAAGAATGCGCGCATTTACACTACACAATTTCTAGCACGCTCGGCCGTGCTTACTGTTATAGTATAAGAGAAGGCAGTAAGTCTCTAATGTCTTTTTCAATCAACGTAGTATTGGAGTTATTTACATTGTAGTTTTTTGTATTTGTTTTATTTTCTGTTTTAGTTCTTTAAGCACCTACCTAATACCAAATTCCTTTTCTTTAATCATTGTTTGTTAGGAGGTTAATTATAAATATTTTCAATTTGCAGTCGTCGTGTCAAATAAAATTTTAGGTACCTATCTCCTTACTTATATATTAAACATTTTTTAATCATTTTTTTCAACTTTTATCTACCTATTAGAAACCTACATAACATTAATATCTGACTAGGTTGAAAATTCGAAAGGCTCACGAATAGAAATATTTTACCTAGTAGGTATGAAGTAGTAGTAGGTATATTTACCTAGTATCATTTTATTTAAGTAGATAAAAACCTCTAATGTGTAGGTACTTACTTAATGCAAATTGCAAGAATCGTATCAAACAAAACAAGACTGTCGCTCTTGTGAATAACTCGACGGACGCACACGCCGCACCGCACCGCACCGCACACCAACGCGAACGCGACGGCTCGCGCGCGGGCCGAATATTCGTAAATACCCGACGCGTTATCCACTCGGGAAGAAGCACCCACCCGCCCCTCGGCGCGACCCTCCCCGCGGCAGCGCCACGCCTGCCCACAGCGTCTGGCTCAGAAGGTGCACATCGTCGTTGTTGTCGGTCGTGCACGTATTGACCTACTTAGATATCGCGTTATTATACGTTACAATATTTCCGAACAAGTTACTCGTCAAGACGATTCAAACGAGCCCAAACTCGATGGGGTTGCATTTGCATTGTTTTATTATAGAGTTCATATGGCCTTCTTTCGGGTTCACCATCAGATCCTTGGACACTATTTCCCATTAGAGTACTCGCCAAGACGATTCAAACGAGCCCAAACACAATGCGGTAGCGTGGTTTTAATAAAGAGTTCCAGTGTCCTTCTTCCGGCTCCATCATCAGACCCTGGACACTATTTCCCAACAAAGCACTCGTCAAGACGATTCAAAGGAGCCCAAATTCAATGGGGTTGCACGGTTTCAATATTAAGTTCCTATGGCATGGCCTTCCAGCTTCATCATCAGAGCCTGGACCTCGTCTCCCTTTAAAGTACTCATCAAGACGATTCTAACGAGCCCAAGCACGATGGGGTTGTATGGTTCCATCATAGAGTTCCTGTGGCCTTCTTCCGGCTCCATCATCAGATCAGTCCAATGATACCATAATATTGCATTGCCTTCCATTTCTGACCTATGTTCAAAGTTTCAAGTCTCTAGCTCATCCGAAAGCTAGTTTAAATTGTTCGTAAACTTTGTGGAGAAACAAACAAACAAACACACAAGCAAACGAGAAAGCAACCTAATAAAAGCGTGTTAAAAACAACCTACCTACCTATAAGTTTCAAAGTCTCTAGCTCATCGGCACCCTGATTATCTAAAAAGAAACTATTTAGCGACCGGTTGCATTTGACATACATTGCTACTTTTCTTTGGTATGTTTTTTTTTTACCCCAAAGAAAAGTAGCAATGTATTACGTTCATCTGTGAACTGCGACCGGTCGCTAGGCGGTTTCTAATTAGATAATCAGCCCGCGGGAAGCTAGGTAGGTAGGTACTCACCTAGTATAAAATACTCCTTTCTAAAATTACGGACAAACAAATAAACGAACCTACTTATAAATATTAATAGTATAAATAAATAAATAAACAAGAAAACGTCCATATGAAAACGTGTTAAAAACCAACATTCCTTTTTGAACTTATCTTGTACTGTGGCAGTATCGTCTATCTGTCGCGAGTCAGACAGAGTCTGTCTCTGTCTGTCACATTACCTCTACACGTTGACCTTGAGAACGCCTTTATGCCTTAGGTATAAAGTTGGTTTTTGTAGTACAACTGTTACGTCTGACGTGCCGTCGTAGGTACAGTTAGACTGTCTTGAAATCGTGCGTGCATTTAGACGACACAATTTTAAGAATCTTATTACCGAGCGGGCTAGGCCGCACGATTTTAAGATTCTTACTGTCTTAGTCCGTTTACACCATGCTTAGTCTTGAAATCGCTTGCTTAAAATTGTGTAATGTAATTGAGCCTTTAACCCCTTTCACCCCGCGTAGCATCATAGCATGACGAATTCGAAAGGGTTTTGTCTACGTCGAAATGTCAAATGACATCCCAATGTGGACAAACCCTTTATTTAGATTTGATGAGATTTTGATCGTATGCAGCAACGATGATCGAAGGTTTGCAGGTTTGCAGGCAGAAAGAACTAGGTACAATACCTACGTAACTTTGCTTATGTATTCTACCTACAGAAGAGCACTCTACTATTATTGATTTCTTCTATTAATTAATAGGTACCTTATTGCAGTATAATATTCACTATTAAGATCAGCTATGATAACATTACTTACTAACTGTTTTAACTTCAAAAAAGGAGAAGGTTCTCAGTTTGTAGGAATCTTTGTTTTTTTTAGTTTGATCTCAAGTTCTCAACCGACGACGTTATTATTTTGGATTACCTAATTACTTAAATCACCTTTTTTAGTACACCCATGTTAGTACTTACCTAGGTAGGTAGGAGCATAGAAAAATCAAATAAGTAGGCCAACTCGAGCTGTGAGCGAGCGATAATAGCCTAAACACTGGCTGACTGATAGGGCTGTCGCTTATAGTTTATTCAATCGTCAAAATGCATATGTAGGCAATCTTTATGTAAAACAATTTTCCCCTGTAGGGTAAGCATCAGGGATCTATAATATATTTTTTTAATTATTTTTGTACATAGACTAGGAGCTGTCTACAATGTTTAACAACAACCACAACTACAACCTACCTACTCTAGTTTATTGCTTATATACCTACCTAAGATTTAGTTTGATTTATACGAATTTCTACTTAAGTAATTGGTCCCTTCTTTTCGCGGTGGGGCATACTTAGTGAACTATTAAATCAAACCACAAATTGGTATCTGGTCAATGAAATTCGGAGCAGAACTAGGTATTTCCTAAACACTTTCAGATATGTAATAGCTAACACATTATTTAATTATGTACGTTCCTACGTATGATATAGTACGTCAGTAGATTAGATAGGTACTCACCGTTCTTGTTCGCTAGGTGGTCGGTATACATTTTGATTAGTGTTTAGTGCGAGTGGCTCGTTTAGTGTTTAGCAAAAAACAAGTGCGGACAGTCTCTGTTTAGTGTTAAGTAATTGTTTTTTGCTAAACACTAAACACTAAACGAGCCACTCGCACTAAACACTAATCAAAATGTATACCGGCCAAAGAAAGAAAATTCCGAATCAGACAAACGGCTATTTAGACATCCATAAACACTGCAATATTTTCTAGAGGTCATCTTCACGAATTTGTATTTAAAGGAGGTAAGTAGGTAGTGTACATGTACGGCGGAGCGTGCGTGAGCGGCTGAGCGCGGGCGGTATTAAGGTGCGTCCAGATATGTTCTTTTGATCGTACCGTACCTCCGTTCCGTACCAGCGTTCCGATCAAATAAGTCTGGACGCTACTTTTGCCCGTTCCGTACCTCCGTTCCGTACCACCGTTCCGATCAAACCGCCGAACGTCGCCGCGATCACGTCCAGACTAGCGCCGTACCGTACCTCCGTTCCGTATCAACGTTCCGATCCAATAGTACAGCAGCCCGTAGTAAATTTAAATTACGAAAAAGGTTACCGTTTGCCGTTGTGATATAGTTATTTATTACAAAATTATAGATACTTTAACAGATCGCAACCCGCCGTAACCTATATTTGTATATCTCCAAAAATGATTATTTTTTTATTTTTCGAGGTTAATCACATGGTTTAGCTATTGTCATGTTCTACAGCACTATCTGTGTATGGCTACTTTTCACAGTCTAACTATTATCAGTGGCAATCAAACATAGCGCTGTAGAACACGACAATAGCTAAACCATGTGATTAACCTCGAAAAATAAAAAATCTCATTTTTGGAGATATACAAATATAGGTTACGGCGAGTTGCGATCTGTAAAACTTGGGTTAAAAAATCTATAATTTCATAATAAATAACTATATCACAACGGCAAACGGTACCTAACCTTTTTCGTAATTTAAATGTACTACGGGCTACTGTACTACAACCTCCGAACGTCGGCGTCGCCGCGATCACGTCCAGACTAGCGCCGTACCGTTCCTCCGTTCCGTTTTTCCTTTGAACGGGGTGAAAAAACCGACTCGCGATGGATCGGAGCGTACCTGTCGGCGATCGAGACGGCGTACCTCCGCACCGTTCCGAACATGCGTCCAGACTAGCGTTCTTTGGTCGCGACGCTCAAGAGCGAGAGATACGGGTACGGGCAAAAGAGCGAGAGATTCGAGGTGGATCGGGGCGTACCTGTTCGGCGAACGGAACGGCGTACCTCCGCACCGTTCCGAACATGCGTCCAGACTAGCGTTCTTTGATCGCGACGCCGATCGGAACGGAGGTACGGTACGGGCAAAAGAACATATCTGGACGCACCTTTAAGTACGACGCAGCCACGACTGACGCACCGCTATCACCTTTAAGTTGTGTCAGTGTGTGCGTGCGACGACGCATACGTACGGCCGCGCTCACATACAAACCGCGTTCGGGCGTATAATGAGTAAGACGACTTACTTATTTGATTTTACTATGGTAGGAGTCTTGTTTGATTATGATAATAAGCTTCCGAGCAGCAACAAAGCGATATTTTGCTTGAAAAAAAAGTAAGAATATTATTTTCTTTACCATTTTCCGTTACTTTTGCAGAACCATGCCTGCTGTCAAGATCACATATTTCCCAGTGAAGGCGCTGGGTGAAAGCGCTCGGCTGCTGCTAGCTTATGGAGGCCAAGAGTTTGAGGACTACAGAATCGACCCGGAAACCTGGCCTGAGCTGAAACCTTGTAAGTAGCCTTAGCCGAGCTGAAAACTTGTATTAAACCCCCTCAAACAGTTAGAGGCTCAAGTCGCTATTGTTAACGTTAATTATGACGTTAACAATAGCTAGTTAGTAGGTACCTACACCTACTACTGCTACCAGTAAAAAAGAAACTCAAATAGGTACAGATACGTCTACGTATCATCTAAATATTTTGTATTTTATGTTTTTGTATTTTTTTGTGCGTCATCTACACGAAAAAGCAAAATATGTCCATCAATGTAAAAATAGTTTCAAAAGTTATTTCACTAAATCGCCCGAGAAAGACATTCAGGACATTCAGGTAGGTAGAAAGGTAAGTACAGACGATCTGTAGGTACCTCTGTACCTGTAGTACCGGACCTTAAAAATATATCCTTATATACTTATTAATAATACTTACTAGTACTCTTTAAAGTAAGATAGGTATATATTTGGCTCAAGAAATGGAAAATCACAGTGTAATATTAATAGTATTTATCAAAATAAGTACCTTTATTGAGTTGAGGATATAAACATGATAAACTGCTGTTGCTAGGCCTACTACGTAGGTAGGTAAGTACCCACACACCCATAAGAAACTGTGATAATACTTTATCTTACAAGTTTGTGTATCTTAATAATACCTCCTTAAATAGATACCTTACATTTTGTTTGTTTGGTTGGTTACACAATTCTTTATTTGATACGATCGAGTTAAGCTTAATATAACAAAACAACACATCAATAAAGGCGAATTTTAATCTTTTTATGGATTTTTGTTCATGATACTCGCTATCGCTACGAGGCCTACGAGATTAGGGTTCGGTTACCATACCATCTGAAAGGCAACTTACGGTTCGGACAGGCATGCGGCGGCCTAAGCTAAGCTGATGAAACCTACCTGACAAGATTAGTGGATGAAAATGACTATAAACTGCACTGCGCGGCCGTTTTTTTTATTATAGCTGGTAGTCAAGGTCAAGACTGCAAGAGTACATGTTTTAGTTAGTTTCATACACTGGGATGAAACTAACTAAAAAACGCACTGCGACATTTTTTGGTATTCTTCTAAAAAATCTGGTATTTTGTGCATCTTAAGACAGGCATCCTCCCTTAGATAAACTCAGGCATTTTGTGCATCTTAAACAGGCATCCTCCCCTTATACGTAGTTGGTAACCCTACATAGGTATACAATGATTACAATGTGACATGACATACGAGATCGTAAATAATTGTAAATAAACTAAATACCCATTCATTTTATCATGTTCTCTTTATTAGTTGTTCAAACGGCCACTGCTGAGCATAGGGCATAGCATAGGTGTCGTGTCCTTCAAGGATGCATTTTCGTGTATATATTTACTGTACATACTACAGTTACTTTTCTACCTCTGACGACAGATTTGAAATACATTATGAAACAACATATTTAAGAAGGCATCAAATATAAAAATTATCTAAACTAAATTAAAAAAAAACGTTTATCGACATGACTGGACATAAACTGGGCTGGGCCTATCTGTGCGATATCGGGCTCTTCAAATAAAGAGCGCTGTTTAGTTATTATTGAAGTTGATAGCATGAGTTTTCAATTGTTTGTTCAATTACGTAAATGATAAATTGATAATTCATGTTTCTGTTTTGGTTGTAAACTTCCTTCGTGATAACGGAAGACAGTGCCACACAGTGCCTTGTAATCAATGACCATTGTCCGATCTTTGTTTGATGCCCTCTATGTTGTATTTTGATGCGGCCACGAAAGAGGCTCTCTTGTTTGATGGAAAATTCAGAGGTTTCCTCTTCTATCTAATGTGATTTATGCAAGTACGCCTTTTATATTTTCTAGGTAGTGCCACAGAATTCATAATAGTACAAGTGTAGTGCCAAGTTTTATAATTTTAACCGTTAAAACATGCCATGTAGGTGATGTAGGTATTATTATATCCAACCACCTATTAATCTTGTATAACCGGGTAACAACAGAATATTAAGGTACAAAAAGTATGTGCTAAATCCATGATTTGAATTCAAAATTCAAATTGAGTGTCAGTTTTTGGCAAAAGTTGCTTTGATTTTACCAACGAAATTAAGAAATTTTTTTCAAATGTGCAATTGTACTAATGCAAATGCAATAGACTATTTGACCAATTTTGTAAAACCATTTTAAACTATTCCTTATTACGTAATAAGCGCACTACATTGATATTTCAGGAAAAATCAATGTATTTAATTAAAAAATCAATGTTAAAGTTTAAAATTTTAAAATCGCGCCAAAAACGCTATGGCGCTGGACACGTGACTTGTTGACGTCACAAGCCTGTAAACATTGTAATATCCTTAGCCATTTGACAGTCATCAATTAGCGGATCCTAAGTCTATGGTCGTGTCAAACGCCTGAAGCTAATTTATTTACAGGCATGTGACGTCATCAGTCAGCTTAGAGTGTTTTCGCCACAGCAAAAAATTCAAAAATTATTGCATTTTTCTAGGTGAAATCAATCAATTAATAGACTTAGTTTAGTCCATATAATAGTCGAATATGTTTTTTTACACCATTATCTGTTAGGATGACCACAATTTGTAGTATATTTTCAATGTTGTCAAATTGTCTATTGTACAGTGGATGCAGGATTTTTACTAATGTTTCTGAATGCATTTTAATGATACCCTAAATATATTAACTCGTATATGGCTAAAATTATGGACATATAAGTATCTTTGTAAAAAATCGTATGATTGACCTGTTGAATGACGACGTCGTTGCCACTAAACTACTTGCTTCCTTTACAGACATATAAAAAGTAACCTTGGAGATTGGCTGAATAACTGCAATCTAACATGCTTTGATGAGTTGATGGATGACACACCTACCTAGTTATTTGAGCAATTTTTGTATGAGTATGTATGTAGGTACCTACTTACCTACCTAATTCAAGTTGATCGACAAAACTGATAGGTAGTAAAATGAATAAAGAAAAGATAGTAATTGAGACTGTCTTCACTTTACCCAGGCGCTTTCCCTTTTCTTTTGCGCTTTCATCAGTGGCATGCCTTATTCTAAAAATAACGTCAAAATTTTTATGACATACGTTTGACGCAAGATTAATTGAAAGTTCGACGTAGGTACTTTTTGGAATCAGAGCCATGATCGTGATTTATCTAATCCTTGATTCCAGCAACCCCGTTCGGTCAGCTGCCGGTGCTGGAGATCGACGGCAAGAAGTACGCGCAGAGCATGGCCATCGCGCGGTACTTGGGCCGCAAGTACGGACTCTCGGGCGCCGACCTTGAGGAGGACTTCCTCATCGACCAGAACGTAGACTTCATCAACGACATCAGAGCCAGTGAGTTTTACCTAGTTGTCATTCAGATAAGCGTTCATAGCTGGACGAACCAAATAGGCGAACCTGAGAAAATGATTGTGGTCGTTGGAACTTGGAATATCATTTGTGTCAATATATTCTGTGTTTGTGTAGACATTCTGCAGGCGCGTAGCATGACAAATCCCACGAAGTTCCTTTGTATACAGCGAAACGTCATTTTTGATTGACAGATTAACAACAGCTTTGTTTACGGAATATTGGGATGTATGTCATTTTTGACATCGATATGTTACCGGCAATGTGTATTCTCCGGCATTGTATACAATGCTTAGGCATTGTATACAATGCCTGAAACGATCAGGCAATGTATGAAATGATATTCATTTTATACATTGCCTAGGCATTGTATACAATGCCTGCTGGTCCACCGGCAATGTGTAAAATAAGTTTATTTCTGTTGTCTGTTATAAAAAAATAACCTCGAAATTTAAGTTAAATTTCTAACCTAACCCGGGACCTACAGGAATAAAGCAGGTTCGGTTCCAAACTCAATAAGCCGCCCTCAAGCCCCCCTCGAGCCCCCCCCAAGCCACCTCGAGCCCCCCCCCCGAGGCCCCCTCGATCCCCCCGAGCCCACCTCGAGCCCCCCCCGAGTCCCGCCCCGAGCCCTCCTCGAGACCCCCCCAAGCCCCACTCGAGCCCCCCGAGCCCCCGTCGAGCCCCCCTCAAGCCCCCCCTCGAGCCCCCCCTCGATCAAAATCTTTTTATTTTACACATTGCCGGTGGACCAGCAGGCATTGTATACAATGCCTGCGTTTCATACATTGCCGGTGACAGATATACTAAACTATAGAAATAGAATGTCAAAGGACAACAATATCAATTAACAGGTGATCCAAAAAATGAAGAGTGCAAATGTGTGAGTGCAGCGAAAATTTTTCAAATTCTATGGACTAAAGGTCGTCATTTTTGATATAGACGCTAATATCAACAAAACAGTGGAGCGCGTGCTAGATACTTTTCTTTTCATAGGTATTTTGATTTAACATCATAACAGCTTCGATTCAAAATTATTTACAGAGGCCGCAACAGTTCAGTATGAAAGCGATGAAGCCCTCAAGGAGAAGAAGCACGAGGACTTCACAAAGAATGTGTACCCAGCCATGTTGAAGAAACTGGACGAAATCATCAGCGAAAACAATGGACACATCGCGGCTGGCAAGGTGAGGTTTCAAATAAAATAGATCATCGATATAAATTTTTTTGGCTCGTGTCCGTCTACACATCTAACATGATACTTATGTAAAAACATCCTCTTTTAATGGAAAGAGCTCCGAACCTTAATGCTACCGCATGCTACTGAGCTATATTTGTATACTGTTTTAACGTACGTAAATATTATGTATTAACAATGTTAGTATAGTATGTATTTAGCTACCCTCCTTGGTTCTCATCATTGTTGTCGTTAAATAACAACCACGAACAAACCAGCATCAGCTGTTTAGTTCCCACGAATATTCAGCTACAGAATACCATAGGTAGAGTGACCTTGTGAAATTAGTCATTGTATGCAATCGATCGACTGAATCGTTCGTAGTAGGGTTTTATAGACCAGCAAGCTTAATGCTTATTTAGGTCTGTTGTGGGTAGGGCTTGCAATTCGAATATTCGAATACTTCGAATATTCGGCTTATTTTGCTATTCGAATACTCAAGTCGGTGATATTCGAATATTCGAATATTTTCTACTTTGTTAGATTTAGACGAAAGTCATTCATTAAATACCCGAATAGCGCTAGAATGAAGCGTTTGTTAACGTTCACTTTCACGTTTATTTCTTTGTTGACCTAATGTTCTTTATTTGTTCAGAAATTGTAAACGATTTTAATCTTGCTTCAAGACGAGCAAAATACTTGAAACTTAAAACAGGTTAGAAGTCAGAACTGGAAGACAATAAAATAATATACTGTCATTGAGCTGATCTAATGGTGGAACCCAAAGATGACCACAGGAAATCTGTGATAAAACCATACAAATGCATCAAGTTTGGGCTCGTTTGATTCGCCTTGACAAGCATTTTGTTGTGAAATAGTATCCAGAGTTTGATGATGAAGCCGAAAGAAGACCACAAGAACTCTGTAGTAAAACCATGCAACCCCATCTAGTTTAGGATCGTTTGATTCGTCTTGGCTAGTACTGTAATAGAAGATGATTTCCAGGGTCTGATGATGGAGCCGGAAGGAGGCTACAGGAACTTTGTAATAAAACCATGCAACCCTATCGAGTTTATACTCATTTGATTTGTTTTGATGGGTACTTTGTTGAAATAGTGGCCAAAGTTGGATGATGGAGCCGGAAGAAAACCACAGGAACTTTGGAATAAAACCATATAAATCCATTGAGTTTGGGCTTGTTTGATTCGTCTTGACAAGTTCTCTGTTGGGAAATTTAATAGTGTACAAGATTTGATGATGAAGCCGGAAGAAGGCCGAAAAAACTCTGTAATAAAACCATGCAACGCCATTTAGTTTAGTTTAGTAGGTATGAGAAAAGCACCTAGCTCTCGGCGTCCTCTGCGTGGACGGCTGTCCATCGCGTCCTCGGAATATCTGTAGCGCCTTTTCACAGGGTCTTACGATTTCCGCGCTTTATTTTCTTTTATTTAAGTGTAAAGATTAGTTAGTATTTATAAATATGGTGAATCCTGTAAAGTATTTTGAATTGTCTTTGTTATTCAGAATTAAATTCATTACTTTTGAATAAAAAATGAATAAAAAAATATCATATTATCATATTTAATATATGTATACTTACACACACATAATTATTAATGTTTTGTAGGCTAATTTAAAGTGAAGGTATTTTCGCTTTTGTATGGGAGTGATGTTTGTAACTTAGTTACTATTTAGTAATCTGTGCCGCAAGCTACAACCCTAACGTAGGTCCGAAAAGATAGGATATATGCGATAGAAAGAGATGCAGCGTCTAGGTGAATATATCCGTTTGTAATTAGCGCCGTACAAGCTGAACTCCACTTTATTGTGTTGAAATTAGAGTTGCTATTTATTTAAATGGTTCAGCGGAGTGCATCTTCTGTACTTGTACTATTGTTTATTCTGTGGTTTGGGGTCGTTTAATACGTCTTGACTAGTACTTTGGTGGGAGACGATTTCCAGGGTATGATGATGGAGTTGGAAGAAGGCCACAGGATATCTGTAATAAAACTGTACAACTCCATAGAGTTTGGGCTTGTTTGATTTTTCTTGACAAGTACACTGTTGGGAAAATAAATAGTGTTCAAGGTCTAATGATGAAGGCGAAAGAAGTCCACAAGAACACTGTAATAAAACCATGCAACCCCATCGATTTTGAGCTTGTTTGATTCGTTTTGACTAATGCTCTAATAGGAGACGGTTTCCAGGGTCTGATGATGGAGCCGGAAGAAGGCCACAGGAACTCTGTAATAAATCCATACAATCCCATTGAGATTTTTGCTCGTTTGATTTGTCTTAATGAGTACTTTGTTGGGAAATAGTGGCCAAGGTCGGATGATGGAGCCGGAAGAACACAGGAAATCTGTAATAAAACTATACATACCAATCGAGTTTAAGGTAGCTTGATTCATCTTGACAAGTACTCTGTTGGGAAAATAAATAGTGTTCAAGGTCTGATGATGAAGCCGAAAGAAAGCAACAAGAACTCTGTAATAAAACCATGCAACCCCATCTAGTTTGGGCTCATTTGATTCATCTTGACTAGTACTCTAATAGGAGACGGTTTCCAGGGTTTGATGATGGAGCCGCAAGAAGGCCACAGGAACTCTGTAATAAAACCATGCAACCCCATCGAGTTTTTGCTCGTTTGATTTGTCTTGATGAGTACTTTGTTGGGAAATAGTGGCCAAGGCTAGATGATGGAGCTGGAAGAAGATAACAGAAACTCTGTGATAAAATCATACAAATCCATCGAGTTAAAGCTCGTTTGATTTGTCTTGACAAGTACTCTGTTGGGAAAATAAATAGTGTTCAAGGTCTGATGATAAAAGCCGAAAGAAGGCCACAAAATCTCTGTAACAAAACCATTCAACACCATTTATTTTGGGCTCGTTTGATACGTCTTGACTAGTTTTCTGATGGGAGATTAAATTGAAATTGAGATAGTATCCAGGGTCTGATGATGGAGTCGGAAAAAGGTCACAGGAACTCTGTAATAAAACTATACAACTCCATAGAGTTTAGTGTTCGTTTGATTTTTCTTGATAAGTACTTTGTTGAGAAATAAAGTCCAGGTTGGTGATGGAGCCGGAAGAAGGGCACAAAAACTCCATAATAATACCATACAACACAATCCCATCGAGTCTGGGCTCGATTGATTCATTTTGACAAGTATTCGGATGGGTGTTAGACCTTGGTCTGATGTTGAAGCCGGAAATACCACGGAAAAACATAGATTAGAGACTAAAAAGACTAAAAAGCAGAATTTATATATTTATTGACAAAAAAAACTGAAAAGAAACACGATTTAAAAACGAACTATTAAGTTAAAAAATCGAACTGAAAACCCGTAACAATTTATGACCATATACAGAAGTTAAACCTAAAAACGTGGGGAAAATGCAAAAGTCAATGATGATAAATCTTCCAAAATGTGTGCCATTAAACGTAGCATTTAGGTTTAACTTGAAAAATAAACAATATTTATTAATTACAACCATTTATTAAAATTTATAGAAATATTCGAATAATATTCGAATATATTCGAATACCTCCTTAAAAAATATCGAATATTCGAATAGTGAATTTCATCGAATATTTGCAAGCCCTAGTTGTGGGCATTAGGACTTACGTACTACCTAATTAAATTTGTCTACATCGATATGTCAAATTTGACAGATAAGTAAAACATTTGTCTACATCGATATGCAATTTTGACAGATAAGTAAAACATTTGTCTACATCGATATGCAATTTTGACTGATAAATAAAACGTATTATGTAATCTGTGATAAAACGTACGTTACGTACGTTAACGTACGTCTACATCGTTGGATTAAACAAAAAATCTCGAGTAGCTTAGCTCATCATGTCTAAAATGAAATCACGATTCAAGGTCCAAACAAATTATCGGACGCGGCTTACTGCCGCGGCTGATCTGAGGTGTGCAAACTATCGGATGTAGTAGGTCGCGGACGTAACCATAGACTAATATGACGTCATCGGACGTCCGATAGCTATCTGGCACGCAGGATGTTATGAGAGCGTGCACACTTATCAGCCGCGGCAGTAAGCCGCGTCCATCAGCCGCGTCCGATAATTTGTTTGGACCTTCACGAGCGACGTAGACAAAACTTAAAAAATTACAATTATTTTAGATGTAAGTAGGTAGGTAAAGTCTATACTATAAACTACTATGCTATAGAATAGACAAAATGTTTGTTGGGTTAATCTTGCATAAATTACGTCTGCCCTTAGCATGACCACCGAAACACGCGTTTTATCGACACTCAACTGTCAAAATACATTATCTTTTGCCAGTTAAACGTAGGGTTGCCAACTTTTTTGGGATCAAATATAGTAAATTTCAAGATTTTTAGTGTAAAAATATAGTAGATGGCGAAAAAGTAAAAAAAATATAGTAGGTTGCCGTTTTGTATAGAGGATTTTAAGAAGTTGCATTTTTCATACTTAAGTAATTGTACTAACATTTTCATAATTTATTCGGTAACCATTAAGACAAGTGTTTAATCACAAAAAATATTATGTAATTACTTATGTGCATATACTTAAGTATTTTTTGTTGCTTTAGTTTAATTTTTTCACTTGAAAAAATATAGTAGTTTTGCCTACTATATATTTTTTCAAAAAATATAGCAGGCGAGCCTTCAATATAGTAGGATACTATATTATATAGTAGGGTTGGCAACCCTAGTTAAACGTCATAAATCGCAATATTTATCGTGCTTTTGTGGTCATGCTAGGGAGCCTGCTGGGTATCTAAAGAAAAGTGATATCTTGTTTCAGTTAACGTGGGGTGACTTCGTGCTAGCCGGCATGTTCGATTACCTAAAGGTGATGCTCCGGCGGCCGGACCTCGAGGAGCAGTACCCCAGCTTCAAGAAGGCAGTCGACGCCGTCTATGGCTTGCCACAACTCAGCAAATACCTCGCGCAAGCGCCCAAAACTGACATATAAAATGAGAATGGAACTAATTGAGATGTTATTACAATGCGAAACTTATGTCGGTACCTACACAGTTTGTTGTTGAATGCACTTATGCAATGCATATTATGAGATCTTATAAAAGTACGGTATCTAGGTTACTGCCTATAATATTCTACTTTCGAAATAAGTACCTACTGCTTACCTATCTATTTGAAATGTTTAGTAAGTATTTTGTATAAGTATTCAACGTTGTACCTTTGTATTAAGAAAAATAAAAGCATTATTTTAATTACCAATAGCATTTTATTATAAATACCTACGTACCTACTTACCTTACCTAGGTAGTTAAGATTTTACTCAGAAATATCATTATTTCACTCGTTTCATCATTTCATTACCACGAATACATCCATTTCATTGAGATTTCGATGAGAATCCTACTAATATTATAAATGTGAAAGTTTGTGGGTTTGGATGTTTAAATGTTTAGATGTTTGGATGTTTGGATGTTTGTTCCTCAATCACGCAAAAACTACTGAACGGATTTGGTTGAAATTTGGCACACATATAGTAGATAGCCTAGAATAAAACATAGAACACGTTTTATCCTGATATTCCCACGGGAACGGGAACTACACGGGTGAAACCGCGGGCGGCCGCTAGTGGTATTATAAAACCTTTTGGAACTGAGACACGCACGGTACCGCTAACGCGGCAGCGTGGCGGTATACACTACTGCTTTACAGTCATTTTCAATTCACTTTGACAAGGTCCCTTACCATTCTCATCGCGCGCGGATTATACCGTTAATGTGAGTAAGTAAATCAGTTAGAGTGCATATTAACCATCGAAATGTATGCAGATTAATAACGCGGGACTAGGGTTACCATATCTCAGGATTTGTCCTGAGATCTCAGGATTTTTGGACTTTTCTCAGGATTGCGGCCGGATTTTGAAAATCTCAGGAAATCTCAGGCTTTTTAGAATTGTTAATATAATACAGTAAAAAAACCTGTGAATCTACAGTTGTACCGTGGCCGCTTGCTACTTTAAGCCATTTTGGAGAAGACGCCGGCCGCCCTTCTCCCCCCCGGCGTACCTTATTCTCAAACTGATACAAATCTCAGGATTTTTCAATGGGCCTTTTCTCCGGACTTTTGATTTTTTCGTCTGGTAAGAAAACAGGTTCTTTAAATTTTAAAAAATGTGTAATTAATTACATAAAAGTGAGTAGACACAAAAGCCAAAAGCGGGGGCACAGAGGTCGAAGCCCCTCGCCATGTATTTTAAAAAGTCTTATACTGTCTTATTCAGAGTGCGTTCGTTAAACTAGGGCCAAAGTTAACATGGCGCTAGACTGCGGACTAATGTTATTTTAGCGCAAATCGTATTCAGAGTGACAGTTTAACGTTTAGTCCCACCGTTTAAAGCCTCGATTACATACGCCGATTTAGCGTCCTTACTGGGGACCCAATTTCAGGTTGGAAACGAAGCCCCGAATTGGATCCTAGTTGGGGAATTTAAGGGTTGCCTCCCTAGCCAAAGCTATATAGTTAAGGCAAATGAAACTTTCATCATGCAGCCAAGTCTTCAGACATATTTTTTTCTTTAGTTTGCATTTATGCGGGTGTATTGCTTACTACCGGCACGTAATTTGGCAAGACAAAGATGAGACAAAAGATGCGCAGCAGCTACAAACACTAAACTCGGTGCATCTTTTGTCTCATCTTTGTTTTGTCAAGTTATATGACGGCACCTTTATCACATTATAAGTAGCCCCTGGATGATCAAGCATGGCTTGTTACTAATTTACATTGCATTACCACCACCACTACCATTTTGAGTGCGTACTAAAAATCCAAGACGGGGGCCAACTTTTTTGTTTTTGGGCCAATTTCGATAAAACTCTGTTTTTGGTACTATTTTTACAAGAAACTAACAACTCAATTTTCCAAATACTAAAAATCCAAGATGGCGGCCATCTTTTTTGTTTGTGGGCCGATTTCGATGAAACTCAGTTTTTGGTACTATTTTGGCAAGAAAATAACAACACAAATTTTCAAATACTAAAAATCCAAGATGGCAGCCAACTTTTTTGTTTATGGGCCGATTTCAAAGAAACTCGGTTTTGTTTCTACTTTGACATAAAAAAAAACAACGAAATGTTAAAAATAATAATAAAATATCCAAGATGGCAGCCAACATTTTTGTTTGTAAGCCGATTTCAATGTAACTCTGTTTTTGGTACTATTTTGACAAAAAAAATAACAACTCAATTTTTTAAATACTTAAAATCCAAGATTGCGGCCATCTTTTTTGTTTGTGGGCCGATTTCGATGAAACTCAGTTTTTGCTACTATTTTGACAAGAAAATAACAACTCAATTTTTCAAATACAAAAAATCCAAGATGGCGGCTAACTTTTTTGTTTATGGGCCGATTTCAAAGAAACTCGGTTTTGTTACTACTTTGACAAAAAATAACAAAGAAATGTTAAAAATATTAAAAAATCCAAGATAGTGGCGTAGTTTTTTGTTCGTAGTCCGATTTCGATAAAACTCGGGTTTTGGTACTAACTACTACTATTTTTAGTAATTAAAAAAATGTGCTGTTATTTTCATGTTAAAATAGTACCAAAAACCGAGTTTCATCGAATTCAGCCCACAAAAAAAAATGTTGGCCACCATCTTGGATTTCTTAATATTTTCAATATTGCGTTGTTATTTTCTTGTCAAAATAGGACCAAAAACCGAGTTTTATCGAAATCGGCCCAAAAACAAAAGTTGACCGCCATCTTGGATTTTTAGTATTTGAAAAATTGTGTTGTTATTTTCTTGTTAAATTAGTAATAAAAACCGAGTTTCATCGAAATCGGCCCACAAAAAAAATGTTGGCCGTTATCTTGGATTTTTTAATATTTTCAATATTGCGTTGTTATTTTCTTGTCAAAATAGGACCAAAAACCGAGTTTTATCGAAATCAGCCCAAAAACAAAAAAGTTGACCGCCATCTTGGATTTTTAGTATTTGAAAAATTGTGTTGTTATTTTCTTGTTAAAATAGTACCAAAAACCGAGTTTCATCGAAATCGGCCCACAAAAAAAATGTTGGCCGCCATCTTGGATTTCTTAATATTTTTAATATTGCGTTGTTATTTTCTTGTCAAAATAGGACCAAAAACCGAGTTTTATCGAAATCGGCCCAAAAACAAAAGTTGACCGCCATCTTGGATTTCTAGTATTTGAAAAATTGTGTTGTTATTTTCTTGTTAAAATAGTGCCAAAAACCGAGTTTCATCGAAATCGGCCCACAAACAAAAATGTTGACCGCCATCTTGGATTTTTAATATTTTCACCATTTCGTTGTTATTTTTTGTCAAAATAGTAACAAAACCGAGTTTCATCGAAATTGGCCCACAAACAATAAAGTTGACCGCCATCTTGGATTTCTTAATATTTTCAATATTGCGTTGTTATTTTCTTGTCGAAATAGGACCAAAAACCGAGTTTTATCGAAATCAGCCCAAAAACAAAAAAGTTGACCGCCATCTTGGATTTTTAGTATTTGAAAAATTGTGTTGTTATTTTCTTTTTAAAATAGGACCAAAAACCGAGTTTCATCGAAATCGGCCCACAAACAAAAATGTTGGCTGCCATATTGGATTTTTAATATTTTCACCATTTCGTTGTTATTTTTTGTCAAAATAGTAACAAAACCGAGTTTCATCGAAATCGGCCCACAAACAATAAAGTTGACCGCCATCTTTTTAATTACAGAGTTCTAGTGGCCTTTTTCCGTCCGGCTTCATCATCAAACCATTTCCTATCAGAGTACTCATCAAAACCTATTTTACGTTTCCGTTAATAGTGAAAACTCATTGTTTAATCTATGTACAATAATGTTATTGTCAAGTACTGGTGACAACCCTAATCAGTGAAATCATGTCCTAATTGGGGCATAGGTGTGATCGCTACATCCAATTTGGGTTCCTAGATTAGATCCCCAGTAAGGAAGCTAAATCGGCGTATGTAATCGAGGCTTAAGGATTGAAAGGTGCATTGTGATTGGTTGACAAGAATTAAACCAGCCTTTCTATTGTCTAATTTCAAAATCTATCGCAATCGCTTTCAGAATGTAACACATTGAAGCTTCTTTTTAGCACAAATAAAAACTGACCAAAGAAATGCAGCAATGTGTCAATCTATCTGTCAAACGAAAGCGATTTTTAAATTAGACAATGAGGGCTTTTCCAAAGGACTAAAAACTGTAGGATCGATAGATGGCGTTGATACATTAAGCACTGTCAAATGAGGCGCGTTCAGAACCTACGCTCCGAGTGGAACCATTCGCTCTAACGGCGTATCAAACATTAGAGCGTGACGTTCGGTGGACACAAATTTGGTTGAACTCAGAGCGTAAGTTCTGCACGCGCCTCAGTTGACAGTGCTTAATTTATCAACGCCATCTATCGATCCTACAATTTTTAGTCCTTTGGAAAAGCCCTCATTAGCCCCCGGGTTTTGTTAAGGCTCAATTACATTACACAATTTTAAGCACGCGATTTCAAGACTAAGCATGGTGTAAACGGACTAAGACAGTAAGAATCTTAAAATCGTGCGGCCTAGCCCGCTCGGTAATAAGATTCTTAAAATTGTGTCGTCTAAATGCACGCACGATTTCAAGACAGTCTAACTGTACCTACGACGGCACGTCAGACGTAACAGTTGTACTACAAAAACCAACTTTATACCTAAGGCATAAAGGCGTTCTCAAGGTCAACGTGTAGAGGTAATGTGACAGACAGAGACAGACTCTGTCTGACTCGCGACAGATAGACGATACTGCCACAGTACAAGATAAGTTCAAAAAGGAATGTTGGTTTTTTAACACGTTTTCATATGGACGTTTTCTTGTTTATTTATTTATTTATACTATTAATATTTATAAGTAAGTTCGTTTATTTGTTTGTCCGTAATTTTAGAAAAGAGTATTTTATACTAGGTAAGTACCTACCTACCTAGCTTCCCGATGAGCTAGAGACTTGAAACTTATAGGTAGGTAGGTTGTTTTTAACACGCTTTTATTAGGTTGCTTTCTCGTTTGCTTGTGTGTTTGTTTGTTTGTTTCTCCACAAAGTTTGCGAACAATTTAAACTAGCTTTCGGATGAGCTAGAGACTTGAAACTTTGAACATAGGTCAGAAATGGAAGGCAATGATATATTATGGTATTATTGGGCTGATCTGATGGTGGAGCCGGAAGAAGGCCACAGGAACTCTATGATGGAACCATACAACCCCATCATGCTTGGGCTCGTTAGAATCGTCTTGATGAGTACTTTAAAGGGAGATGAGGTCCAGGCTCTGACGATGAAGCTGGAAGGCCATGCCATAGGAACTTAATATTGAAACCGTGCAACCCCATTGAATTTGGGCTCCTTTGAATCGTCTTGACGAGTGCTTTGTTGGGAAATAGTGTCCAGGGTCTGATGATGGAGCCGGAAGAAGGACACTGGAACTCTTTAATAAAACCACGCTACCCCATTGAGTTTTGGCTCGTTTGAATCGTCTTGGCGAGTACTCTAATGGGAAATAGTGTCCAAGGATCTGATGATGGAGCCGAAAGAAGGCCATAGTAACTCTATAATAAAACCATGCAACCCCATCGAGTTTGGGCTCGTTTGAATCGTCTTGACGAGTACTTTGTTGGGAAATAGTGTAACGTATAATAACGCGATATCTAGGTAAGTCGATACATGCGCGACCGACAACAACGACGATGTGCACCTTCTGAGCCGGACGCCGTGGGCGGGCGTGGCGCGGGGTGGGTCACGCCGAGGGGCGGGCCGTCGCGTTCGCGTTGGTGTGCGGTGCGGTGCGGTGCGGCGTGTGTGTCCATCGAGTTATTCACAAGAGCGACAGTCTTGTTTTGTTTGATACGATTCTTGCAATTTGCATTAAGTTTATTATGTGTATTACCTACACATTAGAGGTTTTTATCTACTTAAATAAAATGATACTAGGTAAATATACCTACTACTACTTCATATCTACTAGGTAAAATATTTCTATTCGTGAGCCTTTCGAATTTTCAACCTAGTCAGATATTAATGTTATGTAGGTTTCTAATAGGTAGATAATAGTTGAAAAAAATGATTGATTAATATATAAGTAAGGAGATAGGTACCTACCTAAAATTTTATTTGACACGACGACTGAGATTGAAAATATTTATAATTAACCTCTTAACAAACAATGATTAAAGAAATGGAATTTGGTATTAGGTAGGTGCTTAAAGAACTAAAACAGAAAATAAAACAAATACAAAAACTACAATGTAAATAACTCCAATACTACGTTGATTGAAAAAGACATTAGAGACTTACTGCCTTCTCTTTTACTATGACAGTAAGCACGGCCGAGCGTGCTAGAAATTGTGTGGTGTAAATGCGCGCATTCTTAGTCGTTTTCAAGACAGTCTTAAAATCGCTTGCTTAAAATTGTATAGTGTAATTGAGCCTTTAGAACAGTCTTGCACCCCAGTTTTGTGAGACATCTCTGAATAAGACAGAGTTTATTATGTTAGGTTAGTATTATGGCCGGTATACATTTTGATAAGTGATTAGTGCGAGTGGTTCGTTTAGTGTTTAGCAAAAAACACGTTCGGACAGTCTCTGATTAGTGTTAAGTAATTGTTTTTTGCCAAACACTAAACGAGCCACTCGCACTAATCACTTATCAAAATGTATACCGGCCATTACGTTACGACTAAAAGCGCGCGAGCCGAGCAAGTGGAGTGAAGGTCCAAACAAATTATCGGACGCGGCTTATGGACGCGGCTTACTGCCGCGGCTAATAAGTGTGCACACTCTAATAACATCCTGCGTTCCAGATAGCTATCGGACGTCCGATGACGTCATATTAGTCTATGAGTCTATGGTTACGTCCGCGACCTACTACATCCGATAGTTTGCACACCTCAGATCAGCCGCGGCAGTAAGCCGCGTCCGATAATTTGTTTGGACCTTGAGCGTGCCGCGGTAGCGGCTTGCGAAGCGCCAGCCAGAAACGACGTTTTTGTTTCGACTTTCATTATAAATTCGCACATTAACGGATTCCGTACTTTAGTGGTAGGGGAGCGGTCAAATATTACGTAACACAATTTTTGGAGATTTTTAACCCCATATAGCCATTTCTGGTCGCAGATTTTCAATAGTTGTAACAAGTCGCAGCAGTTTCGTAACTGATACGACACATTGCGACTATTTGTGACTGTGTGTGGGTTTTGTTTAAAGGTGTTGTAACTGTTCAGTAACCTTTCAGTAACAATGTGACTAATAATATTTTTAGAAACCTCGTGTCGTAATTGTGTCGACTTTGTTAAGTAACATTTTGTGTCCACACATTGTAGAAACTTTGCGTTTAGTTTGTAACTTGTGTGTAAACTTTGTAACAATGTGTCGTAACAGGGTGGTAACATGCGTCGTAAAGTTACGTAACTGTTCCTGAACATTTTGAGACCAACTTATATAAATTATCATCACTGAATCCAGTCATTCTCAAATATATCTACACAGATTTGCTGCCATTTTACCTTTTTACTCGTAGAGAAAGTTGTTTGAAAAATCATTCAAATTTTGAATACAGTTTTTCTAACTTCATTTTTTCTGCCGGAAAACTTATACCAGTAACTTTCACTACGCATTTTAGTTTATTTCAGCTTGCTCCTGGTATACATTCCTTTTTAATTTTAATACTTCTAGGTCACTGATAACCTCAGGCCAATTAACTACCTTTAACCCATTGAACTGGGACTATAGATATAAATTGTCCTTCTTTTTCTCCTAAGTAGTCAAACCGATTCTAAATGGCATATTGTCTGATTTCGAAATAACTTTGAGAAACACTGATAGGAAGAAACCATTTTGAAAATCTAGTATCTTTGTGACTACTTTACGAATCAATACGTAACAGTGTCGCAACAGTGTCGTAACTTTGTGACCAGTTGTGTCATTTTTTTTAACCTAATTATATAACATTTTCTTATATTATTTAACTATTTTATGGTTTATTCTTGCAAAAATAACGTCTTTTTCAGTATTACATTCGTTATTCTATCAAAAAGAAGCTCTTATACTTACATTATTTAAAATTATTTCATTAAAACAATTATAACATTTTGCTGGAATATGGTTAAATTACGGTAATAAGGTGGCGCGTTGTTGAATTTAAGTCTATTCTACGATATTACACGATAAATTTCTTTTCCCATTAAGATTTGTACATGTAATCAATAATAAATCACTTAAAACTAAAATTGTTCTTATGCAATGGATGTCATCTATAATGGCGTTCATAATTTTTAATTTAAGACTTCATCAATATGTCAATGTCGAACGACTTTGAAGAATAATTGAATGATGAGTGAGTATTGATTGAATGATCCGTGCGATAGCCGGTTGCAATCTGGTATCTATGTTTGGTAACAGCCGTGTGGTCACGGCGACGTAACTGAGAAACCAAATGTTACTGTGTCGACTCTTCCCCATTTTCAGTCGTCGTTACGTAACAAAGAGGGAACGGCGACCAGGGGCCCTATTTTCGAATCGCTCGGCTGGCGTCGAGCGCTCGTTTCTACTGATTTTCGTTCGACAAATCAACTCAAATGTATGAGCTGTCGAACGAAAATCAGTAGAAACGAGCGCTCGACGCCAGCCGAGCGATTCAAAAATAGGGTCCCAGTTCTGTAGGGCTATTCACGACTGTCGGAAATCTAGTCGAAAGCATTCGGTTCGAATCCGTATCCTCCGATATTACATAAACATAGCAATTCACAAATACATTCGACTGGCATTCGATTCACTTTCTGACGGGAAAGCCCAATGCATTTACAAAGTTAGGTAGCATGAGGTAGAAAATAAGATCGAAGACTATAGATTTGCCGATTCGATTCGGAAAGTTTGTTTCCGACAATCGTGAATAACCCCCCTGGACTCAGTGTCAACACAAAGGTGTCGTAACGGTTACGACTCTGCGACTAAAAATGGTTATATGGCCCCTCCCCCCATGTAATGCGCCGTAACGTTTTTCTGTACCCCTCCCGGTAGGGGGGGGGGAGGGCTAGTAAAACGTTGCGTAACCACCAAGTGACTATTTTTACCTAAAAATTACAACTATGTCGCGTAAAGTACCGGAAAGTCGCTAAAATACCTTCGCGTTAATATTATTAATTTTTTATTTGGCCGATTTCCATATTTGAGAAAATGCGTAAGAGAATCTCTCTACGCGACTTTTATGAAGGGTTAAAAAATAATAATGTTACGTAATGTAGTTCAAAAACACCCTCTCACTCCTGTAACGCATTGTAAAGTTTTACAAAACTCCCTCTCCCCTCCCCCCAAATTTAACGAATTTAATACTTGAACGCTCCCTAGGTACCATATATCCCTTTGTTCGCTTTAGGACAAGACAGATTCGTTTTAAGCAGATTCGCCCGTGGAGCTTGAATAATAGTGTAGTAGTACGTAATTCTACCCCTTAGAGCATTTAAATGCTCTAAGCTTTCCATGGTTAAAATGTACTCTATGGGGATGGTCATGGATCACAGTTTGCACATGTGAGTGGCTGTCAGAAATAGCAGCGCAAAGGTTCGTACATTGTACGAATGTTTTCAATTTTGTATGGAAAAACATTCGCGAAGTCATTCGCGAAGGTCGTCCTACACATGTATTCGCGAACCTTTGCGCACATGTAGTGACCGGGGCAAAGTCAGCAACTTTTCGAATAGGTTCGCATATGAGTGTGCGAACCCATTTGCACTTCCTCCTACACTTGTTCACGAATTTTTATTTTTACTTGAGATTTTTTGAACAATGAACGGTGAAGATGATTTTAATAGAGCTGTTGGACTGTTTTATGTGTGCTCAATGCTTTCGTCTGTGGCACGAATGTGTGGGAGACTAAGCGAAGGTTCGAGGTTCGCGCGCTTTGATGTGCGTCAAAAAACCGACACAGCTTAGAAAAGTACGAATGTCTCGAAAACTTTGCGAAGTCGTTCGCGAAGGTCGTCCTACACATGTGGGTTCGCGTATTTGCACGCATGTGAGTGACCAGGGTTAAGTAATTTTTTATAATTAAATTGTTGATCAACAAAATTTTCGTGTGTAAACAGCCGTAGGAAAGTGGGCAAATAACCGCGTCACTCTCCCCCCCCCCCCTCGCTGGGTTTGGCCACGCACTGTACAAACTTGCCACTTTGCTGCAGATTTGTGGAATTTCTCCCGATTCCGGGAAATAAGGACCATAGTCAGCCTGCCTAGCATGACCGATTTATATCGCATGATATAGCATTTTATCGACACTCAACTGTCAAATTCCTTTGTCTTTTTGACAGTTAAACGTGATAAAACGCTATATCACGCGATATAAATCGGTCGGCAGGCAGGATTAAATCAAGAATTGATTTAATTCGGAATTTTTGGGTATTTTGGACGTATTGATAGAAATTATGCATGTATATAATAATATTATGTATGGTATGTAAAACGAGAATATGGGAATAGACAACCGAATTTCAAACTTCAATAAGGTTGAAAATCGGTTTCACTCGTTTTTTAATAAGTGAAGTTAAAACCGGGTGCAAGCGATTTTGGACCTTATATCTGGCTTAGCTTGGCATTCGGTTTTTTTATGGCCTTTCGTAATCGGCAACACTGGGCACACTGGCTACTTACTACAAATCGTGTGAACGACTTTTAACTATTAACTTAAGTTGCCTATTTAGTTCCTACTTAATCGCTTGACCCATGTAAACGGGGCCTTATGGCCGGTATACATTTTGATTAGTGTTTAGTGCAAGTGGCTCGTTTAGTGTTTGGTGTTTAGCAAAAAACAATGGTGTCGATTCGGTTAGCAACGACTTAACTAAATTGACAGGACTAAACTAAATTTAGTTTTCCATCCTTTTCTTTCTGTATCGAAAAGACAAGAACAGAATGCTAAAATTAAGTTTAGTCCTGTCAATTTAGTTAAGTCGTGCTAGCCGAATTGACACCAATGAGTGGTTTTCTGACAGCTATGAATTTTAGTTTATTTTTATGTTAATAGATGGTGTTATTCAACTAGGTAGGTTTTTTTTTAATTTTTCCTAGCAGCTGAGTATAACCATGGTATAACACTGAATTATTCAACACTCGATACTGGCAAAAGTTACTCCCTGAAGAGGAATAGATTGCCATAACAAAAATAAGAAGAAGAAAATTAACTGTCAAATTGACAAAATCCTTTGCTTTTTTCTTAAAAAGTTACGTACTTAGTTGAACACTGACATCTAGCCGTCTTTTAGTACTACTTTTTTTTCTTAAAGCTCCAGCCAAACTGACGCGATTCGCTCGCGCGGCAGGGACGCGAATATTACGCGATTCACTCGCTCGCTTAGCCGTTCAAACTGAGGCGAATCGCACGCGTCAAAAATTGGGCGCATTCTGTCAGACAAATCTTTGAGTCATCGATGGCCATCACCACAAAGTAATTTTTATTTTAACCATGGAAAGTAATTTGTATGGAATGTTTAATATTTTACTTTCCATGGTTAAAATTTACTCTATGGAGATGGATCACGATTCACGGTAAATACCACGCGTCTAGCCGTCGCCTTGCTCTAGACGGTATGTGATCCATCACTATACCACACCCAAAGAGTAAAATAATCACTCAGTTGGACCACAATAGTTACCATGCGTGTAGGTAGCCGTCGCCTGTGATGTTTGGAACGAGAAACTAGAAAGTTGTGTAAACGGCAGGCTGATTATCTAAATATAAACTATTTACTGACCGTTTTCATTTGACACACATTGCTACGTTATTTTGGTATGATTTTTTAACCCGAAAAGAACTAGCAATGTAACACATTTATCTGTCAAATCAAACCGGTCGCTAGGTGGTTTTTAATAAGATAATCAGTCCGCCGAATGTCACGCTCTAATGTTTGGAACGCGCCATTAGATCTTTGGTCGCACTAGAGCGTATAGGTTCTGAGTGCCTAGTATGAGTTGTGTTTCTCACCTCACTTTGCGAATAGTAGCGTGTGAAAGAGATGAAATCATGCGAGTGAGTGAACGAGTGAAAGAGACAAGACGATAGTTAACTATTCGCAAAGTGAAGTGAGAACAAAAAACCAACTCGTACTAGGCCCTCTGAACGCAACCCTACGCAACTAATATGACGTCATCGGACGTCCGATAGCTATCTGGCACGCAGGATGTTATGAGAGTGTGCACACTTATCAGCCGCGGCAGTAAGCCGCGTCCATAAGCCGCGTCCGATAATTTGTTTGGACCTTCACGCAATCGGCGCGAGCGAATCGCGCCGCGAATTTCGCGCGGAATTCGCCTCAGTTTGTCCGGAGCTTAAACTGCCTTTTGAAAACCGCTCATTACTTAACACTAATCAGAGTAATCAGAGACTGTACGAACGTGTTTTTTGCTAAACACTAAGCACTAAACGAGCCACTCGCACTAAACACTAATCAAAATGTATACCGGCCATAAGTCTATGGTCAGTCTTTCCCCGCGCAAAAACTGTCACGTTTTGCAGTAAAAGTTGTTCAATTCAAGCAAATTACTAAACTTACAAATTTTGTTTTGAATATTTTTAGATGGAGACCTTATAATCTACTTTGATCTCCGTTTTGCTGTCGCAACGGAAATATTGAATTATTTCCGTAGGTAGCCTAGCTATACAAAACTTTATGTAAGTACATAATTAATTATAATACCTTCCAACATTGACAATTTCACATAAAACTTGCATAAAATAATTTCTCTCTTATATACAGTATACTGACTATCTCTATGTCCAAACCTAAGTTGAGACCATATTGTCATTAAGTGACAATAGAGATAGTAGAATAGTAACTTAGATGTTAGGAAATTTTCATCTAGAAAATTTTAATTGC
Source organism: Agriphila tristella (assembly GCA_928269145.1). Classification (NCBI taxonomy): domain Eukaryota; kingdom Metazoa; phylum Arthropoda; class Insecta; order Lepidoptera; family Crambidae; genus Agriphila; species Agriphila tristella. The sequence continues at coordinate 4,075,397 of OV743442.1, read as the reverse complement.
TTTACAAAATATCAAATGCTCAATAAAACTAACACCTACCTATCTTCCTTCATTACGATGTGGTGGGTATGCACACAATATTAAATAAAAAAAATACATAAATCTTTATCATTTTCATGCAAGTACTGTGCATAATTGCCTACACGCTCATATTAAAGAATCAAAATCAAATCCATGCTTACAATACAGTTAGAAAGAGATGGCACTATATGTGATGAATAGCACCATCTCTTTCTAACTGTACTCAAGCAGATATTTGAGTTTGAGTAGGGATTCTATATAGTGTTGTCTGCTCCACATGTTTGTCCTTAAACCTGAAGGAAGCTCTTTTAAACACATGTTGCAAAACTGGCTTGGCTATGTACAAAAAGTTTACCAATATTGTGGCCAACGTGTAGGGCCCGCCATAAGACAAAGAATTCTGTAAAGACTAACTATTGTATTGTAAGGAGAATATTTCAATTCTAACTTCTAACATTCTTGCATTCTAGAACAATGTGGCAGCAAGAACTACCAGATAGACATCTTATTTATGAAGAAATAGGTAAAGGTGACTTGGCAAAAGTGGTGCTAACTACTTTGAATATTATGAAAGGAAACAACTTGCTTTTACCGTCATATGTACGAGGGAAAAGTCAGAACTTTTCCGAGCAATGTCGTAATGAAGGCAACACAGCTTACAGAAAGGGTGCATGCCAAAAAGCTCTAGAGTTCTATAACAAGGCTTTGTTATATGCTCCAAAAGACACATATGCTCTTGCTTTAGCATACAGCAATAGATCAGCACTCCTCTTCACCATGAAGCAGTATGCAGCATGTTTGAGAGATATAGAAGTGAGTCTAGGCTTGAACTGTCCTCCTCATGTAATTGATAAATTACAGAAGAGAAAAATGGATGCAATATCTCATCTATGGGAGGAAAACCTTATGCAGCAGCTGAGGTAAAGTATAACATCATATTGGCATTAATATCACTGCTCAGGGGTTCCTATTTGGAAATCTGTAACATAATCCAAAACATAAACTATTCTGTTCGGTTACTAGCAGTAATTATTATAAACACAGTATTCACTTCTCAAGCTTACGCGCTCACTAGACATGAAATATAAGACTTTTTAACGGATACTAGTGTGGTTTTATTGAAAGAAGAGTTGAAAGAGAGTAAGAATTAGTTGGTATTTAATAAAACCGCGCTAGTATCCGTTAAAAAGTCTTTTATTTCATAAACATAGTACTTTATTCTCAATGTTTATTTCAATAGATCATAATTACCATCTTTTTGATGTCAAAATCAATAGTAATATTCAGAAGAATAGAGAGTTACTTTGATTTTTAAATTAAATCTAAATTTTTTTTTCAGGGATAGAGTAGGCAAAAGCCTTTTTGATTTTAACGACTTTCCGAGGAATCGTCAGGTGCCATGTGCCAGTACTGACTTGGAGTTTACTGTGGAGTCCGGAATACCCAAAGTGGTTGCTGCCAAGCATGTGAAAGTTGGAGCTGTTCTTGCATTGGAAAAGGCATTTTTCAGTTCCGTTGAAGAGGAGTTAAAATATACAGCCTGCCATTATTGCCAAAATGTTGCACCACATCTGATACCTTGCGATGGGTGTTGCAACGTCTTATTCTGTAGTGAGGATTGCAAACAAAAGTGTATGACCGAGTATCATAACATTGATTGTAAAATACTGGTGCGTAACGATATGATGCCGTTTATGCAAGCGGCAATAAAATTAAAGAAGCTATTCAGCTCATGGAACGAATTCATTAAAGCCTCCAATTTATTAAGTTTGGATAGAATTGAAAAGAGCACTATTGATGAGATTTTTAATGGTGAGAATAAGCATTCTGTGTTGAATTACTATAACAAGAGACATTTCTGGCACGGCCGAGTATACAACTTCAGCTTGAAGTTTGCACAACTCATATACGGTTTGATTGAAACCAATTCATTTTTTCCGGATCAACTTGATGAGAAACAAAGTGCGATTCTTGCTGTGAGCCGAGTACTTATGTACATGAGCTTGCATGTACCATACATGGATGTTATGTCTTGTATTACCGTTAAGCAGCGGGACACGAATGAGTTGCTGCTTACTACTCAGGGTATGTTCCCACTTCTTGGGAAATTACCACATTCTTGTGATCCAAATGCGTTGATGGTGGGTCTAAACAATCGCATAGCATTAGTAGCTATAAAACCAATTATACCTGGAACTCCTGTTACGGTATCATATGCGTAAGTATAGTTCTTTATAATTTTACACTTTACACCAGAGGTATACGATCGCGATCGACCGGTTGTTCGCGAAGGATAACAGATTTGCCAATGTTGTACCTAGTTTTACTAATGCATTTTTTTCTTGATAAATATTTGGTGGCTTAAATGGTCAAAATGACGATCTCTTAGAGCGAGGCCCCATTAGTGCGTATGCTACACCTACGTTGCGTTGACGCTGCGACAACGCAACGCAAGAGGGTATGCACGCCGTCGCACCTGCGTCTCAGTTCACCCTTCGCAATGGATAGATACAAACGTGTTCTTTTGTTGCGTCGTCGCAGCGGATCTGCGACGACGCAGCGCATCGCCCTTCCTCCCGCTTCGTCTCTTGTCCTTGATGAAACGTGATGATGATCCGTTGAAACGTCGCGCGCGACGACGCAACGGTCTAGTGGGGCATGTCATAGTGAAAGTGAAAGTGAAATATATTTTATTTAAATAAGCTCACATAATAAGCATTTTTAAATCGTCAATTCTTTTCTTTTACCCTACCACCCATTATGACGTCTTTTAACTGACAAGAAAAATGGGCGCAAAAAACTTGTCAGCTTTATCAATAAGATGGAACGATATTTACAAATATGTATATCGTTTCCAGACTTTATATTAACAAAGATTAACAAATAAATAACATTATTGAATTAGCTCATTTCTTAATGAGTTTCAAATTTCTTATTCAATTTACAGATTTTAAGCTAAATTCAAAGTTTGAACTTGTTATAAAAAATATATGGAAAACGACGCAGCGACAACGCTGCGACGACGCAACGCAGCGCAACGCACTAATGGGGCCTCGCCTTTAGTCATACAAAAAGGATAATTTTTGCTAGGTCGATCTCCTTAAGAAAAAGTATTGCATTTTACCATCTTGAGTTATCTGATAGGTAAATTGAGTTCGAACGAAAAAGACAAAACACACTAAAATATTACATTTCATTTTTTATTAAGAAGGTTTAGTTTTGTGTTTGGTTACATTTATTGTTATGATAAAATCAAATGTTATTATGAATTTGTTCTATATTAGTCTCGGCCTCGTTTTATGTGTTATTTTTTTTTACTTTCAGTGGTCACCGGTTGGACTACACAACAGTCTTCAGGCAAGATACCTTAATGATCCGTTACGGTATTTCTTGTCTATGTGACCTCTGTATGGGAAACCCTTGGGTGACAGACGTGAAACTTACAGATGCTCAAAACCGAATGTACCGCACAGTGATGTCAAAAAGTTGCAACCTAGACGTGCAAAATTTAAAGCAAATATTTAATTCATGCCTCAAAGCATTAGCCGAACTGAGTGATATGCCATTTTGTCAAGAATATCACGATGTCTACACTGTGTTCCGTAAATTTGTCCTCGACATCCAATCTTCTTGCACTCAGAATTGTATGCTAGATAAAACGGAATAATTACCATAGGGTGAATATGCCAATTACCAGCCCCCCCAAGGATTTTTCAACTTTGAATCTCTGTTGTTGCCACAATTGCTATCTTAAAAATATTGTTGATACAGTTTAAGGTAGGTTGATTCATCTTTATTACGAAAATAGAACTTAGTTTTACATAGTTTTGTGGGAAAAAAATAGAGAAGCGTTTAAATGTCCGAAGGGCGAAAAACCCTAACTCCAGCCGCCTTTGCCCTAATATCAGCCGCTTTGCTCCCTAATTCCAGCCGGGTACAGGGTGTTCTAAAATAATACAACCATGTTAGTATAAAATAAAAAAAATATAATTTGGTAACTCTCAATAGTGATAATAAAACACTAAAGGCTATAAATTATGATTCCCATAGCAAGTCATTGAAACTTACACCTCTCCTGTAGATATTAATCAATTAAGAATACACATATATTAAAAATGGCGTATCAAAAAGTTAACTTTGGTTTAATAAACATATAATCAACGAGTATGAAATCGTTTTAATTATTTGAAACTTTTTTAAGCGTTTTCCAAGAAGTTGAATTCAATATACATTTTTTTATATTGAATTTATTTTCTGTTTCTATGAGTGAAGAAAAGTATGATTTTAATTATTATTACTTTTTACATCTAACATTAAAAAATAAAACAAAATAATTAAAATCATATTTGAGAACACCCTGTATATTGCCGTAAAGTTAGATGACCGGCTGGAGTTAGGTTCTCATACATATCCTAATACCAGCCCCTAATTTGCAGAACAAATAACTTAGGAATTAAATATTTTTCACCCGGCTGTAATTAGGTCATAGGGTGCAGGGTTAGTAATTCAAGTGAATAGCACTACAAATTCCAACCTTGAGACGAGCAAATTAAGATGAACTTGATTTCTTAAACGAAAGTTAAATACCCAATACCAGCCCCGGCTGGTAATAGAAAGTTATTGAAAATCATCCAGTCAAACTCCAGCCCCCCTATTTTTTTTCGAAATTAGTAAATTTAATTACAAACTAGTAATGTCAAAACGTTATATATCTAATCTATTACTAGTATCAAAGCTTAAAACCTAAAAAAATTGCATCTTGCCTTCGTAAACACACTTCCCAAAGTTCGCATCGATCGAGCTTTTATGCTGTTTTTCAAACATAGTCACCTCTACTCGGTCTCGGTAAACATTATTGCTCGTTGTGTGAGTTGTAGGTGACGTGACCGGCTAATAGTGATTTTCCAACTTAGAGGATTAACTAGCGGTGTGGCTCCATCAAACAGTTTCCGATTTTCACTGTTTTTTAATGAAAGCAAAGCAAAAACTTTTGGGGGCTGGTATTAGGGGGGGGGGCTGGGGTTAGGCATATCCACCCTACTGTATTTTTTTATATTACTTACTTTCATTTAACTTTTTTATTATTCTGTTGTATTTGAACAATATTAAAACAGTTGACAACACTTTAGAATTCGAATGTAAGAAAAGTATTTTTTTCTCTGTTTTGTTTTTTTATAAAAACTTTTTTAACACCTTATTTAGTTAGTAATTAGTGTTTCAAAATAACATTATACTTATTAAGTTTAGATATTGTCTTTAATAGTAATAACAACTAGTGTTTTCATTATGGTATTTTAATATTTTATGTTGTTACGTAAGACGTCAGCAATGATTTTTGGTTTGATAACTTTATATTGTCTTTCATAGTTATACTTACTTACATACTAATAGTTTGTCTCTCTAATAATTTTAAATATGTCTTTCATAGCTGTATTGCTGATTTATAGTTATCTCCCTATAAATTTTAAATATCATCTTTCATAGCTACACTGACTAATATTTTGTCTCCCTATTCATTTAAAAAAATGTCTATCATAAATTATACTGACATTACTGACTAAAGTTTGTCTTCGAAGTGTTCAACTTAACTCTTTGAATAAAGTTAGATTTTTTACATTCCAGTACACTCTTTTATTTTGCTACGGTAAATGTCAGCACTTCACATTATTGCTCGAGTTTTGTAAACAAACTTCTATTGCTTGTATAATTTTATGAGATGAGAAACAGTCAAGTAAAAACGTATACTTAAGCTTGAAGTTGGGAAACACTGTCTCATGACCAGGGATTGAAATACCGTTAAAAAAAATAACGATAAAAAAATAACGTTAATAATACCGTTAAAACATTTTATCGGTAAAAATAACGTTAAAATCATTGTACCGGCAAAATTACCGCTGTATATACAATGGTACGCTATAATGGTAAAATTATCGGTAAAAAAGTAACATTATATAATTGGTATTAACGTTAATTTTAAAATAACGGTAAAAAAGTAAGAAATAACGTTAAAATTAACGTTATTTGCTGAAATAACGTTAATTTCAATGTAACATTATCCAAATTAACGTTATTTATTGACATAAGGTTACCGGGGCCAAGTGCGCCTAGCGTAGGGCTGCCATCTCTAAAACCTACCGCCCAGGACCGGAAGCCTAAAAACCCCGGACTTTGGAGCCTTGACCCCGGACATTTGTTTTTTTTTATATTCACTTTTAGCTTGGTTAAAAAATACATTTTACCCAATACTTGACTGAAAAAAATTGAACTTTAAACCGCATAAAATATGTGTTTTACTAGTTATTATGTAGAGCCGGGTTGTCCAACACAATTGTATCGAGGGCCAGGGGCCAGATTTATGGCCGCGCAGCGCGATTTTTTGCGGGGTGCGCAGTGCTTCTTTACCTAAAGTAAAAAAGTAAAAATAAAAAAAATGGTCCGCGCAGCGCGATTTTTTTACGGGGTTGGCGCTGCTTGTTTACCTAAAGTAAAAAAAATAGGCCGCGCAGCGCGATTTTTTGCCCGGGTTGTCCAACACAATTTCGTCGACGGCCAGGGTCCAGGTTTAGTTGTTTTGCAACCGTAGCAGGCCAAAATAAATGCCAAAATAGCCAGGGGCAGTCCGCAAAAGTTTTGCGGGGTGCGCGGTGCTTGTTTATAGTTTAAAAAAAATGGGCCGCGCAGCGCGATTTCTTGCGGGGTGCACGGTGCTTGTTTACCTCAAGTAAAAAAAATGAGCCGCGCAGCGAAATTTTTTGCGGGTTGCGCGTAGTGAAGTGAGGTGCCCGGTAGCGCGTGTGCTGAATGAATATAGTACTGTTTTTAGCGGAGTTTGTTCCAAAACCCGGACTTTAATTATAGTCCGGGTTTTACCCGGACTACAATCAAAACCCCGCCCGGAAGTTCCCCGGACGCCCTCCAAACTAGGACAAATCCTGGGAAACCCGGACGGATGGCAGCCCTAGCCTAGCGGGCAAGTGCACCTACCACCACAAATATCTCGAAAACTACCGATTGGATATTCTAATGACATCTTACATCCATGCTATAAACTAAATCATCGTTTTTGGTAATAGTCACAGACATGAGCGTAGCCAGCCGTAAGATTCGGTAGGTACCTCACAGGTCAGAGCCAAGGTGGGGCAAGCGCCCCACCCTGCCCCACCGTGGCTACGCCCATGGTCACAGATGGCTGTTGTCACGCGTTCTTGAGAAATCCGCCATTTTATTTTCACTGCCATTCAAAGTGGTGAGCAGAAATGACCATGGGCATAAGAATAAATTTATTCTTATGCTATGGGTATGGTCATCGTCATAAAACTCAAGAAATAGTGTTTCGATCGATAAAAGAGTGAAGTATGTGCACAATTTAAATATTTTGTTATAAGATTCTGACTTTATTTCACTCCTATCTAGTTTTTTTTATATTTTTCGCAGGTCAAATATTTTAACTTCATATTTGTATAGTTGGGGAAGCGCGCCATACTGACTTTTTATATGGCGCACTTTGCCGCAATTCAGAGGTTACAAACCTTATCTTAGTCCCTCTTTAGTAGTTATATCAAATAGTTCCTCAGCATTGTATTCCATCAAAAAGTATACTTGAAACTCGATTATCACTATTTAGAAAAAAGGTTCACAGCCTCTGATTTAAGACTGTATGGCGCACTTAGCCGAAATTTGGTTTGAATACCATAGATTCTTCTAGAATGTGGCAATGAGAAAAAAAAAATATGCGTTTTGTTGCCTGTTTTCTCAAAATAATGTGTATGTTTTAATTCTAATGCTTCATTATTGCGTTCTATTAATACCAGGCGCACTTACCCGATTTCTAAAATCTTTTAATGCAGTTTTACTTATTTTTAAAAACAAAGGTATGTTTCATTTCGTAAAATTTGCCATCATCAATAAAGACTGGTCAACGAAAGATGAAACTGAAATAGTGGCGCCACTATCCACTATATTAATAATTTATTGGAAACTGACCCCCTAAAATAAGGCGCAAAATTAGTTCCTTTTCCAACCAAATCTCATCTTGAACTTGATTATTTTACGGTTAAAAACACGATTTTCGTATTTTCACTCGACTATAAAAATGTGCTAAGACATTGAATATTTTCATTGTTTTTTGAATAATACTTAAAGATTATAAATCTCTTACGCACAAATAATATATAGAAAAAAAGGTAATGACATATAGAAGAATATTTTACGGTTACTTTTTCAAAAAGTGACTTTATGTTTATTTAAAAATTAATATATAATAAAACGCACGACGAATCTTGGTTTAGTAGCCTGCGAGGCGTCGTCGGCGTAGGACCTGGGGCCCTATTTTTGAATCGCTCGGCTGGCATCGAGCGCTCGTTACTACTGATTTTCGTTCGACATCCCATACATTTGAGTTGATTTGTCGAACGAAAATCAGTAGAAACGAGCGCTCGACGCCGGCCGAGTGATTCAAAAATAGGGTCCCTGGGCCCCTATTTTTGAATCGCTCGACGTGGCCTCGAGCGCTCGTTTCTACTGATTTTCGTTCGACATTTGACTTTCCATATTTTTGAATCGCTCGACCGCAACGAGTGCCCCTACCCACTCGTTTACAGTCGAGCGATACGGTACGACGAGCGATATTCTTTTCTACTTAAAAGCAAAGATTTTTGTTTAACAGCCAATAGAAACATGGATATTACGTTCCGTTTTTGTTGCGGTAGTTATCAGTTTTCTCTAAATTCTGCGTGGAACGGATAAAATCCAACATGTCGTATTATGTTGGCAGCACGGAAACGAACGATTCAAAAATACGGAAAATCGGCGTCATGCGACTTGGAAGACGAGTGTGACTTAAGCCGCATGCGACAAAACTATGTCATACGAGCGATTCAAAAATAGAGCCCCTGTGTCGTTTTTGCTGCCGCGCTGTGTTCCCCCTCTCGCGTCTAGTCGATTGAGAATCTTTTAGATACTCGAAGAGTAGTATAAGACTTGGAAACGCAGTAGGTAATCTAAGTGTAAAATTTTATTTAGTGTAAATTACCAATTTAGTTTAATTTGTAAATGCATAGAGTAGGTAGGTAGGTATTTGGATACAGCAACCAAGTACAAGCAAACGCGTAATTAATTTTGATGACTTTTAAGAAATAAATACTTATCTATAAATAAAATAAAAAATATACCTATCGTATAATTTATAAAATGGTTGACTTTGCAATGATTTTACTTATATCGGAAGATGAAGAAGAAAACTAAGTACAGTCAGCAGCATATCAAGCTATAAGTACAAAACTGTCAAAAATCTATAATGAATTTTGAACCTTAAACTGTTCGACTTAAAGTTTAAAAATGATTGAAGTAATTTGACACATTGTGGAAGCCCAGCATGCCGTTGACTGTACCGTAAAGGTATGATTCCGCACAGCTATGCGGTCGCGACACTTTTCCGCTCACTTCAAATTGAGCCTTTTGAACATAACATTACGGTTCAACTTGGAGCGCACTGCTGCTTGCTGCCGAGATCGGCGCAAGCGTTAGTCGTCTTATTTACTTTGAAATTCGGTTGTTTTTTTCCCATATTTTTGTTTACAAACTTTGTTGTTTCATTAAAAACAGTTATTTTGATAAATGTCAGTATGGTCGAAAATCACTTGCACCTGTTTTTTTTAGGGTTCCGTACCAAAATGGTAAAAAAGGAACCCTTATGGTGTGACTCAGTCTGTCTGTCTGTCTGTCACAACTGGATATCTCGAGAACTACTAATGGTATCAACTTGAAATTTGGAATATTTTAAGATGATATTTGCCCAACTATTTTGCAAATAAGAAATAAATAAAAATAAAAATACCTTTTTTACAACAGGGGCTGAAAAGGGGTCTTAAAAATTTGAAGTGGGGCAACTAGGGCATGTGGGGTATCATATGAAAGAGCGTCGTTTGCACGTTTTCAATCATTTTTTCTTTTTTTTTAGGCCGCATAGTTTTTGACTTATGATGAAAATTGTAAAAAAAATACCGTTCCCCCCCTTATCTCCGAAGTTTGCAAAGAGAAAAATCTGAAATAATTCTATGTGATAGTAATTTATATAATGATTACAGGAAAAATAAAACGATGTCTCAATATAGCACACTTTTTTTAGAAATGATCAAATTTCTAAAAAAGTAAACATTAGTTTTACTATCGGTCAAGAGATGGCGCTGACCTAAAACTGCAATACTAATTTATTATTCTACTCTGCAGTGTGGTTTGATTGTGCAATTTTGATGGTATGGAAATGGAACCCTCAGTGCGTGAGTCCGACTCGCTCTTGACCGATTTTTTACTAGTAATCACTACAAAAGCGAACTTCACTTTTTCCCCGACATTATTTGTTCTTCTGGCTATTGCCTATGCCCCAGCAGTTGAAACATGAATAGGCTGGTGATATTGAGGTTGCTTTTAGCCTGGGTGCATTAATCAACTTAAGGGTACACATAAATCACCTGGGTGAATCTGTCTGCTGAAGGGAGAAAAATAATTATGTACGTTGGCCGGTGAGGATGCACGGCTCAAAATCAAGTGTCAACCAATCACGACTTTACCTACGAGTCGACGCTGTGATACTTCCCAGCAACGCCACCATGGAGTAGAGATTTCTAAATACCCTCAAATGAAAGACCATAAAATGTACTTAATTGTACCCTAACTAAAAAAATTGTACCTCTGATAGTTTCAGAGAAAAACGCACTTGATTGTGGCATTGCCAGGAAGTATACTTCCTGGCAACGCGACGCTGTACCAGATTTCAATTGGTCTCATAGAAATGGCCAAAAATTGTACTTCATTTGTACCTCATTCAATAATTAAAACATGCAGTTTTGATAAAAAAAAAACTCTTACTTGATCTGCAATACATGCAATGCACGTTGTTATTGATATAAACTGATGTTTATTATGCATTATGCAGTAGTAGGACCACAGAGGCAACCGCCTCTGTGCTCTAGTGGTTCGCCCACCCGTGTAAGATGCAGACGTCCCGGGTTCAATTCTCAGGAGGGTACAATTTGTACTCGGTTTGGTTGATGGTAGGGCTTAATTTGGTGCCATTCATTTGGTACTATTAAGTACAATTAATTATGTACCATATAGTACAATTTATTAGGTACTATGTAGTACAATTTATTTGGTATCATATAGTACAATTAGAAGGTAGTTTAGGTACTATTTAGTACAATAAATTTTGTACCATAGAGTAAAATTTATTAGGTACTACTTTGTACAATAAATTTGGCACCATATAGTACAATTTATTAGGTACTATTAGGTACATTTTATTTGGTACCGTATAGTACAATTTTATAGGTACTATATAAAAGCATTCATTTGGTACATATTATCTGGTAACATATTATAGTACAATTAATAAAGTACTAATTACAAACTAATTAGTACAATCAATTTAGTATTATTTAGTACAATTTATTAGGTACTATTTAATAAAATTAATTATGTACTATACAGTACAATTTATTTGGTACCATAACAATACAATTAATTTAGTACTACTTAGAGCCATTCATTTGGTACTAAACAGTACAGTTTATTAGGTACTATTTATTACAATTTATTTGGTACCATATAGTACAATTAGTAGATACCATTTAGTACAATTAATTAGGTACTATTTAGTACTATTAATTTTGTACCATAGAGTACAATTGTAAGAAACAAGTACAAAAGCTAAACTAACTTGCATCTACATATCGACGGCGAAGTGCCAATATCTCCTAGTCCTAACAATGATGACTTTGAATTCAACACCTAAAGGAAGTTAATTTCTCAAAAAAGTCTCAATTAGGAGCGATTGGTACTTCCCCGTTGAAATCTCATAAAATTTTATTCTTTTCCTCTCTTTTTGTATTAGTTTGATTGTTGATATAGAGGTTTTTCTTATTATGATTTTATAATAGTATTTAGTCATCATTATCATATCAGTTACACCACACCCACTGCTGGGTATAGGCCTCCCTCATGGGTCTTCATAACGATCGGTCCTGCTTGGCCCGCATCCAGCGGCGCACCGCGACCTTCACCAGATCGTCGGTCCACCTTGTCGGGGGCCTACCCTCGAAGCGTCGTCCGGTACGCGGTCGCTATTCCAATCTTTCCGCCCCAACTGCCTTTGGTTCGTCTCGCTAATTTGTCCCGCCCACTGCCACTTCAGCTAAACAATATTTCGAGCGATATCGGTTACTTTAGTTCTCCTACGCATATACTCATTTCTGGTTCGATCACGCAGGGAAATGCCGACCATGGCTCTCCATTGCACACTGGGTGAGAGCCTTCTTATGAGACCTGTAGTTAGCGACCACGTTTTACTGCGATAAGTCAACAATGGCAACACACACACACACAACTTAGACTTTAGTCTTGAGATAAGACACCGAGGTAAGTTGGACTCGAAGATTTGTCGAAGCTTCCCGAATACTGGCCAACCGAGCTGGATTCGACGAGAGATCTCTTTTCGAAGTTGGACTTACCTAACTGGACTGTCTGTCCTAGGGATACGTAATGGTCAACAACTTCGTGTGTAGTGTTCCCAACATGAGCTAGAGTGGTTACAACATGAGCACTCGACATGATTTTCGTCTTATCCATCTTCATTCTAAGAGCCACTTTCTGGGAGGCACTACGGATAACTTCGAGGATTGTGTTCAAGTCTTCCATGAATAAAAACTATATCATCGGCAAAACGAAGGTGTGTTAGTTAGGTACTGGCCATTAATGTTGATACCGAGTCTTTTCCAGTCCAAGAGCTTCAAGACATCCTCCATCACAGCTGTGAACAGTTTCGGAGAAATAACTTCTCTCTGTCTCACACCTCGCTGTAGTTGGATGGGATCTGTGCTCTGATTCTGTACTCGGGCCGAAATGGTGGCATTTTCCTATAAGTGCCTCAACACCCCTTCCTTCCTTTCCTTCCTCCTCTTGGTCCTCTTGGTGCACCAGACTGCAGCACTGCCCAGGGGCCGTACCGGCTAACGAATCGATTATCGAAAAGTCTGCTGGGTTTCAAATTAAAACAGATAAATCGAGCCCCGATTGGGCCAAAATGGCGAACCAAAATTCATGATGTCACACGAACATCGATATCTTCCAAATTACGACAACAGAAAGTACAAGACGAAATTCCTTAGTTTGATTTTTTTGTTTTAAGATGAAACTCGGCAGACTTTTCGATAATCGATGTTTTAGCCGGTACGGCCCCAGGTCTCAATCAAATCAAAAACTTTCTCATAGTCCACGAACGCCAAGCAAAGTGGCAGTTTATACACCTCGGTCTTCTGTATAACCTACCGCAGCGTATGTGGTATATGGTGCCAAAGCCTTTTCAGAACGCGGCTAGTTCGGGAGGTTGGAAGTCGTCGAACTTGCGAGCGCAACGATTCGTAAGATTCGTATTCTTCAAGAGGGCCTTGTCACCCTTTTTAAAGAACAGAATGACCTCACTTATGTTCCATGTCTTCGGCGTTCTGCCCTCAACGATGACGGAATTGAAAAGCTTCTAAAGGTCTTCTATTCTACTTATTTTGACCATCCACACCGATTACGCCGATGACGCCGCCGCCGCCGACAATTTAGACGCCAGACGCCGCTGCCCGGTCAAATGACCATCGGCGCACATGTCTAGTATAGACCAAGAAAAAGCAGTTATATTATCAACTTTAGTTAATAACAGTAACTCTACTTTGAGTAGGTATACATTTAAAATTACAAATCAATTTTACCTTTTTAACACGTTTTTATTAGGTTGCTTTCTCGTTTGTTTGTTTGTTTGTTTGTCCGCAAAGTTTGCGAACGATTTTAAACTAGCTTCCCGATGAGCTAGAGCTTATTTTTAGACGTGCTCCTACGAATTTTTTATGCTGTTGTAATTTCGATTTTATTTTCTTTTTCGTCATGTCCACCGTGTTGGACTTCAAAATAAATGTCATTTTCGCAATCACCATCCCATAAAACCTCAAGAACGACATCCATATCGATTTTAAGGTTTACTTACCCTATTTATCCTCTAAGGGGTTGATTATCAAAATCACAAAACATGTGTGTGCCTATTTATTTTTAGACGTGCTTCTGCGAAGTTCAAAGTTAAAGTTTTAATTTTATATTCTATTTTCCATACAAAATTTGAACCCCATTTTCACCCCTTTAGAGGTTACATCATGTCCACCGTGTTGAACTTCAAAATAAATGTTATTTTCGCAATCGTCATCCTAGGAAACCCCAATAACGACATCCATATCGATTTTTAGGTTTATTTGCCCCATTTCACACCCATTTCATCCCCATAAGTAAGAAATTATAGGCCTATCTCATTGTTATCGGTCTTCTCAAAAATATTTGAATCTGCAATGACGCAACGTGTTTACTCCTATTGTAATCAATATAAAATTCTAGATGAAAGTCAAAATGGGTTTAGGAAAAACAAGTCCACTACGTTAGCAGTCTATAACAATAAACAAGAGGCATTAAATATCATAAACAATAAAAAATATGCAGTGGGTGTCCTACTGGCTATGAGTCGGGCCTGTGATCGTGTATCCTATTGCATATTACTTATTACAAAAGCTTTATGGCATTGGTGTGAGAGGGGTTGTTTATGAATGGTTTAAATCATACCTAACCAATCGCACTCAAGTTGTTGAGGTGGAAAACCATAATCATCATTCGGGCTCTATAACTAAAATTCGATCCGATACATTAGATGTCAAAATGTCTATGTCGCAGGCAACTGGCTTAATCAGCCGTTCAATTAGCCGCCTAGCCTTTTCATTGAACGTCGCCGTTTCATCAGCAGCCTAAATGACATCCAGCCAATACATCCAAAACAATATCTAAGTAACGGGCTGGCAGATGCTAAGGCCGTTGATTGAATAGGATAACCATTGTGACGAATAGAAAATGAAATATTTTGATATTGAATTCTTTATTATTATTTAAGTAAAATCCTACTTAATATTATAAATGTGAAAGTTTGTGGGTTTGGATGTTTGTTCCTCAATCGCGGAAAAACTGCTGAACAGATTTGGATAAAATTTGACACACAGATAGTTTATAGCCTGGATTAAAACATAGAATACTTTTTATCTCAGCCAAAGGTTCCCTAGGGATTTTACAAATGTCCACGCGAACGAATTCGCGGGCGGAGGCTAGTACTTTAATATCATAGGTGCTTGTTTTGTCTTTTTCTTTCGCAATATTAACTGCCGAGTTTTAACGAAGAAGATAAAACACATTTTAAGAAATCTTCTTGTCAACTAAAAAAAGTCTCGAATGGTAGTAAAATATAAAAAATTCAAAAGCACTTAATTACCTGTTCGAATCTGTCTTCGAATAAAGAATTATTCATTTTCATTTTTCTAATACTTAGGTTCATTAAGCGTTTGATTTTTTGAGAATAGGTAACACAGATAATGTTTAAACTATCAATAAAATAATATAAAATTAACAAAAACATTTAATGTACAAAAGTTTCAATGCAATGATATTGATAATAAATATTTGTTATAATTGATACCTTGCTAACTTTAAAAGTTCTTCACCAGCAGCTGCCTTTGTCATAATCACGATATTATCATCGTAAGTACGACACAAATGTTCATCCAGAACCTAATAGTCTATTTCTGTCCAGAACTCATGGTCACCTGAGCTTTCTCGTTTATCGTTTACTACTCTAACCATAAGAATAAATATTTATTCTTATGCTCTGACTAAGATTCTTTCTAATGTCTAAACTCCAAGGTTTACGGTGAGATGTTAAAAAGAAAACACAAATTATTTTCATATTTAAACTTAACAATAACATTGTTTACCTCAAACAACGGAACAAACAATAAATTACGAAAAAAACAAAACAATCACTTTGATGGTATTGGTCATATTCTGAGTTTATTTCAAAAAATTCTTTAAAACGTTCGTTCAAAGATTGATTTGCACTATTTTTTCACCAAACACTTCCATTTCACGATATTTTCGTGTACCTAAACGTAATTTAATTGTGAAAAGCACCAGAAATCACAGCTGGACGCTGGTCGACGCCATATTTACAGATTTGACAGCAACATCGCCTCAGCGTGCCTGGTGATAGAAAATGGAACTAAATTACAATGACTTGGCTAGGCAAGTGGTTAAACGTTATCGAACCAAGACATTTGCCTAGCCGTTAAATTAAATGCCGGGATGTTATTTAGGCCAATGATTGAATGGCGCCTGTCAATGAAAAGGCTAGGCCGCTAATTGAACGACTGATTAAGCTAGTTGGCTGCGACATCTATACCGCAAGGAAGCGTAATCGGCTGTTTATTATTCTTACTTTACATTGTGGGGACAGGGGACTCACCTCGTGTACATCAAATAAAATACTGATAGAATTTTTATTATTTATTTGCGACAGCGACCGATACGTGTCACTGCGCATACACGACTGAAAACTTAAATACAAAAATGCTTGTTCTCTACATAGGTACTTAGCGTGCGTAACTTGATACGCGCACGACCCCACAATATTCCCCCCTTTTAAAAAAAAAATACATTTTAATTGAGAAAAAATATAAAGAAAAAGATAATACAATTTTAAAATAGTGTCGTATATGAATATAATATAAGGGTGCACGAATGTATTAAGTAAGTCAGTAATAAACTAATCTCATCATAAAACGGTTGTCTCATTGTTTATTACTCGATATGGCGACCCTGCCAGCCAAGACAATGTAAGCGCGTGAGTTGCGCAAGCGCCCGGCGCGCTGCGCCGCGGCCGCTAGTAGTGGGCCTGCGAGCCACCACAACTTATTTTAAAATTAAATATGGAAAGACATTTTAAATAAAAAAAAAGTGAAGGATCTACGTAAAAAAAAAATCAACTCAGAAGTCTACGCGTGTGTATAGTCTACCGAATATCTATACGGTAAAAGAGCTCGATGCTTAGAGCTTGGATTTATGCATGCAGCCGGGAGATGTTCGTTGTCCTGGAGGTGAAAGAAACAAAAATGAGATGAAAACAGTCATCACAGTGACCATGTAGCTGTAGCTATGAAGAAAATAAAGAAAACTATCTAGTGTAGTGAGCCCGTGAGTAACACATGTGAATCGTTGACAGACAAAATTATAAAGAGAAGAATTTTGTTTTTCTTCAGTGCGTTAAAGTAACTTGTTTATTTCTAATCTAATAATGTGTGTGTATTTCGGTAAATAAGTAGATTGATTAATATTTTGACGCACAATTGCACCTAACATGATAATGATTTTTATATGACTTTGATTTTTAAGACATTCTACAAATTATTTTTTTTCTTTATAATGGTGTTAAAAGTAATTTGGTATGTTGTAATATTATTACAAGTAAGACGATATTATTCTACTTATTTTCAGTAATATTTATGTTTTATTAACTATAAATCCTAATTAAGTAAGTATACATACAAGTCGTTTCTCGAGAAGTATAAGACGACATTATGGATTTATTTTGTCTTTTTACAAATACGATTAAGATAAATCATAATTTGTGAAAAAATTAATGAGGTCAGAGGTCATAAGATTCGCGTTGTCTTGTGCAATTATGAAATTAATTTTCAATCAAACAATAACAATATACATTATACATCTTAAGAAAAATAAAAGAATACACCTTTTGTTTATTTGGACGAAGTGTCGAAGGTGAGTTGTGCAAGCGCCCGGCGCGCTGCGCCGTGGCTGCTGTGGATGGCTACGAGCCACCACATAAAATAAAATAAATTATGAAAAGACATTTTAAATAAGTTATTCAAAATTAAAAGTGAACTAAAGTCTATTTAAAAAAAAATCAAATCCATTCTCTACGTGTGTTGTGTACTGGGACTTAAATTATGAAGATGTATCTGATACGAAAAAGATCTCGATGCTTCGAGCTTGGATTTCGGCATGCAGCCGGGAGATGTTCGTTGTCCAGGAGGTGAAAGAGACATAAGTGAGATGAAAACCATGTAGCGGTAGCTATGAGGAAAGTAAACAAAACTATCTAGTGTAGTGAGCCAGTGAGTAACACCTGTGAATCGTTATCGGATAAAATTATAAATAGAAGAATTTTGTTTTTCTTCATTGTGTTAAAGTAAAGTAACTTGATTATTTCTAATCTAATAATGTGTGTGTTTCGGTAAATAAGTAGATTGATTAATATTTTGACGCACAATGGCACCTAACATGATAATGATTTTATATGACAGATTTTCAAGACATTCTACTAATAATTTTGTTTCTTTATAATGGTGTTAAAAGAAATTTGGTATGTTGTAATATTATTACAAGTAAGACGATATTCTTCTACTTATTTTCAGTAATATTTATGTTTTATTAACTCTAAATCCTAATTAAGTAAGTATACATTTGTCGTTTCTCGAGAAGTATAAGACGACATTATGGATTTATTTTGTCTTTTTACAAATACGATTAAGATAAATCATAAATTGTGAAAAAATTAATGAGGTCAGAGGTCATAAGATTCGCGTTGTCTTGTGCAATTATGAAATTCATTTTCAATCAAACAATAACAATATACATTATACATCTTAAGAACAATAAAAGAATACACCTTTTGTTTATTTGGACGAAGTCATGTGCATTGTCTTAATTTGTCAAGACATTGTTGATTGTTATAACAAATGAATTGATTTTGCAAACCGATGCAACTTAGGCAGTGTGTGTCAATGAATTTTGTTGGCAATGTGATGAATGTAAAACGAATTGTTACGTAAAGAATTATGTTATGATTAGCAACATTTCTCGAAATATTCTTGAAACAAGGGGAGGCCTACCCTTAGTTTCAGAAATGTTAAGAAAACCAAGCGATATCTACCTAGTATGGAATAAGTTTTTAAAAGGAAATAGTGAGAGAATAAATAGTTTTGAGATGAATAAGTAATAAAATAAATGACATGGTTTTTTTTATAGAAATAATAATGCTTATTATTATATTAATGATTAGTGGTAATGTTATTTAGATAATGTTTGATATAAAGTATAAAATAAACAACGTTACGCCCGAGCGGATTTCGTTGATTTACTATTTACTCATATAAAAGAGACTAATAATACTACGTGAAATGTATTGTTTATAATAAACTGGGATATATTTTTAATACCAGAAGATAATTTTGTTTAATAAAACGAATGGAGTTTATTAACTGGGATATTTTCTTTAATACCAGAAGATATTTTTGTATTACCTAAATGGATTAACAGAACTTAGATAGATATGTAAATGGATTTTTGAGATACAATTTTTGTTGTGAAATAAATGTAATGTAGTAAAAATAACTGGGATATACATTTTTCCAGAATATTTTTTTTTATTATCTGAATGGGTTGATAAATAAATGAGTTGATTGATAAATAGATTGTTAAGATAGCAAAACTGAATGTTTTTATAAAATAATTTATGTAAGTTTGATTTATATGTCATGAAATCATAGTTTAATTTTTTTATGACAAATAACTGGGATAGATTTTTTTTACCAGAAGATGTTTTTTATTAACTGAAGGAGTTAATAGATAGATAAATAGATTTTTCATACAAAAAATCTAAATGTTTGTAAGAAGTTAGATAGGCAATACAAAGTTATGTTTTATAGAAAAAAAAAAGTTTTTAAGTAATTAGTTACTTGTAGAAAGAAAGAAAAAGAAAGTAGTTGCTTGTAGTTTTTATCATAATGTTTACTGTCATTTTTGTCTTTAAATTTTAAGTGTTATAGTTGAAATAAGTTTAACTACAGGCACCTGTATACTACCTTATATAATTTTGTCTTTTGTAGTTAAGAAAAAATATATTTAAAAATGCACATATTTAAAATTTTGTAATTTTTACTTATAGATCAAACTTTTTTTTCCTGTTTTTTTTTCTTTGCACCCCGGTGGTGTCGTATATGAATATAATATAAGGGTGCACGAATGTATTAAGTAAGTCAGTAATAAACTAATCTCATCATAAAACGGTTGTCTCATTGTTTATTACTCGATAATAGGTAGAGCATCTTAAACTTTTTATCGCTATCTATTAAATTAACTTATACACTTATATTTTTTATACTTTTCAGTCAATTACTACTACTTACTTATATTTTTACTTAAACATTACAAAAATACGTTAGAAACATAATAGGTAGGTACATAAACGTTACTAAACTAGGGAATCTATAAAAATTACATAGAGATTTTTCATCATAACTAAAACAAACATATTACTTATTAGGTACTACATTATCAATAATACTACGTTGTTACAAGTTCACACGAAACTTGAATGGTATAAACACAGGAAAAAAAATTGTGGCCACTTAAGGCACTTATACACACACTGCTTGGCAACGTTAGTCTAAACAATATTTACTTATAATACAGTTACACATTATTTTAAACAAGGGAAGTACTTAAGAATATTTTTTTAATCAACGAAACGTACGGGTCTCCTCGTAACACGACCTGAGCGTGTTTTTGTGCTTGATTCTGAATCGGTCGATTGTGAATTACGTTCGATATCTGAATTTGATGTCTGTAACATATACGCGGGTTTTAACCGATCGATGGATATATTAACTTTACGATTAGGAAGTTCTATTTCATAAACCTTAGTTCCACGTTTTAATACGCGGTATGGACCGTCGTATGTAGGTTTCAAAGGTTTATGTACCTCGTTACGAACAAAAACAAATTCACAATCCCGTAAACCAGGATGAACGAAAAATGATTTGTTTGAATGTGACTTAGGGCTAGGCCTAAAACTGTTCAAAATGCCACGCAACTTTTGAACGTATGTGAAATCATCAGATGCATTAACTGATCGTACGTCGTAAAAATCGGATGGTAGGCGAATAGTTTGAGCATAAGTCATCTCGGCAGCACTTATCTTGTTATCAGTTCGAACAGCTGCTCTGAGACCAAGCAATACCGTTGACAATTCATCTACCCAAGATGATAATTTTTCAGTAAGACGTGCTGTTAAAGCTACTTTTAATGATCTGTGCCACCTTTCTACGGCACCGTTGCTTTGAGGATGATATGCCGTTGTTCGGATTTTTTTAATTCCTAGCAACAACATAAGTTTAGCAAATAAATCGCTCTCAAATTGACGTCCTTGGTCGCTCGTTAATTTTAAGGGACAGCCAAAACGCGTTATCCAACCGTCATATACATTTTTAGCGACTGTTTCGGCAGTTATGTCCTTGAGCGGAAAAGCTTCAGGCCAATGTGTTCGTCTATCGATAATGGTCAAACAATACCTATATCCCTCAGAAGTTATTGAAAGTGGGCCGATAATATCGATATTAATTTGATCAAATCTGTCGCATGACGGAAAAGCTTCGACAGCGGAATTAGTATGTCTAATTACTTTTGAGCGTTGGCAGCTTAAACAAGTTTTAGCCCAAACCCCAATGTCACGGTTCATATTGGGCCAAAAGAATTTCGTCGACATCATTTTCCTAGTCGTGTTAATTCCCGGGTGACTTAAATTATGCACAGTGTCAAAAGCGATTCTACGATACTTAACAGGTAAATACGGCCTTACATTGCTCGTAGATATTTCACAGAAAATAGGTTTGCTACACGTGGGCATAACTATTTTCTTTAATTGTATTTTGCTATTACATTCGCTTGATAACTGAGTGACGTACTCATCGGTGCATTGCGCGTCTGCTAATTCATCATAATTTATTGAAGTCGGACAGGCTATTGTCTCTATGCGTGATAATGTGTCCGCTACCACGTTGTCGCTACCGCTTATGTGACGAATGTCTGTAGTGTACTCACTAATAAATGCTAGTTGCCTAATGCGTCTAGGTGTTTCCTTTTCGCATCTGGTTTTGTTAAAGGCGTAAGTTAAGGGTTTGTGGTCGGTAAAAATACAAAGTTGACGACCTTCAATTAAATCTTTAAAATAACGAACTGCTAAGTATACAGCTAATAATTCACGGTCGTAAGTGGAATACTTAGTTTGCGCTTCAGATATTTTTTGAGAAAAATAACCTAATGGTTTCCAATTATTATCAACAAACTGTTGTAAAACTGCTCCTACGCAAGAATTCGAAGCGTCAGTCATAAGTGCAATTGGAGCTTCGCTGTGTGGGTGCGATAACGTGACGGCGTCTTGGAGACTCGCCTTACACCGTGAGAAAGCTTCGTCAGCTTCAAGTGTCCATGTTATGGATGTTTTGTCTCTTTTCTTCGCATTGCGCAAATAGCCATTCAATACTAACTGATATTTGACTGCGTTAGGAATGTGGGAACGATAGAAGTTTATTATTCCTAAGAAACGTCGTAATTCCTCGACTGTTTTCGGCTTAGGATAATTTTTAATGGCTTCAATTTTGCTATCCAAAGGTCGGATGCCTTCTTTAGATACTTCGTATCCCAAATATTCAATTTTAGAAACGCCAAAACAACATTTGCTTAAATTAATGGAAATTCCGAATTGATTAAAACGTTCAAAAACTTTCTCTAAATGCTCTTTATGCTCAGTTTCAGAATTAGAAGCAATTAACACGTCATCTACAAAAGTGAATAAAAAATCAAGTCCTTGTAGTACTGAATGATCCATAAAACGTTGATAAGTTTGACTAGCATTGCGCAATCCGAAAGTCATCATTGGAAACTCGAATAAGCCAAATGGTGTCGTTATTGCGGTTTTTTCAATGTCATCAGGAAATATGGGTATACAGTGATAAGCTCTAACTACGTCAAGTCGCGTGAAAATAGTTTTACCGTCCAATAGATATGTAAAATCGCGCAATCTTGGTACGGGATACCGATCGGGTTTTGTTATGGCATTCAAACGTCTGTAGTCCCCGCACGGTCGAATTTCACCGTTTTTTTTAGGTACGACATGTAGCGGGCTGGACCACGGACTTTTGGATGGCCTGCAGATCCCCATTTCCTGCATGACCTTGAATTCTTCCTTGACCCTTTTATACTTATCTGGAGGAAGTTGGCGCGCACGGGCGTGTACGGGTGGACCTGTCGTTTCGATGTGATGGTAAACATTGTGCTTAATGGGACTATCCTTAAAATTAATAGGTTTGGTAATATCCGGGTACTTACTAATTACATCCCAGTACGGATGACTTTTGTCGATCGTGTTTACAGTTGATAGCCTGCAATTTACAATGGGCGCTAAAATGTTTAAATTGGTTACCTTATCTATTAATTTCCGTTCTTTTAAGTCTACTAATAATCCATAAGTACTTAGGAAATCAGCTCCTATGATGGGCTGTTTTACATCGGCAATTATAAAGTCCCAGCGATACGGTCTGCGTAAACGTAAATTTAACACAAGTGATTTCGTTCCGTAAGTCTTTATTTCGGTACCGTTCGCTGCATACAGTTTATAGTCTGAACATTTACTATTGTGATAGCCGCGTTTACACACTGAGATTGGAATGACAGACACGTTTGCGCCAGTATCTATTAAAAAACTATAGCCACTATTATGATCACGTACGCGAAGGCGATGGGTTGGAGAAATTGCACAGATATTCGCCTCTCCTACCTGTACATTTTCTAGTTTTCCTTCTTCCAGGTGCAAGGTTGTACGCATTTATTTGCACGTTCCTTGAAACGAAAGTGATAAAAACATAGCCAGTCTTCACTTTCTGGAGTACGTCGTGGTTGGCTTTTCGAACGAGAACGGGAACGATGATTGAAACGGCTCTTGCTGCGCTCTCGGAATTTGCTGCGAGACCTTTCCATGTTGTCAATTCTGGCACTTAATTTTGCGATTTCCGCTAAAATTTTGTCATTACCTTTGTTTTGCTCAGAGGTACAAAGCTCGGAAATCTGTGGCTGCGTCATGGTTTCCATTATCTTGTCGCTTATTTGTATGGCTGACGTTCGCTATCCGCCCTAGCGGTGGCGGCGGCGGCGTACTGGGCGGCTGACGGCGCGGTTGCCGGCGCTGGCGACGGCGGTGCCGGCTCTAGCGGGTTTTAGGCGGATCCGTAAGCATATTTTATTATAACACTCGCGACGATTTATTAATGTTCCTTCGGGGTCACCACTGTGGGGACAGGGGACTCACCTCGTGTACATCAAATAAAATACTGATAGAATTTTTATTATTTATTTGCGACAGCGACCGATACGTGTCACTGCGCATACACGACTGAAAACTTAAATACAAAAATGCTTGTTCTCTACATAGGTACTTAGCGTGCGTAACTTGATACGCGCACGACCCCACAACATAATTGACCTCCCTAAAATACCACCCCTTAATACGACAAGTGTCCTTTTCGCCGATGACATGTCAGTAATATTCCCTTGTGAAAATGAACAAAATTTAAATACTTATCTAAATCAAATGTTAAATAATATTTCTAACTGGCTCAATGACCATAACTTGCTAATAAATTTCTCCAAAACTAAACTTATACAATTTAGACCTTGGCAGAAACAACCACTTAACATTAACTTTACTTATAATAATAATAAATTGGAATGTGTAAACTTTGTTAAAATAAAAGGTAAGTATTGATTGTTTATCATATAATTAAGGACTTCGAGATGCTAAATTAAAACACTTTATTTTTCGTCAACGGGAGCCGGCAGAAAAGTCACGTCTCTCGGCGCGAAAATCCAATAGACAGTTGACAGTTGACACTGTCAACTTGACAGATAGGTACGTCACCCTCGTGATGCCACCGTGTTGCCAACACGGCCCTCCTGCTTCGTGCATGTCCTCAGGCACGCACGCCACAACTTAATACTTCTGTAAGAGAAAAAAAAGAATGAAGTCAATTTAATTCACATGTGCTCAGCTTATCATGACTATTTAGTATTTAGTTCGTCGAACAATTGCTTTAAATTCCTTTTTGCAGTACTAGACTACCTAAATCAGGGCTGTCACCCTTTTTTTCTAATTTAGATAAACCTGTGACTATTTTATTAATTTCCTTAGCCACGAGAAATGCCTGTTCCAGTCAACTCCTTTAGTCCCTTTATTCGCTAAATGGCAGATTCTGCAAACGGCAGATTCTGTAAACGGCAGATTCTGTAAATGGCAGATTCTCTAAATGGCAGAAGTACAGGTCCCAAACAACATTCTAATTCTAAAGATATTTTTTATTATTATTAGGCTCTATCAAAAAAATTAAAACGGAAATAATGGTGAATGTCAAGATGGCGGGATACCGCCTGGTTTTTGCAATATTTTATGGCTAGGATATAGTGCCATTTTGGTGCCATTTGGTACCTATGTTCAAAAAATAGTGCCATTAATAGTTTCAAAGATATTCAGCATTGTTGGTTGTCCCGCCATCTTGATATCAAAATGGCGGGATATAATCAACACTTTGCTATGTTTTCTTATGCAGGAGATTCCGAAGCTGTATTATTGATATGTATGTACCTATACATGTATCGATCGCGTGGTGCGTCCGCGCGCCGTTGTCTTCCTTACCTCAGTAATAAACGAGCTTCGTTCGCTACTACACGGTTGTCTCATTTATAACAATGGCAAACGACGATGAGGCCGCGAGTACTCCGCGTGTGACTTTTAGGGCCATGCCGATCGGAACGTTGAGTGTGTTTGATTTTAAAACTGTGGAATGGTCAATTTTTAAGAGCCGACTGCAACAATTCAACAAAGTGAACAACATAATCGACGACGGTTCGGCAGCTGCAATCCTATTAACTCATTTGTCGGATGATTCCTACCGTCTAGTGCGTAACCTCGCCTACCCACGGGTTCTAGAAATATTATCGTATACGGAAATTATCGCATTATTTGACAATCATTTCAAGCAGAAGCTATGTAATTTTTCTGATAAGGCTAAATTTTATGGGGCGGTACGGGATCCAGGCGAAACCTTAGGAGACTGGGCGGCGCGACTCAGGGGCTTAGCGAGCTTCTGCGATTTTGGCACCGCGCTGGAAACGGTTCTCACAGATCGTTTCGTCCTCGGTCTGGGTCCGGGACCGGAAAGAGAAAAATTATTTGAACAAAAAGCTTCGACCTTGACATTCTCGAGAGCCCTGGAGATCGCCGAGCAAGCTGCATGTGCGAGGGAAGCCAAGATAGCAGTGGCAGGGATTGAGTTCCCGGGTATCAAGGAGGAGCCTTTGTACCGCGCGGGAGCAGGCGACGCAGAGCGGCACGGTGCGGGCGCGAGCGGCGCCGGCAGCAGCCGCGGCAGCCGCGGGCCGCCTGCCGCCCCCCACTGCCAGGTGTGCGGCATGAAAAACCACTCGGAAAACAAGTGCCGTTATAAAAATTACCGGTGTCATAAGTGTGGTGTCAAGGGGCATTTTAAAAAAGTGTGTCGTAATAAGTGCGCAAATGTTAATAAAATAAGTGAAGCGGAAGAGGATAACGGAAAAACACCAGAAGGTGTAGAATGTTGTGAAGAGTGCCAAAATTTTAACCTAAGGTATGTGACTGATAAACCAATTGAATTAGAAATAAGGTTAGGTAATAAAAATGTCGTAATGGAATTAGATTCGGGCTCGGGCACTTCTGTCATCTCAAAAAAAATGTATAATGATTTATTTTCATATTACTCATTAAATGAATGTAACTTACGTATGTGCCTTTATAACGGACATAAAATATCTCCGTTAGGGTATTTTAATGTAAATGCTACTTACAACAACATAACAAAAGGTATAAAAATTTATGTAGTAAGTAACGGAGGACCTCCATTATTAGGCCGGGACTTCATGCATGCTTTTAATTTAGTTTTAACTACTGGCAATAGAATTAATAATATATCTTGTGATACTCGAAATGAGGTAATAAAAATAATGGAGAAGTACCCGAACCTGTGGCGTAATGAATTAGGCTCTTTTAATAAGTTTAAAGTTACTTTAAAATTGAAAGAAAATTCGGTACCCAAATTTTTTAAATCACGACCAGTACCCTTCGCCCTAAAAGACAAGGTAGAAAAGGAATTAGATAGGCTTGTCTCTTTAGGTATTTTAGTTCCCGTCAGTCATTCAAAATATGCGACACCGATCGTACCGGTATTAAAGGAAAACGGCAAGGTTAGGTTGGCCGGTGATTACTCCGTAACACTGAATAAAGACATGGTAATAGACAAATATCCCTTACCTAGGATAGAGGAGGTTTTCGCGAAACTAGGAGGTGGTGAGCATTACTCAAAAATTGATCTAAAGAACGCTTATAATCAATTTATTTTAAGCGAGGAATCTCAAGAGTTGACTACTATAAATACTCACAAAGGTTTATTTAAATACACAAGACTCGTTTACGGCTTGGCTAACGCGCCAGCGATTTTTCAAAAATCGATGGAAACCTTGTTAGTCGGCATAGAAGGAGTGAGCTGCTGGCTGGATGACATTTGTGTACAGGGTCCAGATAAAACTACTCACTTGATGCGATTAAACGAGGTTTTGAAAAGGTTAAACGACGCAGGGCTATGTTTACAACAGGAGAAGTGTGAATTCTTTAAAGAAAGCGTAACTTATTTAGGGTTTGTTATCAGTAAAAAAGGGTTACAGACTTCTCCTGATAAGGTTCAGGCCATCATCGAGTCACCGGAGCCCACTAACATCACTGAGGTAAAAAGGTTCTTGGGTGTAGTTAATTACTACAGAAATTTTATACCGAACGCGTCCTCATTGATGAGCCCGCTGCATGAGTTGCTGCGTGCGGGCACGGAGTGGGAGTGGGGGGAGCGGCAGCGGCGGGCCGTTGCCGCTGTGAAGCGCGAGCTCGCCTCCGAGCGCGTGCTGGCGCATTTCGAGCCGGGCGCGCGACTCGTGCTCGCCGCAGACGCCGGCCCCTCCGGGCTCGGCGCCGTCCTCTCACAGCTCGATGCCGACGGCCGCGAGCGCCCCATAGCGTATGCATCTCGGTCGCTCACGAGTAGTGAGCGTAATTACAGTCAAATCCAGAAGGAAGCGACTGCAATTATATTCGGTGTTAAACGCTTTCACCAATATCTCTACGGGCAAAGTGAACCGTTTATTCTTAAAACTGATCACCGACCGCTTGTATCAATTTTTAATAATAAAAATGGCATATCGATAACGACTGCACTACGTCTTCAAAGATATGCAATTATACTATCGGCATATAACTATGTGGTTCAGTACATTCCGTGTGAACAAAATTTAGTCGCGGATTATTTTTCCCGTGCTCCATTATCTAGCACTCAAACTGCTAGTGAAGAAGAATATGACACTTATTCAACATTAAAATTTTTAGACACTGCCTTACCTGCCATTAAATTAAAAGATATAATATCGGCCACTGAAAAGGATCCCACGCTAAAAACCGTAGCACAATATTTAAATATCGGCTGGCCTCGTAAAATCAAGTGTGGTTCCATTTTACCATATTTTCAATGTAAAAATGATTTACAATTTGAAAACGGCTACTTGTTGCGTGGGCACAGGGTAGTAATTCCGTCGTGTCTAAGGGAGCACATGCTACGGGAACTACATAGCAGTCACATCGGAATAGTTAAAACCAAATGTAATGCGCGCAGTAGGATGTGGTGGCCCGGCATCGACAAGGACATCGAGGGCTGGATCGGAGCGTGCGAGAAGTGTGTGAGCGTGCGGGCCGCCCCGCCGCGCGAGCCGCCGACGCCCTGGCCGCGCCCCACCGCGCCGTGGCCACAGAATATATACTCTAACGCGAAAAGAAACGACACTTGCGCATGTATGCTCGTAAAATCGCTCGCGGCTATGTGTGCGTGTCTGGAGGCGTGCGGGGGCAGCGCGCGGCGCGCGGGGAGTGCAGCCGTTAGTCGCCGACTTACCCGGCCAAGGGTTCTACTGTCGCTCGCCGCTCGCTTGGCCCATCGCAATCCGCATTGTACCGCATTTCTCACGGACTGACTACGCGACGCGACGCAACATTATTTAATTGTTAGATAATCATGCCCGGCGGCGGGCATTATTGTTGTGTTTGTTGTTGTGGCAACAACCAAAAACAAAATCCTGATAAAAGTATCTTCGTATTTTAAAAGTTAAAATATACGAAATATTAGTCATGCCCTTACCCTTCCTTTTACCTTACTTTAATTATAAAAAAAGATCTGAAAACAAGGATTTCAGACGATTAAACTCGTAAACTCGCAAGTAGGTAAAATTGACAATAAATAAATAAAAATACAAATCAAATCTTTCATTAACATGTTAAAGATTAATAAATTTATTATAAATAACAGAAAATTAGTATAAGAGTTGCAATTTATGATGTATCTACCCTACCTAATATAATTTAAAGATTACAAAAAGTTATTATAAATCAAACCTATCTTTCATTAACATGTCCTTGCACAAGTTTATATTTCCTAACATACTATGTTATCTCCTTTGTTACAAGTCTAAATTCGGTAGGTATCAACCCTAGCGCTTCCACGCTCTGGCTCAAGGTCGCTGGCGCTCGAACTCTCATGTACAGAGTGTGTCACGGCTGTGCCGTGGCAGCGCATACATATTGATTATATGTCTATAGGGCAAAGGGTATATCTGGTGGTGGTTGACGCTTTCAGCAAGTGGTTAGAATGCGTACACATGAATAGTGGTGTTACGACACAGGCATTAATAACAAAATTAAATTCTATTTTTTCTGTATTTGGAATTCCGCATGTAATTGTGTCAGACAATGATGTGAAAATAAATTCAAAGGAATTTAATGAGTTTTGTTCCGTTAATGGCATAACGTATATGACATCGCCGATTTACCATCCAAATAGTAACGGGGCTGCGGAAAATTCAGTTCGCACTTGTAAAAAAATGTTAAAATGTGTCCTAAAAGATAACTTATGTGTCCATGAAGTTAATAAACAACTTTTGGGTTATTTATTTAACTACCGTAATACGGCGCATTGTACCACCGGCGAAACACCAGCAAAGCTAATGTTTGGTCGCAAATTAAGGTCAAGACTTGATTTGATTTTACCCTCTGATAAAATATCAATTGAAAAATGTAAAATTAACCATAGAAGAGATTTTAATATTGGAGATTCAGTCTGGGTTCGATGGTACAACGCACGAAAAGAAAGTTGGCAATTAGGTTTAATTAAGAATAAAATAGGTCAAAGAATGTATCAAATTTTTATGTGTAACTTAAACACTTTTTGTATAAGACATGTGGATCAATTGCTTAAATATAAAGGTAGTAATGTAACATTGCCTCAGGTCCAAAATCGTTCACCCTCTTCCAACGTTTCTCCTGACAGTATTTTGATTACTGAAAATTCAGAAATTTCGCCCCCGCAGCAGGAAACTGAATCGGTGGGAAGGGAGTTAATGATTGAGGAACCTTCGGTCATAGTACCAGTTGTTGAGGAGGAACATGAGGAGTGGGATGATTGTGAAACGGAGCAGCGTGAACAAAGTAGTGAAAAGGGGCTGCAAATTCAGTCTACACCGCCGGTGGTGCGTAGCTCTGAAACCGTAACCGAAACGGGCGCGACGACTTCATCACCGGCACCACCGCCGCCGCCTGAAAACTCCTTGTTGACGCGTCCTCGTTTAAGACCAAGGAAACCGGTTGATTTTAAAAAGTATTTTTAAGATATTTAAACCTCTCTTTTATTGTTGTCAGGTTCCAAAATTAGTGTGGAGGAATGATATGTATGTACCTATACATGTATCGATCGCGTGGTGCGTCCGCGCGCCGTTGTCTTCCTTATCTCAGTAATAAACGAGCTTCGTTCGCTACTACACGGTTGTCTCATTTATAACAATTATAAACTCATGTTATTTCATAATTAGAAATTATAAATGAATAATAATGGTTTAATCGTAAAGGCACTAAAGCAAACGCACTAAAATTTTATGTGTTTATTAAAACGTTCCGACAACTGATTATGGATTGCCGGTGGTTATCCCGCCATTTTGATATCAAGATGGCGGGACAACCAACAATGCTGAATATCTTTGAAACTATTAATGGCCCTATTTTTTGAACATAGGCACCAAATGGCACCAAAATGGCACTATATATCCTAGCCATGAAATATTGCAAAAACCAGGCGGTATCCCGCCATTTTGACGTTCACAAATAATGACACACGATAATCCCGACCGACCCGTCGGAAAAGAAAATTATTAACTTTTTTTCGTAAAACCATACGTCACCAAAGTACCAGGATCTCATAAATATGGAGAAGGTTAACCACCACCAATATAAACATCATATCAGCCACACGACACCCACTGCTGGCTAGCGTGGCGATTATGGCAAACCCCCCCCCCCCCCCCCCCTCATGCACAATGGATCAAAAAATTGGCCCCCAGTCCCCGGCAGCCCCACTATTCCTAGCTACGGTAGCGGCTACGGTAACGGCGGGGCACGGGGTGCTAAGAATCCCCGGGTGCGGCTCGGCTACCAAAAACGACGACAACTGCACCTGGCAACCTATAACACGCGCACACTAAGGACCGACGCGAAGTTAACCGAGTTGAAAAACAACAAGGCGGCGGGTGACGATGGAATCACTACAGAACTTCTGAGAGCGGGCGGTAAGCCGATACTCAAAGTCCTCCAATATAAACATCAAAACATTATTAATATTGAAATAAATTCTGGTCAAAACCAATGTTTACAAAAAAAAACCCATGTCAAAAAACTTTTGGTTTTGCTGTCTGACTGTACAATATCTGTCCTTTAAAGAATCTGCCATTTACAGAATCTGCCGTTTGCAGAATCTGCCGTTTCCAGAATCTGCCATTTAGCGAAAAAAGGCTTTAGTCTTGGGACGTGACTGTGTCAGCTCATTCCTCTTCTTAACCACCAGGAATGCCTGTTCCAGTCAACTCCTTTAGTCTTAGGACGTGACTCTGTCAGCTCATTCCTTTTCTTAACCACCAGGAACGCCTGTTCCAGTCAACTCCTTTAGTCTTAGGATGTGACTGTGTCAGCTCATTCCTCTTCTTAACCACCAGGAATGCCTGTTCCAGTCAACTCCTTTAGTCTTAGGACGTGACTCTGTCAGCTCATTCCTTTTCTTAACCACCAGGAACGCCTGTTCCAGTCAACTCCTTTAGTCTTAGGATATGACTGTGTCAGCTCATTCCTCTTCTTAACCACCAGGAATGCCTGTTCCAGTCAACTCCTTTAGTCTTAGGACGTGACTGTGTCAGCTCATTCCTCTAATAACTTGGGAAATGTTTTGTTAATGGTTTTTTTTTTGTTATAACCCAGGTTACTCAGAATGAAAAATAACCAAGGCTCCTTTTATATTTATTACTTACACATTATTAAGTATTATAAAGGTAAAGAACATTAAGTATTCATATTTACTTTTCATTTATATGCAAAAAAAAAACAAGAAATAATGAAAATGCATCATTTACCTTGCCAACACGTAGGTATTTTATTTACTAATCAGTTTTCCAGTTATCAATTTTAATCCAATCACCCCTTTATAAATTTGTTATTATTTTGAGTTTCTACGAAAGGACCTAGATGGTCCAAATGTAAGGTATGGAAGGGTTGAGCATATTTCAGCAACGGGTACAACTCACCTTCCTTTGGACCACCTTTGTTCTTGTAGTAAACACAATTTATACAGTTTTATATATATTTCTTAACTATATGTCGCATCCGAGAAAACCAATACCGACATGATATTCGCTCGACCGTTTTATCAACTGAGAAATGTCCTAGATCATCATGGTTGCATTTTATAACCTGCCATATGCATGCTTTAGGAACTACCCAGCGGCGACCTTGGTTCGTACATCTGTAAAACTTATTTCCTAAGAGTTCGTACTTACTAAATACGTCCTTATGATTATGTGCCTCACCTGTCTCTAAGATTTCTCTAATTTTAACCAAATCTGGGTCTTGAAGTTGAACCGACAGTAACCAATCTGCTTCTGTAATCGACATTACTATTTCTGTCTCAGATTTTTCGCCAGATTGCAAGGGGTTCCTACTGAGGGCATCAACATGCTGCATACGAGTACCTTCTCTATGCACAATATCATATGAGAATTCTTGTGTTGATAAAACCCATCTGGCGATGCGTGGTATTAAGTATTTCTTTTTTGGTCAATGCATAGCGAACCGCGTTGCAATCTGTAATTATGCCACAGCCGTGACACACTCTGTACATGAGAGTTCGAGCGCCAGCGACCTTGAGCCAGAGCGTGGAAGCGCTAGGGTTGATACCGAATTTAGACTTGTAACAAAGGAGATAACATAGTATGTTAGGAAATATAAACTTGTGCAAGGACATGTTAATGAAAGATAGGTTTGATTTATAATAACTTTTTGTAATCTTTAAATTATATTAGGTAGGTTACATACATCATAAATTGCAACTCTTATACTATATTTTCTGTTATTTATAATAAATTTATTAATCTTTAACATGTTAATGAAAGATTTGATTTGTATTTTTTTTTATTTATTGTCAATTTTACCGACTTGCGAGTTTACGAGTTTAATCGTCTGAAATCCTTGTTTTCAGATCTTTTTTATAATTAAAGTAAGGTAAAAGGAAGGGTAAGGGCATGACTAATATTTCGTATATTTTAACTTTTAAAATACGAAGATACTTTTATCAGGATTTTGTTTTTGGTTGTTGTCACAACAACAAACACAACAATAATGCCCGCCGCCGGGCATGATTATCTAACAATTTAATAATGTTGCGTCGCGTGGCGTAGTCAGTCCGTGAGAAATGCGGTACAATGCGGATTGCGATGGGCCAAGCGAGCGGCGATCGACAGTAGAACCCTTGGCCGGGCAAGTCGGCGACTAACCGCTGCACTCCCCGCGCGCCGCGCGCTGCCCCCGCACGCCTCCAGACACGCACACATAGCCGCGAGCGATTTTACGAGCATACATGCGCAAGTGTCGTTTCTTTTCGCGTTAGAGTATATATTCTGTGATTATGCGGAAATGAGTGCCTAGTAACCCTTGTTCGCTTTAGGACAGATTCGCTTTACGACAGATTCGCTTTACGGCAGATTCACTTTACGCCAGATTCGCTTTAAGACAGAAATTGTACAGTCGTTTTAAAAAGTCTCTACAAAAAAATATATTTGCATACTCCACAAAATTAGGAAGATTTTTTTTCATTTGGTTTCCACGAAGTTTTCTTTAATGTAAGTAGGTATGTTGTCAAGCATAGTTTTTCAGTTTTCCTGTCAATATCGTAAATGGCCACTATCGTAAATTTAGTATCGCTATGTGTTGGATAGTGAACGCAACATTTATATTTTATTATATTGGCAACACCGTTTTGTTATGGTATTACTGTATGATTTTTGCTGTGTCACTCTCTTGTCATTTTGCCGCTAAAATATACTTCAGTTTTTCTATAAAATAAATCTTTTCTTTATTAAAGTAATCGCATCACAATCACAATTTAACACTATGTAATGATTTCAAATAATTTTTATACATAATGTAATATTCAGTCAAAAGTACCAGGGCAACATAACTTACGAGGAGTTATTTTGATTTCGTACCGCGAAGATATGTCTTAATTCTATATCGAGTTGACTGTACTTCTGTCGTATAGCGAAACTGCCGTAAAGCGAATCTGCCGTAAAGCGAATCTGTCCTAAAGCGAACAAAGGCCTAGTAAGTAGTGTCTAAATTTTGCCAGGGATTGTACGATAGCTAACAATTCCAGCTCAAAAGAATGATATTTCTTTTCGTCCTCGGATGTTTGACGACTATAAAAATGAATGGGTTTCTCTCCGTTAGCTGTGTCTTGCATTAAGATGCCTGCAATACCTTCGCGGCTAGCATCGGTATAAAGCACACATTCTTTAGTTGGATCAAATAAAGTTAAACGCTGTCTGAAGTTAACGCAGCTTTCAAAGTAAAAAACGCATGTTCCTGGGGGCCTACAACGAGCTCTTATAGCAATGTCTTTTAGGTCTTACATTGACTTTTCGTACCACGACGTCCTATAAAGAAGGTTGTTTCTACCTCAAATTTCTTAGCAATTTTATTGCGATCATCTTTAACTTGTTCACTCTTTGTCAAAAAATATCTAAGGTTGCCAACTTAACGCAAGTTTAAGTAAGTAACTATCTTTTACATTTTTTTCTGGAAGAAACTAAGTTGTCATAAGAATGTCAACTTATAGTCGATACCAAGTATAGTAAGGATAAACTCACAAATCATATTTTCTTTGTTCTGCATACAGGTAGTAATTACTCAAGTAAATAATAACATTAATTTTTAGAGTTAATGGTGTAGACAACGAGTGCCCAGAATTTGAATAGTTTACACAACCGGGATTTGACCGGCTATCCTGATACATAAGAATAAGTTTTATTTATTCTTATGCCTGATATCCGAATGGCTGGTCATTTTGAAGTCCCTTTATTTTGTTTCAAAGTTCAGCAATTATTTGACTGTAGGTAAATCGTAAATGGTAGCAAATAGGGAGCAACTTTTGGCGTCCAGCCTGACGTGAATCGATACAGACAACCAGCCATTCTAACGCTCACAGAAATCCGTCCCATTCTTATACCTAACATTCTTCCCATAATCGTAAGCGTTAATACGTCTAAGTAAGTCTATCTAAGTATAAAGTATTTTCGATACTTATTTTGTAACTACCCATGAAAAAGAAAAATAACATAGTAGATTCTTGTTAGCAACCCTAAGCATACATTTTAATACGTCAAATCTAGCGATCCTTTGGCGATCATAAAAGTGACAGGCAGGATGGAATCAAAATTATTAAGGCGTGTAGACACGAACGAACAAGAGCATGATGAACACGAACATTTATTTGGTTCGCACAGTCACCATCAGAACTTGTAAAGGTAACTTGTAGTGCATGGAACTTATTGACATTTTAAACTGATCAGAAGTATTTGGTCACCTTGTCTGCTACGATATACGGATGGCGACTGTCCGTGTAAACACAAATCTCAGACTCCCAAGTCCTTTAGAGATAGTTAGAAGGCATTTCCTTTCCTCTTCTTCTGATTGACCATTTATTATTTTCTCCTTTATTTTAATTGTATATATCTTTAGGTATAACTATTGTTTCTATTCATATAACACACTTGTTCTTCCCTTTTTATCATTGCACCCACTCCCCTATATTTAATTTTTTCTATTTATTTTACACTCCATGGTTGCCTGGAAGAGATTGCTGATTGGCAATAAGACCGCCTCTTCTATACTTTCTTCTTTGTATTTTTGTCCCCTTTTCTGTAATATTTCTACTTGTGTGCAATAAAGCGTAATTTATTATTATTATTTTTAAATAAATTATCAGAGTGAACACGAACACTATAAATACAACACTTTCACACTGAACAACAAAATATTTTAGAAGATTTTTGACGCACACTGTGGAGGCCTTTCGTTTGTATAACAAAGACTTACTTGTGCTCGTGATGAGGAAGTCTTGATGATGAAAATTATTAATGCAAAATGTAATGTGTTATAATGACAAAGCAATAACAGCTTGTTTAAACCAGCCTTTTTCAAAACGATCTTTTTTCCAGCGATGTTGATATGAGCTCTACATAGATTCGTACCATGACATTTCTGTCAAACAAACTATGATAAATTATAATAACCTTATATTATTCCCGCAAAGTACTGGGAAAGAACGAATAATTTTACTAATAATTTGTCTATACCTTGCTTAGATATAGGAAAAAATACGCTATGTTGTGATTATTTATTCTGTGGTTTCAACAATAGACATGAACAAAGAGGTACCTACCTACTTATGTCATGCGTAGCGTAAATATGTCACTCGTCTCGTGATCAAAAAAATATTTACTTAAACACTAAACAGCTATAATCCTTCGATTGATATAATTTATAACCACGTATTAATAATTTATTGATAAATCAACCACACACGTGATATCTTAAAGGTGGACAATTTAATACTTTTGCAGTAGGTACCTAAACAGGATAGGATTCTACTTCAAAGAGCTGAATATCGTCACAACGTTTTTTAAGTTCATGTAAGTAAATTGGTGTATTATATTTATTGTTTTATGGTCTTAAAAGCAAGTACCTAGTGTAAATAAGTCGTTTTATACTGAAGTGCTCGTAACCGCTTGATTGAATTGTGTTAGAGTATCTAACTACCGTCAAACGGGGTGAATAGAACTGACGGGGGGAATAGAGAAAATTCTTGGGATAATTTTTAAGGCTTTTTATGGCAAACTCGGTATCCCCAGTAAAAAACCCGCAACTTTCATAATTTGTTTGTATAATTTTTCTTACTCTGGCAACTTTTTATTTGTGGCAAAATCGCTAAAAACGTCAAAACTTAATGTCAAAGTTGACAACAAAAAAAGTTGTTACGTTACGAGGGAGTTTAAACCTCCGTATTTCGGTGAATTTTGGTCATAATAGTCTGAAGTTATCTTTAAATCACGGTCAGTGCAGTTATAAATATATTGTGCTATAATTATTAAGGTAAGAATAAGCATTATTATTTAAAATTGATCTTATTTCGTAAGCCTTGTGTTCTTGAATTTTTTGAGGTGATTAGACACACGAAAGGGGTAAATAGACACGCCTGAGGGGTTAATAGGCACGCAAATATGGTCAATAGGCACAGCAAAGGGGTGATTAGAAATTATAATTTTACTTAAAACTAATAATTAAAGATATAGGTACCTTCTCGATTTTGCTTGCCTTTAACCTAAAAAAATATATTTAAGGAACCTACAATGAGGCAGCCTTATGAAATTTTTCTAATCACCCCTCAGGCGTGTCCATTGACCCCCCAGGCGTGTCCATTGTCCCCTGATGGGTGGTAATTAGAAATCAAGTATATTTTGTGTCTTTTTTAAAAAACTACAAACATATTCTAATAGAAACTAATTTATTTCAATTGTTTGGCCTAAGACTCAATAAATACATGCTTAAAAATGGGTAATCAGTTCTGCAACGTTACGAAAATCGTTACCAAAGTTCGAAACCCTATCTATTCACCCCGTTATACGGTACCTACTTACATTATTTTTGGTTATTTGCAGGTTTGCCAGGGAATCATACGGTGATAAACCCATAAACGCCATAAGCTTCCGACTTAAAAAGGATAATTTTGTACAACAATACTGTAACAATTTTATTAGATACTTAAAGAAAAAATGTTTCATTTTGAAAAGTGAATATCATAAATAAATACCCATATCAAGTAATAAAGTAATAATTTTCTTTGCTCTTATTTATTTTGTACCATTGCGCTAGCTATAGCTAGGCTTAGCAAAGGGGCCGTGACTTTATTTTTATAAATTGGTTTTGTAAAATTTGTAGTTTGGTTTTGTGCATGTTCTACGAAAAAAAACTTAGGTACAGCTCGCACAACATAACTTGAACCAAACCATAGACAATGAAGCTTGCGCAGTAGCAATTTTCAGTACAAAAATTGTAGTGCGCAGGTCACGTGGTACTAAAAATTGGGTCAAGTTATGTTGCGCGAGCTGTACCTACCTTAATATAGCTTAGCACTATCATAGGTGGGCGTGCTGCAATTAATGTTGATTTTGTTTATTTAGTAGGTACAACTTGTCTTAGTAATATGTTCCCATTAGAAGATGATTAATAAAAAGGCAATAATACAATACATGTACTGTTTTATTTTAAAAGGAAGTTTTGTAGATTTATAAGAGCACAAGCTCACTCACAGAAAGAGAACTCACGAACAAAATACCAGTAGAATTTGAGATTTTTCATCACAAGCCTCCAATTGTCGCACAGGTTATGAACAAGCTGGTTCTGCTACAAATGAAATCACCTGATGAACAAATAATCATCAAGTTAAAAAATTTCACATTCTGGGCGTGGTTAAATACGACGCCTTTTTCTTCACAGTAAATCTTCGTGATTTCGTACCATTCTTTTGTCATCTAAAAATAATTGTAAAAGATAACTTATTTATTAGTCATATTTTAAAGAAAGTTCACTCAATATGCCTAGAAATATGAGTAAATTATGCATATATGTATTGTTCACTATGAACAATCTACTTTTGGAACATTTTGCTTTAAATCATGTTGATTGTGTCGCACAAAAACACCTTTTTTAAGATCGCTGAAAGATCGCTAGATTTGACATAATTGACGTAAAACAAGATTGCTAGTTGTCAAAAAGGCAGCTCATGGTACGGATTTATGGTACGGATTGAGTGAACGAGTTATGAAATGTTGACATGAAAAAGGGAATTAATTAAATGGGGGACTGGAAATAATTAAAGGCGACTGTAAATGGGATATTCAAACATTATACTGGACAGCAGTTTATTTTTTGGGCGACAAAATAACTAAACGGGCGACTAACTTACAAAAATAATCAAAACCGGCGACTACATATGGGTGATAAATAATTTAAGCTAGCAGAAGAAACTCTAAATGGGTGACAAAAATACTGAGTGGGCAACTATTATACCAAGTAGATAACTATTATAACTGATTTAAGCTGCCCAACATGGTATTTTTTAACACGTTTTTATTAGGCTGCTTTCTCGTTTGTTTGTTTTTTGTCATATCGGTTAGGATAGTAGTCATCTTTTTTAAATAAAATAAATGCCAATTTTTTTATATTTTGTGTGCCCTAAGGTTGTCGTCCAAATAGTAATTTGGCCGCCCGTTACCCAATTTGTATTTTAAAGTCACCCATTTTCAATATCTGTAGTCGCCCTCGGTCCTTCACCCACTTAGTATTTCAGTACGCTATGTTCCGTATTTTTGATACCCAAAATGGGAATTTATTGTCGCCCAAATAGACGGGAAGGGGGATGGGAGAGGGAGAGTGAGAGGGAGAGGAGACATATGTGGATTCAATTCTGAACAGGATTGGGAACGGGAACGAGCACAAAGGGGAACTGCACTGCACTTAACGGGGACGGGTCCAAACGGGAACGGGAAAGGGTAAAGAAACGGGAACGGGATTTTTATATCTCTCGACCCATTTCTGTTTATTGTGATAAACTAGCTTCCGCCCGCGACTTCGTCCGCGTAGATATTAGAGAAAATCATTTGGGAACCTTCAACCAGGATCAGACCAGCCGTTTTTACGTGGTTAGGCACCCCACCAAGCAATACAGAAGATAACCTGAAACTAGTTATACATAAAGTTTTATTCTAGGTAGGTACCTACATATATTTCTTATAAAATGGTATACTATTTACAAAGCATAATTTCTTTGCTTTTTATGTGTACCTAATCATTCGTTCATTCCCAGCACAAAACAAGATTGTTATTTGATGTCGTGGTACGAATTTGAGTGATATCATTTAGAGCTTGTAACAAGCTTGCTGGATATAAGCTTACTAATAAAAAAGGTGGGAGTAGGCCCCTGGTCTGAATCCCAGGTCCACGGATGATCTTTTTTCAATAATTTAGTAAGTGGACTTGAAAGTATCGCGCAGTTCTTAATAAACTTACGGAAATAGCTGATAAGGCCGAGAAATTGTCGTACCTGATGAACTGTCTTCGGGATGGGGAACTCTTTTACTGCGGAAACTTTACTTTCGCTTGGTTTAAGACCATCTGAATTTATTTTGTAGCCTAGAAATTCTATGTCAGTCTTAATAAAGTGACATTTCTTTAAGTTTAACGTGAGCCCATTTTCTTTAAAAATATTTAATATTTTTTCGAGTAAAACTAAATTTTCTCCTGCTGTCTTGCTTACAATCAAAATATCATCGAGATATAAAATAATTTGCCCAAATCTTAGGTTTCCTACAACGAACTAAGATTAGTTCGTTGGTTTCCTATAACCCTATTCATCATAGCTTGAAAACAGGAAGGTGGCATTGACCTTTCGGGGCGTTAGGACCAAGGTGCTAAAATGACCAATGTTCTGAAATGTCCAAAGTTGCAAAATTACCCTTTATGCGGTATACACTTATGATCCATATTCCAACGCACAATTGGACATATTCTTGAAGGTTCATAAACACTAAAATATAGAATGGCGGAAATGTCACTCAATAGGGGAGACCGAGAAAAGTTGTGACTGTGAAGAGTTGAAAAGTATTATCACCTTAGCAAAATATTGATAAATAAATGATAAACGTCTAAATAAATGTTCATTTGATACACTCACTACTAAAAACAGCACGGAATTTTAGTCAACTTAATTCATAAATAGTACTAAGATTATTAATATAATTGAAAAATATTAATAATCTTAATATAAAAATAACATTGTGAATGCATAAAATCTAAAATGTCAAAAAATCATAAATAGTACGTTACAGGCGAGTGCGGGAAGCTACCAATTTTATTGTCAAAGATTTTAATCATTCGAGGCAATTTAATGAAAATTGCTTCCCCTACAAGGCTGCAAAGTCTCAAGAAATGCGAGGAAAAAAAATCTTCGTTAAAATGTAATTTTGAAATTGGTTCATGTGGCCATGTGAAACGACTGGTCATGCAGCCATAAAGTTTTATAAAAATAACGCTAGACAGTTATTTTTGGATTTGAAATACTACATTCCTGAACTTGTGCGGGGCGGGCAGTAACTTTATGAAATTAACTCGGTAGGTATAGGTGCCGGCACATAACTTGGCAAGTTCTTTAAGAGGCATATTACATTTCGACTGTGATTTTTGCGTAAAATGGCCAATTTTGGCGTTATCGATCTCGGAAACAATAATACATTAACACTTTTGACTTATTGGATGGTACAGAATAGCTATTGGAATAGTTCATAGCGGTCTCGCTTTTTTGAAAATTTGCTTAGCTTTATAATTAAACCCGAAATTGCAGAGAAAGATTTTCATAAAATGCGCAAAGGCACTTTTTTGAGCTCATGGATTGAACAACTGTGCTAAACAATTGAAATAAAATAAATTGAATGTTATCTCTTATATAGTCGAATAGTTCATAGCGGCCTCAGAATTTTGAAATTAAGTATAGAATATGTGAAAAAAAAATCCAATCAAAAACCATAAAACTACTAAAAACGCTCAGACTAAACTGTGGATTTCTCCTAGATACATTATTATTATTACGTAAAATTTATATCATAATAATCTTTACTTCATAAAAAAATCAAATTTCATACTTTTATTTGTTGTTTGTACTTGTTTGTCTTTCTGTGTATGTTCAAAGTTGACTCTAAGAAATCGTTCACCAACTTTCATTTTCCTTTCTAACCCTTTAACTTTCCCGTGAATCATCATATTACTTTTTGTCGCGGACACATATAAATGTATTTAGTAGACCCAAAGGTTTCTCTAGGTTGTATCGCTAAAATCCGTCAAAATCGAAATTTCGACGAAAAAATGTGATAGGGCCCTTAACGCGCATTCCTATACTTCTCTTTGTTTGCCCGATGTAAGAGAGCCTAGTCACAATCTAGTTTGTAGACGCCTGTACCTTGAAAAGGGATGTTGCACTTGACAGCAGGTCTATTTTGTAACTCAACTGACAGTTTAAAATGATCATCACTGATCTAAGGTGTAAGTACCATCGGCAACAGCGACGCTTAACCACTGCTAAGGTCAAAATCGCTTGCACGCCGCGCCGTCACAACCATACGTTTAGTTCGTGCAGGGGCGATACACGCGCACACGAATTTTGTTGCAAACTGGTTAAGCGACGCTGTTGCCCATAGTACATGCTGGGTTTTTGTAGAGAGTCTTCTCTTTTCCCCAGTGTTACAAGTGCGAGACGCTGTAACTATTTGCGTGTTAGATCCGACTGTAGGACGACCCTTCTTGGTAATAGTATTTTAATGATGTCCTCAAAAATATTCAATACTCAATTTCAACTCAGCTTGACACGGTTTCTGTGTTGGAGGCGTGGTACTGGCAGTTTGCTGCTGGTAGGTAACTGTAAGTAAAGGATGGTGGTGAGATTCACCATTGAGGTATCTATCTGTAAATGTTGCTTTTTGAAACATCTGATATCCGATATATTTATTTTATTTGGGTTTCTGAATTTTGAATTTCAAATATTTTTTTGCCTAGTAACTAAGAAATGTCAGGATTCCACCGAATGATGAAATAGAGTTTTCACTCCTCTTGCTCAAAAAGTAGATCATTGTAAGGTACAAGAGCCAGGATAAAATAGCAAAATTACCCCTAGGGGATAAAGTTTTTTCTTTTTCAATGTTTTTCTATTACCAATGAACCTACTAAAACG
This sequence comes from Agriphila tristella, assembly GCA_928269145.1. Classification (NCBI taxonomy): domain Eukaryota; kingdom Metazoa; phylum Arthropoda; class Insecta; order Lepidoptera; family Crambidae; genus Agriphila; species Agriphila tristella. Next base: position 4,032,297 of record OV743442.1, on the reverse strand, counting down.
AAAAAGTATTTATTCATAATCACGAATAAAAACTCACTCGATTTTTGAAAATGGAACTAAAAGCAGCGATCTCTTCGCTGAAATCATAGACTTATTTATACTCTGTGACTTTAAGTTTAAAATGCATGCATTGTGTTTCTTAGCTGCTACAGTAGAAATTAAAAAACGCACTGGCGCGAAATCTTTAGATTTTTTCTCTAATTCTAAACTGATTGAATTGTGTGACTGTAAGTAAGTAACAGGATAGAAATAATTTTAATCTTTTGCCGTCAAGCACAAATCATTTATTTAAATACTGTATGAAAAGTTTATGAAGTGGAGGATAGAAAAACGAGTGGATTCGTTTACGGAAGTATAAACTATCGGTATTTAATATTGTATTTTATTTTTTCGCAATCGTAGTGAAAAGTAGAGTGTAACACACGACGCTAAAACCCATTGTAACTCGGTTTCTATTTATTCCCTCGCTAAAGCTTGGGAATAAAACTACCTCGTATGCAATGGGTCATTTTAGCGTCTTGTATAACAATCTACTATTAAACGAATTATTGATTTGAAACTATTTAGGATAAGCTAAGTGAAGAATGTCAACCAACCCGGTGTCCCTTATCTCATTAAATTTTCTTAAAGTACTTTATGTTTTAATAAATAAGGTGGTAAATCGTACTATTAAAATTAGCTTGCGCCATCTAACGGCTGAGCAACAGCATTATAAATATACGTATTATTTAATTTGGTACCAAGTTGCTATGGTAATACGACTGAATATAAATAAATAAACTTTGTGATTTATGGCTTTCTTGATATTATAAATTTTTACTTTTTATCCAATTATGTGTTCATAAAGTGTGTGTGCGTAGCATGTAACTATTAAGTGGGGGGCTTGGCTTCGATTTTTAATGTGTTTGTTTGGTTAATCTGGTTTTCATACTAAATTGAGCTCATACTACTTCTATCTACTTCTGTGTTCTGTGGTTACGAGTATAGTAAGTTTCATATCGTTTGCTTTGTTGTGTTATGTTATGTGCTATACTTAAATAAGACTGACTGTTACTACGTTTAAATTGTAAAAATACTAAGCTAATCGTAAATTTGATACAAATAACTATCTGTATTTTGTAGAAAAAACTATGTCGGGATTCACACCATGTACAGTCAGTGGCACGAATCATGAAATCGGGTGGGGATTGCGCGGAACGCGTATTTTGGGTATGCGTTGCGGTGAGGGGCGCGGGCGGCGGGAGAGGGGCGCGCGCTATTGGTCGCTCACAAGAGCACATGCGCGAACTTATCCCCACTCCGTCGAAAAATATTCATGATTCGTGCCACTGACTGTACCTGTTTATTTTTGAGACTCCGATATTTCGGCGCAGTTGCATGCGCCATGATCACGGAAGAACTGTCGATTGTTGCGTGCGGGTAGATGTTATTGGCAGACGAATCGGTCTACCCTCCGTCTAGTTCTTTTATTACTACCCAGCTAGCAAAAATGCGATAATAGGCCATCTTTTATCACTAAGTAGTGATATTATAGTACATTATGACATAAGTGCGGTAAGTTGAAAATTGCAGCTGAGGCGATATTGCTAGCCCGAGCCGTAGGCGAGGGCTACAAGAAAGCAGAGGCTGTAATTATCAAAGCGCACGTATGTCATACGACGTTTTATAACATATTTGCGAGGAAATAAATAAAACTCAGACTTTGCATTTTTGCTTGTTTTCCATAATGATGAAATTTTGATACACTTGTAAGTATCTATCGGTCGATTTTTCTGCCTTTCACTTCGATTGTGAGGAAATCAAACAACAATAAAGTAAAAAACAAAAACTAAATTTTAGTGACAAATTATGTAATTTTGTAATGTGCTAATCAAGGCCTTTCATTTGATACCCATATTCAAAAACTAAAAAAAAATTTTTTTTTCTTAAATTTAGTGACAAATTATATTATTTTGGAATGTGCTCATCAAGGCCTTTCATTTGATACCCATATTCAAAAATCGAAAAATATTTTTTTTTCTTAAATTTTAGTGACACATTATATTATTTTGGAATGTGCTCATCAAGGCCTTTCATTTGATACCCATATTCAAAAATTTTTTTTTCTTAAACTTTAGTCACAAATTATATAATTTTGGAATGTGCTCATCAAGGCCTTTCATTTGATACCCATATTCAAAGAGACGACGACTTACGAGCAAATATGTTATAAATATCGTATATAAGTAACGCTTATCACTGCTAGTTGTATATCTGTGTTTGAAACACTTAAATTACTACTACAGCTAAATTGTCGTATAACCTATCACATAAACGTTTACTCAGCTGCTTTATACAACATATATAACACAGCTACAAATTGATACTCCTTAACTTGAATATGGAGCAACTATATTGTATAGTAGGATTTATGATGCTTTTAAAACACATGTGCTAAATAAATGACAAGGGGATCCTAATAGCACTCATAAGTTGTAATGAAGATTTGTGCGCGCTCATATATCACCAAAATATAATTTATCGTAATGGCCGCCCGATGTTGTATATCGTCTGAGTAGCAGCAACACTAACACTAATTAATAATATATTGGTAATGAAATCAATTTTATTAATTAAATACTATGAATTCGAGGGGGGCACTAAAAAAACAATAACATTATGCTACTAATTTAACAATAGAATTGCAAGCGCATGTGAAATTACACTTACACCAATCTTTTTTACACACATAAATTGGATAATAAAAATGGAGCACACGATGGTGACATTGGTGACATAAAAATATAACTTATTAACGAAATATACCTATGAATATTTTTCTTTCTGATAAAAATCACCAGTAACGCGTTCAATTATTCACGTTATTCAAACAGTGTTATTATAGAATCACAAGAAGGTTAACCACCACCAATACAAACATCAAAACATTACTAATATTGAAATAAATTCTGGTCAAAACCAATGTTTACAAAAAAAAACCCATGTCAAAAAACTTTTGTTTTTGCTGTCTAACTGTACAATATCTGTCGTTTAAAGAATCTGCCATTTACAGAATCTGCCGTTTGCAAAATCTGCCGTTTCGAGAATCAGCCATTTAGCGAAAAAAGGGATTCCTCCTAGCTCTTTCAGCAAACAGGAACAAAAAACCAGTGTGCACACTTTTTTTGTTATATAAGTTACACAAAGGAGAACTCAAAATTACAGTGTTACCATCCCACGTCTCCAAAGTACCAGGATCACGTAAATATGATGGAGAACGTTAACATATTATACAGTTTTAAAAAACCTTTTTTTTGTTTTTAATTAATGAATCACTTTGGATAAAAAAAAAATGTTTTCTAAAAGAAAAATATACCTATAAGCAAATCTTGAAATATAATAGTTTTCATTAAGTAATCGTCATGGAAAATGGGCATATTGGGAAGTGGTCGTTTTAGGAAGTGGCCAATGTGGGAGGTGGTCAATCTGAGAAAGCAGTCATTACGGGAAGTGGACGATCTGGGAATGGTCATTCTGGGATGTGGTCCTTTTGGGAAGTGGTCATTTTAAGAAGTGGACATTATGGTCCTAAAGGTCACTAATATATCACTATATTGTGTTGCAACTGATTCGAGGTCATTGATATGTATCTGATTAGTCCTTAGTGGAGCTACAATAGATCTGTATCACTTTATGGTGATTAAAGTAGGGCCTTTTTCCAAAGATAGAAACGTTTATGTAACACATATGCGACTCTTTATATTACCGATTACTAAATTACTAAATTCTGTGTCGTTTTGCTAGCTGGGTACGTTCGATACCGGTACCACTGTCTGCAAACTCACTATTCACTCGAATTTGTTCTCGACACACGACACTCACTGTATCTGTACGCGAAACGGCACTTTTTTATTTTTGTTGTTTTTACACAACCGGACTACTGGATTCCAGACACTCGACAATTTAAACCCATCCTCACGATTGAAATTTTTGTATTTGGTAATTAACCACCTATTTTTGAAACTAACGATCGGTAAATATCGGTGAGCCTCTACTCGACTAGGTTTTGTTCGTATGTAAGGTATGAAAATATCTCGACAAAAGCTAATCCATTTGAGTCAACTTTTTTACTAAGATAGATTAGGTTTTGTCGAGTAAGTAATACACTCGGCGTCAGAAAAACCGCATCTTTTCTTCAAAGTTAATTTAATCCCATATAATTTAATGATAAGTGTTATCATCTTCTTCCCCTTTGGACATAGCCAACAGTCTTTAGAAATCGTTGGAATACTCGTCGAACGGAATCAATTACTGAGATTGAGTTTCCGAGCACATTACATTGCCTAATTTTTTTGCAATATTTGAGTAACTTCATGGGCAATAGTATCCATCTTGGGTATTCCTTTTCTAATTGAACTGTTGAAGTGTGTTTTCTCCATCATCTCGATAGCGAATTTACCCGCATTTCCTGATTGACCCCTTTTATTTCCCTTTTGTGGTGGCGCTAGCAATAACGCTTTAATCGTTTAATTATGGTAACTGTTATGTTAACTAAATCAAACAATTATCAAAAGAAAGCTCATTAAATGTACTTTCAATAGATATCAACATTTACACAATAAAACTTTAGCTAGCAATAGCAGATGGCCAAGTCTAAACTTAGTGTCGAAGAGGTGCGGTTTTTCTGACGTCGAGTGTATGTGTTACCGGCGAAACCCGATTTCAGGACAAACTAGTTTGGCCTAGGCTAAACTAGTTTGTCCTAAGCTCGATAGGATAAACCAGTTTAGCCTAGGCCAAACTAGTTGATCCTGATTTAAATACGCACATTCCAGGATAAACTAGTACGGCCTAGTCTAAACTAATTTAGCCTTGTCGAAAGTAATGAAATAGAATAATTGATGTATAATTATTGTTTCTTAAACATAAATAAATATTCGCTATTTAAAAAAATAATAATAGGTCACTAATTTTATTAAAAAAATCTTTAATATTTGTTTTAAACTATTGTTTTTTTTAAAACACTTCATTATTTTGTTACTAGCTTTTGCGCAACTTCATTCGCGTGGACATTTTAGAAAATATTTAAAATTCTTAAAATGCTGTAGAAGGCGTTCCCGTCCCCGTTTCCGTTCAGAATAGGATCCAGAGATATTTATTATCCCGTTCCTCTTCCCGCTGCCGTTTCTATTCGCGTTCCCGTGACCACTTTTCACTTGTCACTTGCCACTTCACTTTTCACTTCACGCTTTTGCTTCCGCTTTAGCTTCCGCTTCCGCTTTCACTTACCGTCATCATGACCATCAATCTTATCTATCTACCTTTTATTTTTAATGTACAACGGGATAGTACTTGGCATTCACCTTACCAGATGCTTAGTGACGATAAGGCCGAAGGTGGAAGCGCACTGGATGAATCTCCGAATTTCTTACTTCCTGCGTCATTGCCGGCACGGCCGGCACATCCAATGCATCACAAGGGATAAAAAATATGCCATCATTTACATTAGAATACAATAATAAATTGTACCTATATTAATTTGCATATTTTTTATTAAGCATCTGGTGAGGTGAATGCCAAGCACTATCCCGTTGTGCATTAAAAAAAAAAGGTAGATAGATATAAAGATTGATGATCACGGTGACGGTAAGTGAAAGCGGAAGCGGAAGCTAAAGCGGAAACAAAAGCGTGAGATGAAAAGTGAAATGGCAAGTGACAGGTGACAAGTGAAAAGTGGTAACGGGAACGCAAATGAAAACTGCAACGGCAACGGGAAGAGGAACGGGATAATAAATATCTTTGGATCCCATACTGAACGGAAACGGGGGCGGGAACGCCTTCTACAGCATTTAAGAATTTTTAAAGATTTTCTAAAATGTCCACGCGAATGAAGTTGCTCAAAAGCTAGTAACAAAATAATGAAGTGTTTTTTTTAAAGAAACGATAATTTATAACAAATATTAAAGATTTTTTTATGAAATTAGTTACCTATCACAATTTTTTTAAATAGCGAATATTTATTTATGTTTAAGAAATAATAATTATACCTCAATTATTCTATTTCATTACTTTCGACTAGGCTAAATGAGTTTAGACTAGGCCGTACTAGTTTATCCTGGAATGTGCGTATTTATATCAGGATCAACTAGTTTGGCCTAGGCTAAACTGGTTTATCCTATTGAGCTTAGGACAAACTAGTTTAGCCTAGGCCAAACTAGTTTGTCCTGAAATCGGGTTTGGCCGGTAACATATGCATAAACAAAAGCTCAACTATTAGTCTGACTCGTGACTCAAATAGAGCCTTTGTAAATTCGCCGCCGGGCGGGGGCAACGTAAGAAGCGAGCTCGGGAAGTTAGATTAACGTCGCTGCGCCTGACAAGTTCCACATGTGTTTTTCATTAGGTTTTGGGAAACAACAAAAAACGTGTTATTGAATGAATTAACGGAAAAAATGCAAAATCATTAATGTAATAAATTAGACAGTTATAAAACACATAAGTATTAGAATTACAAAATTTGACACAGATAATAGATATTTAAGGCACTTGAATATTTTTCCACTAAAATGTGCACATAACTGATTTATAACTGACTAAAATAATTATGTATGTGCATTATGCACATGAAGGATTTGGTTTTATGACACTTTTTGTTATCTGATGTATCATTATGTGTTTTTTAGATTACAAAATAGAATAACATTATTAGGAACAAATAGAATTATAAAAAATCTGTCGTTTTTACCTATTAAAATGTAATATTTTAATATTCATCATACTATCATATCAGCCGCACGACATCCACTACTGGGTATAGGCCTCCCCCAAGGATCTCCACGACGATCGGTCCTGCGCTGCCCGCAACCTTCACTAGATCGTCGGTCCACCTTGTCGGGGGCTTACCCGGCTTACCCACGGATCGTCTTCACCATTCTAGAACCTTTCCGCCCCAACGGCCATCGGTTCGATTCAACGAGAGATCTCTTTCTCGACCTTTGACTCACCTAACTGGACTGTCTGTCCTAGGTATACGTAATGGTCAACAACTTCGAGTGTAGTGTCCCAAACATAGCTGGAGTGGGTACAAGTACAATATGGGCATTCAACGTGATTTTCGTCTTATCCATGTTCATTCTAAGACCCACTCTTTGGGAGGCACTACTGAGATTTTCGAGCATTGTGTTCAGGGCATGGGTCTTCCATGGTCTCAGCTAATAAGAAAGAACTACATCATCAGCAAAACAAAGGTGTGTTAGGTACTGGTTATTAATATTGATACCAAGTCCTTTCCAGTCCAAGAGCTTAAAGATATCCTCCAACGCAGCTGTGAACAGATTCGGAGAAATAACGTCTCCCTGTCTCACACTCCGCTACAGTTGGATGGGATTTGTGCTCTGGTTCTGTACTCGGATTTTCGTATAAGTACCATGGGCAACAGCGACGCTTAACCACTGCTAAGGTCAAAATCGCTTGCACGCCGCGCCGTCACAACCATACGTTTAGTTCGTGTAGGGGCGATACGCGCGCACACAAATTTTGTTGCAAACTGGTTAAGCGTCGCTGTTGCCCATAGTACCTCAACACCTCAATATACCTATAGTCCACTTGGTACCTCTGGAAACACTGCAGCACCGCCCATGTCTCTATCAAATTAAAGGCTTTCTCATAGTTCACGAACGCCAAGCAAAGCAGCAGATTATACTCCTCAGTCTTCTGTATGAACTGCCGCAGCGTATAGATGTGGTCTATGGTTCTAAACCCTTTTTGGAACCCGGCTTATTCGGAAGGTTGGAAGTCGTCGAACCTGCGAGCGAGACGATTCGTAAGGACTCTCGAAAACAACTTATGAATAGTGAAAGTGAAAGTGAAAGTGAAATGTATTTATTCGCACCAAGCACGCACACAAAATTTAAGTAAGACCAATGAACATTACAAAATAAAAGATTAAAAATAAAACAATGAAACAAAAATAAACAATATAGAACAGCTCCAATTGTGTGCCGTAGCGATGCAAAAAGGAGAAAACTCAGTGTAATATTTACTCGTAGAGTAAATCACTGATTTTCAGTTTTCACCCAAGTGAAATAGTGAGGTTGCGCAAAAGTAGTCAGAATTTGTACTAAACTTGAAAAAGTGTCGTATACAATTTCATTAAAATTCAAAATAAATTTACCAAAAATTAAAATTAAATTAAATTATATTTGAAATTTTTAAATAAATAAGTTGGACCAGTTATTAAATTCATGATTAAATTGTGTCACTTTATTAAAAAAATATATTATATAAATATATATATAACATTGTATTATATATCGCCTAACCCCCAGAACGTGAAATTCGCAACCGTAGCGACTAATTGCTGGTTCCTAATTTTGAAAAATCAAGGAGAGTGGATCTTAGTTTATGTTTAAAAGCTTGTCTGCTTGGAACTAATCGTATCGGAGGGGGGATATTATTCCAGCATTTAGTCGCTTGGTAGCGAAAACTGCCCGTAAAGTTCACAGTTTTGTGAATGTAGGTTGACAACGGAGCTCGTTTGGACCTAGGAATACCTGGTCCGTAGCGGTGGTGGAAAGTGGAGTGTTTCAGTTTTGTATACAAATATTCCGGCCTCTTGAACTTCATCAAATCGAACATCAGCAAGGCATAATGCAAACGTCTACGAGACTCCATATTGAGCATGTTCGCATTATTTAAATATGGGGATACATGTGTGCGCGGGGGTATGTTAAAACAAAAACGACCACATGCGTTCTGGACACGCTGTATCATTTTCCGAGACCTATACGACAAGCGAGGCCCGTACACTAAATCACCGTAGTTGAGCCTTGATAGTATCAGCGATTCACAAAGTGTGATTCGCGACTTCTCTGAGAGGAAATTACGTACTTTATATAAGATTTTCAAGCGGTAAAAACAACTCCTAACGAGACTCAACACGTGGCTCTCAAACCGCAACTGGCTGTCGAAAATTATTCCTAAATTTTTGGTCTCGTCAACACGTTCTATTTTATTACCAAGTATTTCAACAGACACAGGACTTAAATCTGCTTTCTCTATCTGATGTTTAGTACCCAAGAGCATATATTTGGACTTAGATGGATTGAGCACAAGACCGTTATTAGCTGACCAGGTAGCTATGGCATTTAAGTCCTTATTTAATTTACTTATGGCTTCAGAAATTCTACCAGGCTTCTCAGATATATACAATTGAACATCATCTGCGTAGCAGTGATAATTGCAGTGTTTAATGTTCAGATGAAGGTCCGCACTGTATATAATGAATAGAAGTGGCCCTAGTATTGAGCCTTGAGGTACACCATGCTCGACCAATTTAGGCTCCGATGTAAGGGTAGTTCCATCCTCCCTACGAAGTCTTACCGATTGATACCGCTCACTAAGGTAGCTGTTAAACCATTTAATAGTGTGATGATCAAATCCATAGAATGATAACTTTGAAAGTAGCAACGGAACGATTAAACAATCAAATGCCCGACTAAAATCTAAAAGCGTGAGAGCAGTGATTTTTCCGTTATCTTGTTCAGCAAGTATGTTGTCAGTTACATCAAGCAGCGTCGTCACAGTACCACGACCCTTGCGGAAACCGGACTGAAAATATGGCAATATATTGTTGCTTTCAACGTATTTAATCAACTGACTGTAAACTGCTTTCTCCAAAATTTTTGATAAAAAGGTTAAAATACTGATGGGTCTTAAGTGGTTAAATTCGGAAGGGGTACTGATTTTTGGAAGTGGAGTTATCAGTGCAGCTTTCCACTGAGAAGGGACTATGCCTGTGAGGATGGACTTATTGACTAAGTCAGTAATAATTGGCAAGGTACGCGGAAGAGTGAGCAGGACCATGTCCCTACTAATACCGTCACTACCAACGGCATTAGATTTGACAGATAAGATATAATTAGTGACATCTGTCTCAGTAACAGCCTTCAGCACAAATGGTGGAGCAGTCGTACTGAAACGATGATGTTCGAAATAAGAAAGCTCTGAAATAGACACATTATCACACCCAGGTATTTTAAGAAAATTATCATTAATGACATTTGGATCACTAAAACAATCTGGAAGTGTCTCATTCTTGCCGTCATTGGGGATGATTTTGTCTTTTACATTTTTCCAAAAAGTTTTACTGTTACTGGCATTTGAATTAATAAAATGATTAAAGTATGCTCGCTTTTCATTATTCATACTAGATATTACAGTAGACTTAAAATCTTTATAATACAGTTTGTGTGAATCACTCTTGGATTTTCGGTACGTCACATGAGCCTCATTACGTAGATCGATCATAAGCTTAATTGTGTCTGTTATCCAAGGTAGCGATTGATTACGTTTTATCTTAGCCGTTATGAGCGGTGCGTGTCTGTTAAAGAGTGACAAAAGAAGGTGATTAAACTGGTCTACCATGGAACTCACATTCTGTAATTTAGAAACCGATTCCCAATCAAGCGCGTTCAGATCCTCATTAAAATTAGACATGTCGAATATTGCTCAGAATACTCAGAAGTGAGATGGGTCTGTAGTTCTTCAAGAAGGTCTTGTCGCCTATTTTAAAGGACAGCATCACCTTACTTATGTTCCATGCCTTCGGCGTTCTGCCCTCGATGATGACGGAATTGAAAAGCTTCTGGAGGACTTTAGGTATCGGCTTACCGCCCGCTCTCAGAAGTTCTGTAGTGATTCCGTCGTCACCCGCCGCCTTGTTGTTTTTCATTTGTTTGAGAGCCATACTAATCTCGTACAGGCTGACGTCCGGGATATCTTCGGTATAGTGTCTGGTAAGCGTGGCTCTGTGGTCTTTAGCTTTGCTTTCAACAGGTCTCTGCGTGGAATATAACTGCGTATAAAATCTCGGTCACCCTCCCTCAGGATTTCAGGCTTCGATGAAATGATGCAACCGTCGTCAGTTTTCAGCTTCGTCATCTGCCTTTGCCCAATAGACAAATCTCTCGCGAACACTTTGGAGCCTTTGTTTCGCTCGAAAGCCTCTTTATAACACGATTCGTATTTATTTATCGAAGGTCGATGGTCAGACTTAATATGTCTATTTAGCTGCCGATGACGATGAGCATCCGCTAAGCTCTGGAGCCTCTTAGAGTTACTTTAGCTTAGGATGACGAGTCTTAAAGAACTTGGACCCTACCGAACGGAGTGTATCCACTACCATGTTGTTTCTAAACAACATGGTGGTGAAGACTCTCCGTACGGTACGGTACGGTACTCTAAAAATCGTCCACATCTATGCTGTTCTCAAGGGCTTCGAAGTGGTTTTGGAGTTCGAGTTGAAAGTCGGCTTTTGAATATGGGCCGGTAATGGTCTCGGGAGTGCCTGTAATAACGCAATACGCAATTTTTTGGTTGAATATCATTTATTTAAATTGATTAGTTATTAATGATAGTTATTAAAGGACCGATCGTCGTGGAGATCCTTAGGGGAGGCCTATACCCAGCAGTGGGTGTCGGTGTCATGAGGCTGATAATATGATGATGATGATGATCAAAGAACATTAGACATTTACATGAAAAACAACAACTGTTAGGGAGCAAGGTTTCCCCCAGCCCTCTTTACATGAATTGGAAAGGGTAGAACTATCCTACTTGACAACCCTAGTGCCCTACAGCCCTAGCGCCCTAACAGCCCTAGCCCTAACCATAAGTTAATAAATACACATATAAATAAATAAGGATGCTTGTACCAGTCGACCTAAGGTGACAAGCGGAGAGTGGAAGGAATAAGGTTTATGGATGGATTTTCTCACTGCCAGTCAAGCAGTCTCACAAGACTGATCAGATATCTGACGGCTAAAGGTGTCTTGGCCGCAGTGAGAGGATTCGTAGATGATGGGTCGATCTGTCGACAGAGTAACAACGTCTGAAGTCCAGTTGGTGAATGTCACATTTATTTTCTTTTGCTATGCTAATTTAAACAAAATTATTTACATATGTGTATATTAATTTATTTACAACGATGTGTGAGTAACAAGATTCAGATGCTGTATTTGTTTTGACAATGCAGCAATATTATTCTAGGTCAATTCCGTGTTCCGTGTTGCGCTGTGAATTGCATGCTTACGGCACGTAAACATTTTGGCGCCTCTCAGGAACGGAGTCCAGTCGAAATTACTGATGCCGCCGAATACTAAACCGACCTATGCGGTGAAATAGTCCGTTTGACTATTTCGATTGCAATAGATCTTTTGTTAGTAACATTACTTTTCTCCGACTTTATTATTTTCTTCGCTAAGCATTTTAACTTTAATTAAATTTTAACTGAATATAATATCCTAAAGAATTCTCACTTTGAGACTGTACGTGCGTTCGTGGCGAAGCACAAAAAGCGAATGAAGTGTTGGCGCCAAGTAGTGACGGGGAAGACTCGAACCGGAAATGTCAAATCTGTCATTTTGAAGTCAAAACCTTCTCTTTTTAGGGTTTTTAGGTTATTACTCTAAAATAACGTGCTAAGTGGTGATAGTACACGAGCGGTACTACAAGTAGTCAATATACTAATATCGAAGGACGAATCCGAGTATAATAGTGGTTAACTCGACTATTTAGCATTTTTACTAAATAATGCTATAAACAAGTCGAATAAACGTTTATAGCACTATTTTATAGCACTTTTACTCCATCTTTTGGAATATGCTGAATAAGTGTAACCAAGTCACTTTAACTCTGCGTTTTTGTGCTATAATAGTTCTATAACAGCTATGAAACAGCTAATTCGCTGAAATGAGCACTTTTATTCTGCCATTACTCGGCACTCTGTTCTGTTTCTATAAATATCGAATAAAAGCAATCTATTTATTATTAGGTATCTCCGTTGCGATTACTGCATGTTTATATCAAAACTCGAATAATGTGTTTTCAGAATGCTATTATAGGATTTCAATTGTATTAAGTGTTGCTTAGTTGACTTTTATTTAGCTTAAATTGCTCTAAGAGAGGCCACAAATACATCTACAGCACACGTCGTCCATTTTGTTGTATGCTTTTGTTCTATGATAGTTCTTGGTGTCCAAGTTGTCCAAGTAGACCGGAATTGTTACTGATGATAGATATTCTATAAAGCAAAATCAACATTATTGCTAAATACGAAATGTGATGGTTTTTGTAATGAACCCACGAACCCTAAAATGTATTTGTCATGGCGGCATCATGTGCTATAAATATGATCCAAACGCATAGACTTATTATATTACTAGCGTAAGGACACGGTCAACGTCGCTACAAAGTGACGCCAGTTGGTTGGCCCTAAAATTACAATTTTAGGGCCAACGCGATTCAGTCATCCGCGGAAGACTATGGTAGACAGACGGTGACTGACGTGACATAAAAATGGCGAATGGCGCATTTGTAGATTGCAAAAAATATGATGCAAACGTTAAAAAGTTACATGGAATATCGTATCATCGGTTAGTAGCTTTACATTATTTTTATTACGTGTCTAACAATTTTAATAAATTTTAAAATATTTTACTATTACTTGTTATTGTTCGAGGCAATAGAGATGGGTCATCATGACTCAAATGAACTCGTTCACTTGAAGATCTTTATATGGATTCAAATGAACTATTTAGTTCACTTGAGTCCATAAAAAGATCCTTAGTTCATTTAGTTCCATAGCTAGTTAACTCACGAGAGTAAACGGAAAGGATAGATTACGAATACTGCGTACAGAAATGTCTCCTATGAAACATATTTGCTGCAAAAATAATTATCTACATTACATTTCAATTCAAATAATTACAGATTGCCTAATGATCTAGTGCGTAAAGAAATATGGAGTTGCATAATAGTTATTTATGCAACTGTACTATAATGAGGGGTATTAAAACACGAATGTGGGTGATAATAGTATCACATGAGTGTTTTAATACCTAATTATATACAGTTGCATACAAGACTTTATCTACACCCAATTTTTTTTAATTATTTTTATTTGGGAAGAAACAATATTAATACATATGGATTAAAAACACCCATAATATTTATCTACACCCATGATATGTATCATCTATAAAGGTTTTGACTTTGACTTTGACCTTCCTCCCCCTCCTCGTCATTATGTCTTCCTTCCGTGAGAGTGTTATAATGTTGTACTGAATTTCATTATGCAACGCTGAGCGCGTGGTCGCGCGGCACAGCAGGTCTTCCTCCCGCTCGGATACTGTAATGGTGGCAGTAAGCTAACCGTTGCAGAACCTTTTACAGATGATTTAAAGCATGGGTGTAGATAAAACAACGAAAACAGTCCTAATTCATAAGCCTCCTAAAAACGCAAGAATATGCTCTGCTCTTTTTTATGACACGGATGTCAAAAGCTGGACTATGGAAGCTGAAAGCAATGGCAATACCGCGAATTGAGATTGAAGTATTTACCGCATTCACGCATAAAACAAAATAACTGAACTCAGAAAACGAAGCTCCTGCCTCCCATAATCATGCAGTACTAGCAGCCGCCCACGAATCCGTCTGCGTGGAAAGTTTTTTGCCTTTTATAGAAAAAAAAAATTTATAAAAAAAAGGCAGTGCCTTGGCTGCCGGTACCGGTTTCTAAAATAATTAAGGACGGGAACCGGAACGAAATAAAAATTGTCTATGGTTGAGAAAAAAAGATTCTTGATGGGTGGGACTATCATTCTGAACAACTTTTATTAATACCGTTTTTTCATGGAAGTAATATTTTTCAAATAATTTAACCTTGAATTTTTTTTCATAATAAAAAAATCTGGAAGACTATGAGACAGGGGTCATCATGCCCATGGCGTAAATTAATGGGGACGATGATATCAATACGTGTAATTGACAAATAAGGGGGTCATCGCTCATCGGTCATTAAAAATAAAATTGGAAAAAAAAATCGATTTAACTCGAGAAATATGCATTTTACGAAAAAAAATATGTGTCCTAAATTTATCGTTCCTACGGGTTCTTTAAATCTCCATCAGCCATTATTAATGTCCCCACTGCTGGGGCACAGGCCTTCCTTATGGGTGGATAAGGAGGACGGGCCATAACCCACCACGCGGGCCCAATGCGGATTGTTGGGTGTTAACGACTGCAAATGCAGCCGGGACCAACGGCTTAACGTGCCTTCCGAAGCACGGAGGAGCTCGAGATAGTAAATTTTTGGTCACCCATCTCCTGACCGACCCTTGCGAACGTTGCTTAACCTCCGCAATCGCTGGGCCAGACGCTAAACCACTGCGCCACCGAGCTCCTCCTTAAATCTAATAAGAGCAAAAAAGGGTGGTTAGAGTTTGGTCAACGAAAGATGAGTCTCGGTTGGAAATGGCTAATTTTGCACCTTATTTTAAGGTTCAGTTTCCAATAACTTAACCTCTACGTTAATTTAACAGGGAAAGAGGCGCCTCCATTTCCGGTTCATCTTTCGTTGGCCAGACTCTCAGAAAACGAGTAATCTATCTTCCAGTGCCGTGTACCCGCAACGGGATCCCGTTTAACGCAGCGGATGCCCTAAAAGGTCGCGAAAAAAATCAGCTGTTTCATACATTTTGATATTATCGTTATTCGTTATTAATTTTTGTATGAAACAGCAGATTTTTTTGCGATTTCAGTATTGGTCCCATAGTAGTTCAGTTTGATGGTTCCTATCTACCATATTCTGCTTTATAAGGCTTTTACCAAACACTATGTATACCCATCTTAGATAAAGGTTCTGGCAGCCGTCTTCGCAACCTATTCCGGCAGCCGTCCTCGCAACCGGTTCCGGCAGCCGTCCTTGCAACCGGTATCGGTGTCTGTTCTAGATACCGGTACCGGCAGCCAAGGCACTGCCAAAAAAAAAATATACTGTGGCTTTCGTTTCATTATTCCTATTTTCATTGGGATCTCTAATTTTTTTTAGATAAAATACTGCTAATGTTACTTGCTGATAATTTCAAAAGGTGAAAGTTTTATGAAATCTGCTCAGTTAGTTTTTGAATTTTTGCATTACAAACAATCAAATCAAGAAACAAATCTTTCCTTTATATATTTAAAAATTAAAATAGTTTATAATATAAGTTTAGTATAGCTGTGAAAAAGAACAAAAACATCTAATTTGAAATAAACATGTTTGAGATTTTGTAATGCTTACGTTTTATTTATGGCCTTAATACCATCTAAAACTGATATAATTACCATTATAAAAATATAAAAAAAGTTAAAAGTACTAGCGACCCAAAGGAGTGTACAAATTTCTTTAAGAACTGTTTATAATTAATTAATATTTACTATTTAAAATTTAAGGAATTATGTGGGTGCATAAATATATATGAACTAGCATCTCTGGTTTGATCAATAAAGTTATTCTCGCATGTCGTTTTTCATTATTTACAACAGGCGTGAACGTCTTCCAAAGTTATGGAGATTTAGGTCCGTATTATAGGACGAGACTCAAGCACTGCTTGCTGCTTGAGTACAGTTAGAAAGGGATGGTGCTATTCATCGCATATAGCGCCATCCCTATCTAACTGTACTCAAGCAGAGATTTGAGTTTGAGTTTGATTCTGTAATACGAGCCTTAGTGAATAATAATAAGTAAACGTTGACAGCACTCTTACTCGAGTATTACTACCATTTTAATAGTATTTTGGCAAATAAGATGATGTTGGAGCGATTGTATGGATGGTTAGGAAGGTGTGCCAAATAATAGGGGATGTTGTCCCTATGTGGTGACCCCAAAGGGTATGTAAAATGCGTGTTCAAGTTAAGTGCATTTAGTATCGTACGCAGCCGAACGTACGTATTAATGGTCTGACTCCATATAACAACTGTGAACAACTGACTTAATAACTAAGTACAATTTGCTTATATGCTACTACGTCATGACGGACGTATGCTTATACTATAGGTATGTATCTATATGTAGGTACACTACGCAGTAGGTACGCTACAGTATTAATTAGCAAAAATGGAAACGTGCTCTCGACATTTATATCACATAGTTTTGCTGGTTGGGTTATTATTCCTCCCAACCCTCCTCCCTCCCGGGAAGGTTGGAGTCCTTCCTGGTTGAAGGGATACCCCTTCGAAGTCCTGTTCGGTAGGTGTTACCGGCGCGCCGCCGCCGGTTCGGTAATAAGCCAACGGTTCAAAAAACCTATCGTAACCTTATCGTCTTACGCCCAGATATGGAAGAATATGAGCTAATTCTAAGAATAAAATAATTGAATTATACTTACACGTAACGCCCTAAGACGGCGTTATCAATTACTGAAAATTTACAGTTCTTAATTCCCATTTGAAAACACTGAAATTTTAAATAACTTTAAATTTTGATGTCAAATGCCAAAATGAATTCAAAATGTTTGTTTCAAAATTTGACAGTTACCTACCTAGGTAGGTAATAGGTAACATTCAAATTTTGAAATAATAATCATGGCCACAAAATGACATGAAAAAAGAATAATGAGTAATGCTAGAAACACACTATTGACTATTATGTACTCTCGTCGCCCAACACGACATACTGATGAATCTTACAATTTTGTCGTAACTGAACTGAATGCAGTAACATATATAATTTCTATTGCTTTTCATTGTCACAAAGTGTCGCATCTGTAGGTAACATAGTTTCAGAAATACACAAGTTTAGGAACGACTTATCTTCAAAGAAATAGATTTTTTTCGTTTTACTATATGACATATGTAACTTAAGGCTTTTTGTAAAATTAAAAAATAAAGCTTCTGCTTTTATCTGAAAAACGTAAGTAACTTACGACGGTTAGTGGTGTAAAAAGTTATTACCATTTACGATTGTTCGATTTATAAAAAGTGCAAACAAAACAGTGTTGTATTGAGTACAATTTAGGGATCATTATGGAATATAAGTAGGGAATGGGCATTTCTACTCCGATGACACCCTGCGCACCCCCAGCGCCGATGGCCACAACACGTTGCAACAAGACTGGCAGTCGCTATTTACAGTTCACCGTGTACGTATGTACTTACGTAGTTAGTGATGTTTGCTGGATACCTGCTCAAAATTGTTTTTTTCATAGAGATAGGCAAGCACTTGCCCGCTTTCACGCATGATGGTAAGCGATGATGCTATCTACGATGGAACGCGCTTGCGTAGAAGATACCTATTCACTCGCGACTTGAAGGCCCCCAGATTGTATCTATCGGGAAACAGACTCAGGTAAGGAGTTCTACTCTCTGGCGGTTATCATCCGTAGATGATAAAATTTGAAGCAAATCGCTTAGTGCGAGTCTTTGTTTTATCCACTAAAAAACGGTGGCACTGATTCGTAAGTCTGGTTGTCCGATGGAAGAAGGGAGATGGCGGAATTAGGTTGTGCAATTCCACTTCACACTCGCCGAAATGTATCCGATAAAAAACGGATAAACTTGCAACCTCGCGTCTATGCTCGAGGCTTTTGAGATTATTACAGAAGAGATTATCGTTGCTGATGAGTTTCCTGGCCCTCCTCTCAATGGATTCAAGCATCTGGAGCTGGTATTTGGCAGAGCTATCCCAAAGATGAGAGCAGTACTCCATACATATACACGATCGAACTTGCGCTTGGTAAAGATTGAGCAGCTGTTCCAGTGTAAAGTATTTACTCACTTTTGCCAGAACGCCAAGCCTTTTAGATGGCAATGGGGAGGAAAAGCGCAATTTTATCCCGATAGGTGGCGTCTGGTCTTTGGTACCCGGCCGCCTCAAAGAAAGTGTCAAAACATATGGGAATCTCTTTGAGTATTGCACTTTTTAATTTTATACTGAGAAAATGCCGCATTGTTATGCATGTAACTTGTAAAATATTGGAGTTCATCGATTTCCCAGTAACAAAAAAAATAGTGGGCAAAAAAATATAAAAAAAATATGCTTTTCCCTCGATTTTCTCCTTTGCTGAGCCTGAGAAACATTATAAATCAAAAGGAATGTTTCATGAATTTGATGAAGCTTCGCCAAAATAAAACAACATTTGAATTATAACAGCTTTGTTTTTTAATATTTCAACCTCAGCAGTTTCTAACATATTTATAACTTGGATGAATTTGATAGGTATATCAAATATGGAATAAGCCCAATATTGGGGCCAAACAGAGAATTAATAGAATTTTATATGCCAGAGTCATTCAAGAAACTTAATATATACTATATATGATAAATATACTAAATATGATAAAACCGTTCGTGTAATTTTGGATGGTACAGAAATTCCAGTACAGAAACCTGAAATTACTATTGCACAGAAGGCATCATGAGGCAACTATAAACACGGAAATTCACACTCAGTTGCTTTGTTAAAATTTAAATCATATGCTTCTAATCTGAAATAAAAAGATTACTTGTAAATCTTACACGAAATTTAAAGAAATGTAATGCTTGTTAGCAATTTTTTGTAAGTTGCTATAAACTTTCTTGCCTGTTGTTTTGGCTTTTCTTTTCCGTAATTCTTCTTTTATATGAGCTAAAGTTAGCATAGAATACATTGTTTGTCCGCAAAACCGAAAAAAATACAATCTAAGAAAGTAAAATCACGTAATACACAGTCAAGACAATATAAGCTCAAACTGACAATTGTTCCAAAGACTGAGCGCCATCTGTAATTCACTTTGCCTTCGCCTCCCCATTGTGCTTCATTCCCAATGAAAGAGCCAAAATTGGAGTCTATTACCTAGTTGTTCAGTAATCGGCACTTATATACCTCGGAAAGTAGGAGTCAGATATAAACTACTCCTTTTCGCAGAGAACAGTCACGCCTGGGTTTTTGCCCCATTCGGACACTGCCTGCAGTGACCGTTCAGGTTCATGCGTCTGACCATCGCCGCAAGAGAATGGACGTGACCGAGATGGGCCTGTGATTGGCAGGGCCGGCTCGACTGCCCTTTTTAGGCACAGGCTGCACGTTGGCCAGCTTCCATGACTTTAGGACTTGTCCCTTTGCCATACAAGCGGTTCAGGCGAGTTAATACCGGAGCTAACTCAGACGCACAAGTCCTAAGAACTATAGCTGGTATACCATCCAGACCACTTGCTTTATTCACGTGTCGATCACGAAATGCTTTTCTTACTTCGGTCTGTCTGATGCGGATCAGATAAATGTCGTAATCGCCATGCTTGGCAGGTGGGTTAGCGACTGCAGTATGTTGGTAAACTAACTACACAGGGAAACGCTACTTCATGTCCTCTGGTAATATGATCCCTGGTCGCATCCCTGATCCCTGATGAGGCTGATGAGGATTTAGCCGACACGTCAAGAGGGGAGGTGGGAAATGTTTTTTCCAAAAACTTTCTCGAGTTTCTCGACGTATTCCTCATTGATTTTTAACACTAAAGAAATTATTTACACAATAAAATGATTTTTTATTTATTCTATGCTAAATGTATTTCTTTTTTCGATAACTTCTTTTTCCAAGCAACTAGAAGCCTTCAAAAATGCCAAAAGTCTAATTTGAGTTGATTATTTATACGGTAAAAGTATTGTTCTTTTTAACTATATGAAGTTGTTAACTTGTGTAGGTCTGGGGCGGTGCTACTCAAATGGCCACTTTTCTATTCGTTCGCTAACTTAAAGCTTAAAAATAAGCAATTTAACGATCAAGTCACACGTCGCAAATTTATGTAAATCAGAGATATTGTTGTATTGTATAGAATTGATAAGCCTGCGACACGTAATTTTAGAGTTCATGACTTATTTTTAATTTATAATAATAGAAAAGTGGCCATTTGAGTAGCCCCCCAGTGTACTGACTGAATAATATATACCTGCCTAAAAGTCAACACAAAATAAGAAGCCCGTTTTGACAGCATATAAACGCAAAGTAAAATGTTACTTATGCTAAAGGAATAAAGCTCAAGAAAAATACCGTTCCGCCATTTAGTGAAAAATTATTATGGGGTAGACAATATTTTTTTCACACCACATGCTCGACAATGCCGAATTATATGTCATGTAAACCTTACCGAAAGCAAGACATTATATCTCTTGGCTTTAGCCGGGTTATAATGTTCTATTACAACCCGCTGGTCAATAATGTGATTTTCACTTTCATAATTCTTATTGCTATGTCCATAAAGTCTAATTTCACTAAACAGAATGTGTCCTCAGCGGGCGCGGCCAACTCGATTTTCGAAGACCGAGGCCGTGGCCCACTAGATTCGCACTGAGACGAACTTCGTTTGTTTGTCAAATCGAGTAGGCCATGCCAGCTGAAAGAAGTTGCTATAGCCGTAGCTAGTAGTACTACTAGCTTTAGAAGATTCTATAAATATTTCAAAGAAAAAATCAATAAAAAATGTCGAGTGATGTAAGTATTTTGACTCCAGAAGCTATTAAATTAGATGCTATAGGCATTGTCAATAATCTACTCCCAGAAAAGTCAAAGGAAAAATACCGAAAGCCTATAAAGATTTTGACACATGGAAAACTGCAAAAGGCGCAAAGTCTGTGTCTGAATCAGTGCTTCTGGTCTATTTTGAATATTTATCAGCTACAAAGCAGTCAAGCAGCCTGTGGTGTATCTATTCGATGCTCAAGGCAACAATAAGCGTCAAACATGATATCCAAATTAATACTATACAAAGTTATTGTCATTTCTTTCCATAATTGGACTTATGTCTCCAATATCAATTTGCACTTTTGATATGCTGTATAAACACTATCTACTAAGCCTGGTTTTTTATTGTCTCGCATAAAGTGAGAAAAGTAGAGTATACACCACCGGGATAAAACTGTTTTTTTCTTGGGCGCTTGAATCCCTCACTGCACTCAGGACTCAATCTTAATTCCCTCGCTTTGCTCGGGAATTAACTTATAACACCCTCGCTGCGCTCGGGAGTTAAATTTGGAGTCCTTCGTTACGTTCAGGATTCAATGTAGCGCCCGTGACATAAAACAGTGCTTTATCCCCTTGGTGTATAATCTACTATTTTCTTTGAACACGTTAACTGTCAAAACGGTCTTCTTATTTTGTGTTGACTTTAATTATTATATTGTGCTGTAAAACTTAAAAACTAGTTACTAGATAATGAGTTTTATTTTAGTTTGGCCATTTTTAAAATATTACCGAATTGATTAATGATTAAAAAGTTGTTGTATTATGAAAGAAATAGTAGGAAATAGCAATTTATTTATTTGCTTTTAAGTAAGGTGATTAAAAACTAATTCATTTGTATAAAATTAATTTTCATTACTTTGCGAATGCAGTGTCGTAACTACATTTTTGTCCCGCCTACAAAAAACAAAGTTATCACAAAGTATCCTATCTGTTTTAAAGCTGTATTACACAAATAATATAAATACTTATTGATAATGATACCTATATGCAGAAATAAAGAGAAAATTCCGGATAGTTATATCGTGAAATATTGACACCAAAACCGTAAATACGTTGCTGTGAACATTTTGATTGATGTTAGTTACGTCCAGCGAACTAAAATCTATGGAAATGTAATTGCAAACAAATATTGCTTAAAAAATGGCCTCACGGGGCCGAAAAAGTACAACCCGCTCAGCTTTAGTCGGGCCAGCCACGCACCCGGGGGGTAATTACGTAACTTTGTTGCAATCAACTCTGACAGAAATCACAGTTACATCGCTGCTTTAGTAAGAACCAATGTGACAACTATCTTAACTAAATCAGCAATGCAACCGCGCTTTCAATCGATTTCAATCGAGAAATTGTTAGCAACAGCTTTACGTAATCAAGGTACAGGTGACTGACGTTAGTGATCTTTTCAATACATTGCAGTTTGTATTGTAGAGAAAAGATAGAAAGAGAGAGTTTATTAGAAATGACGTCTTTTATAGTCAAATGGTGTAAAAGATGCAAAGAAGACAGTAAAAAGATACAGAAAAAATATATCTTATTTTTTAGTTTAAGTATAGAAAATATTTATGAGGTATGCGTAACCGCAGCAAAATGTTGCGGCTTAGAGAAATGAGAGTATTACAGATAATTAGTTCATAGTTAGATGCAATTTGTTCAAGTATAGCAAAATGTGTTCAAGTTGTACTTTCTAAGTTATTTGCGAAAAACTGATTTTGCTGGGGTAACGTTACCCCAGCAAAATGTTTTTTTAAAAAGGCGTTTAGCCTGGAACCAAGTACATCAAAAGATAGCTTTTGACGAGCAGTAAATGAACACCAATAGCAAAATCTGTTCATCTTATAGTTTTTGAGATATTCAAGATTTTGCTGCGGTAACGTTTAGGGATTTCCCATATCTCGAAAACTGTTTGTCGCAGAAGTTTGAAAAAAACACCAGTTATAGGCCTTAATTTGTTCAAATTTGTTTAAATATAAGTATTTCGATTCATCAACAAATATCGATATAATTAATTGTTTTTTAAAAACTGGAAAAAGTCGATTTACTCCTAAACTAGTACATTTGAAAACAAATAAAAAACAATATACCTATGATATACCCCTTTAAGGGTGGATTCGACCAAACTTGAATATAAACGAGAATAACTGTCCGAAGAATATATCTGTTCCACGATTTTATTCTCGAGTAAAGTAACGGACGTTTTTCCATGCAATCCAAAGATAACTTACTCTTGGGATTATTAATAATAAATAATAAATAAAATAAAATCTTTATTGAAATAATCTTACATCAAAATAAAACAATTAAAATCTAGACATAGGTACATAGAGCTAAAATACAAAGTGCCTGAACTAGGTTTAAAAAACCTGTATCTCAGGCAAATAAGAACTTACATCACTATGTATCGTAATATTATTATACAATCAAATAAAAATATTAATATTGGAAAAATGAAAACAAAACTAAATCAAAAATAATTGCAGAAAGAGTTAAATTAAACTAAACGCTAAAATAATGTTAATTTTGTAACATCATTTAACGACAGACGAATAATGCATCTGCGTCATCAAAAATAAACGAAGTGCATGCATCATTACTTATTCACATTTATTATTTTTATATTACGTGCATATTAGTAAGGTATCTTACGAATTGATGTTAGTAGAACAGCATTGTGATTTCAGCAAAAAATTTACAATCTTAACTTATTGAAATGTACTGATATAATCTAAATATTTTTAAACTGATGCGAACTAGTAAATGTATAAAACAATGTAAACAATGTAAAAATAAATTATGTGATATCAAATAGTAATATTAGTCACGGAATGTTAAATATTTATTTGTAAAGGTTATAAAGATATATCTAGGAAGTTGCGCTTTTAGGTGCCCACATAATCAATCGAGCTGATATACCTTTTTTCGGCAATCTTTTTCGCAGGACATTCAGCATCACCAGTTTTGTGATCTGCGGGCTTCTTGAAGTGCAAACATGTTGCACATTTTGCTGACTCGGCTTTCTTCCCACAGTCCTTTACAGTATGACCTATATCGCCGCAGTGACCACAGGTGGTGGCCTCCTCCCGGCAAGTCTTAGCAGCATGATATTATTATTCTTTGATATTATATTATTCTTTCATTAGTGAATGAACTCTGAATGAACGTATTATCCGGCCAATAGGGAATATGCATCAATTTTTTTTTTAATCTTAATCAAAAGTATAATGCGTGAGAAAATTAACTGTAATATTAAAACTTTTCTCTTGCGTTTTTTTCTCGTGATATAGTTACTTGAAGTTAGCGCGCAGCAGCACCCGCCGAAAACGCTCCATACAAAATGGTGACGTCACACATCACGTTTCAGGTGTGTATCGGCGCGTTTAATATGGAGTTAGCCAATAATCTTCAATTATCTCCCTAAATTTTGCGTTTAAGTACATATGTGTCATACAAAATATTGTTTCTTATTCGATATTCTATCTGACTGTAAAGTGCATTATATCCGAAAATGAAAAAAAAAATTGTTATTTTTCCCTGATTTCATCGTGTGATAAAACTAAAATAATACATTTTTTTTATTTTTTTTCCTGTTCCATCATGTTTTTATAAGTGTCCGCAGCGATCAAGCTCAAATTCATCAAAATCGGTGACTTATGCATATTCCCTATTGTCATTGTTCTACAAACGAACTATTTACAAGGCAAAGTCTTGTCAACTCTATTTTGGCCGCGTTCCGAATCACGCTCACAGCGCTGTGAGCGCGAATCCGACCAAATTAAAAAGTCACAAAATATTACACAAATAGGGTATTTGTGTACCTACCTAATTTAATGGATTATACGCTAACAGCGCTGTTGGCGTGATTTGGAACGCGGGGTTTGTCGTCTTGTACGTAACTGTAGCAGTCAAAGTCAAATGTCAAACAAATGTCATTGATTGGGTGCATTCTAGCAGGCTAATTGCTAAGTCATTGATCACCACAGTATACATTTTAACAATCAAAAGCAAAGGCAGATACATACTATTCAGTCGTGTTGTAGACAGAAGCATTTCGGCTTGGCAGTGTCTATTCATCGGGGCGCCTCGACGAATAGTATTTTTCTCTATCTAGCGGTGCGCACCACTGAATAGCACTTTCTCTAGGGATTGGCTATATGCCGGTGCGCCTCCTTTTTAGTTGTCGTAATCGTAAGTTAAACTACCTATTCAAATGGGTAGTAATAATTGTGTAAATGCCTCTTAGGCTAGTGGTTAGAGCGTTGTTCTCTCGATCCAGAGGTCGTGGATTCAATCCCCGCCGCGGGAAGCAACATTTACGAGTTGTTGTTTCTCGTTATATTCAATTTAACCGTTAGTGTTATTTTATTGCTGTGGTACCGCTTTTTATAATACAAAGTGTTTGGTAAAAGCCTTATAAAGTAGTTAGGTAGTAGATAGGGATCATCAAACTGAACAACTTTTACTATGACCAACTCTGAAATCTCGAAAAAAAATCTGCTGTTTCATACATTTTGATATTTTCGTTATAATTTTTTGTATGAAACAGCTGATTTCTTTTTTGCGATTTCGAAAACACCTTGTAATACTATCCCCGCAAATTGCTAATGAACCTGGCAGCCATTTTTAAACCAAAAAAACGGAGGAAAAATGTAGATTTTTTATACCTAGACCCTATCTTATTAAAATAAATAATTCAATAATTAATAAATAAAAAAATACCTATTACAATTTTATTGTTACAATATGTAGGTACCTAATTTTTTGTTGCGGATGACGTAAACGTAGATGTCATTATGACAAGGTTCCATACTGCGCATCATCATCATCATCAGCCTATCATCGTCCACTGCTGAACATAGGCCTCTCCGAGTGCACGCCACTGAGCACGATCCGCGGCTATACTCATCCAGTTTATGCCAGCCACCCTGCGAAGATCGTCGCTCCACCTTGTCTGAGGGCGTCCTACACTACGTTTGCCCATTTGGGGTCTCCACTCAAGAACTCGTCTGCCCCAGCGGCCATCGGTTCTACGGCTAATATGGCCGGCCCACTGCCACTTCAGCTTGCTAATCCGGTGAGCTATGTCGATGACTTTAGTTCTCTGTCGGATCACCTCGTTCCGGACCCTATCTCTCAGAGAAACTCCGAGCATAGCCCTTTCCATAGCTCGCTGCGCGACTTTAAATTTGTGAACCAGCCCT
Source organism: Agriphila tristella (assembly GCA_928269145.1). NCBI lineage: Eukaryota > Metazoa > Arthropoda > Insecta > Lepidoptera > Crambidae > Agriphila > Agriphila tristella. The sequence goes on along the minus strand of OV743442.1, from coordinate 4,005,811 downwards.
ACAGTGTATCAACTTCGAGAGGACTACCTTGTACTGCAATCGGTCCTGGAATTACTTGTTCGTTGAACATAATCTTGGTTTTGTCCAAGTTCATTCGAAGACCGATGCGTAGAGAGGAATCAGCTAGGCTGTTCAGCATGCATTGTAGATCCTGCAACGTTTCAGCCACAATGACGATGTCATCCGCAAATCGCAAGTGTGATAAGTATTCGCCGTTGATGTTAATACCGCGTCCTTTCCAGTCCAGCGTTTTAAACATATCCTCCAATGCGTTTGTGAACAATTTGGGGGATATCACATCCCCTTGTCTCACACCTCGATGCAAGGGGATATGCTTAGTCTGCTGGTTCTGCAGTTGGACGGCCATGGTTGCGGCATTGTAGAGACATCTCAGCACTTGAATGTATCGCCAATCGACTTGGCATCGTTGCAGGGATTCTAAAACAGCCCAGGTTTCGACAGTATCAAATGCCTTCTCATAGTCCACAAATGCTAAGCACAAAGGCTCGTTATACTCTTCGGACTTCTGTATAATCTGCCGCACTGTGAAGATGTGGTCTATGGTGCCATATCCTCCTCGAAACCCAGCCTGCTCCGGGGGTTGAAATTCGTCGAGTCTTTGCGCAAGGCGGTTTGTGATGACTCTTGAAAGCAGCTTGTAGACGTGGCTTAGGAGCGAGATGGGTCGATAGTTCTTCAGTAAGGTCTTGTCTCCTTTTTTGAAGAACAAGACGACGACACTCCGACTCCACGCCTCCGGAGTTCTCCCGTCAAAGAGAACGGCGTTAAAGATGTTTCGGAGCTCCTTTAATACAGGTTTTCCGCCTGCTTTGAGGAGTTCAGATGTAACGCCGTCCTCACCAGGGGCTTTTCCGGTTTTAAGCTGCCTAAGAGCCATCTCAATTTCACACAGGCTGATTTCTGGCAAGTCTTCGGTAAAGTGGCGGGTCAATGTGGCTCGGGTATCCTCATTTTCGGGATCAGGTCGAGATGCATGCGCTGATGCATACAGCTGGCTATAGAAGTTTTCAATTTCCGAAAGAACCTCCGGCTTCGAAGCTACGACGACTCCACTGGCCGTAGTCAACTTCGTCAAGTGACTTCTCCCAAGAGACTGGACAAACACTTTCGATCCCCGATTCCGCTCAATTGCTCGTTCAATCGAGCGTGTATTGGAGCATTGGAGATCGTAACGCACCAGTTTACCAATCTTCTTGTTGAGAGCCTTTTGTTCGGACGAAGTGACAGGTGGGTCTTCTCGTCGCTTCTTCATGAGCCTAAGGGTTTCTTCCGAAAACTTCTTCTTCCTGCCCTTGCGCTGATTTTCGCAAAATTTCGTGCCCTCTTCCCTGAGTATTCCGACCACATTTTCGAGGGCCCGGTTGACGTCAACAGCATTTGTAGTTTCCACGGCAGCGAATCGGTTCTCCAGGTTCGACTGGAACGTTTCAGACCCTATGATGGTTTGGAGCATGCTAGGACGGAGCCTGGACTTCATCAAGCGAGCGCGTTCAAGCTTAACCTCGATATTCAGAGAGCCTCGGACGAGTCGGTGATCGCTGCCAGTATTAAACCTGTTGATCACTGAGACGTCTCTGAATATATGCTTTTTATCTGCCATGATGAAGTCGATCTCATTTTTAGTCCTACCATCGGGGCTTCGCCATGTCCACTTTCTTTGGAGCTGTTTCTTGAAGAAAGAATTCATCACAAAAAGCCCCTCTTTCTCGAGAAAGTTGACAAGCATTTGCCCCCTGTGGTTTCTGCACCCAAAACCATGGGATCCTACTACCGATTCGTTGCTATTCTGTACTCCCACTTTAGCGTTGAAGTCCCCCATAACAACGTTGAAGTGTGCCTTGGTAGTGAAGTGTAAGGCCTTGGATATGTCTCCAAACATGTCTTCCACTTCATCGTCCGAGTGTGTTGAGGTCGGTGCGTAGACCTGCACAACCTTGAGGCTATACCTCTCGGTTAGCTTGATCACGAGGTACGCAACCCTATTTGACACACTCGACACCTCTACAACATTGTCACAGAGGGCTTTATGTACCAGGAACCCTACACCACCCTGAGATAGCTGGTCTCCTTCTCGGAAATACAGAAGGTGGCCTGATTCAAGGGTCACAGTATCCTCCCCCTCTCTTCGGACTTCGCTGAGCCCAAGAATGTGCCACTTTATCCTTCCGAGTTCCTCCTCGAGTTGTGCCAGGTGCTCGTCGAGCCGTAACGTGCGTCCGTCCATACTGCGCATTTGCGGGAATCACTGACATGGATTATACAAGCGGGAATAGTAGGTAATCATCTTTGGCTGTGGTTTAAGCAGATTTGTTAGTGCAGTGCGTAGCTTTGGTTTGTGTTTAGAGATTTAGATGCAGTTTAATTGAGATTTGAGAGAAAAGTGTTTGCACTCTCTTTTCCTTCACTCTCTAATTCCGATAGGATGGCAGGACGACACGACCGGGGGCCCTACCGCCTAACTCAAAGCGATAGCCAAAGCGATAGCTATGCTCTATCCGTCCTTGTCATATCAAAACACGATGACAAGGACGGACAGTGCACTGAACTCATAAAACCAAAGCCAGAGTCAAAGCGAAAGAGTTAGGCGGTAGGCCTGCGGAGAGCTCAGGCGCAGCGCAGGATCTACAGGGTCTACAGCCGAAGCACAAATCATCTTTCTTATCGCACAATCAGGTGATCAGCCTGCAATGTCCAAACCAAATTCTAGAAACAACAACTCAAAGATGTTACTTCCCACGGGGATCGATCGAACCCGAGGCACCGGCCTATAGCCAATCCATAAAGAAAGTGCTATTCAGTGGTGCGCACCGCTAGATAGAGAAAAATACTATTCGTCGAGGCGCCCCGATGAATAGACACTTCCTTTCGGCTTCGTACATTTAGTATGGCTAGAAACACATTTTTACAGTGTGTAATAATCTAATAATGTGTAATAGATAGAAAAAATGTGTAGGTGGTGCACACCCCAGGGGCCTTACTATGAGCTCTTACAGCAGGACTTATACTGAATGGCATTACTTTTTCGTACCATGACCTCGATTTAGCAGGCCTGCGGAGGGCCTGCTTTAATACACGCTCTTAAACCGTTCACCATTTTTTATGTATGGACGAAGCGTACCACGACGCACGGTTTGACAGTTTGGGAGCTGTTTTATAGCGTCTGTAATGTCAAATAAAGCAATTCATAAAAAAATTCCTACGTGATCAGCTTTTTCAAAATTGTTTAGTGTATTTAAATAAGTTTGGTGTGAGAATTTTAAGATTTGTGAATTTCTTTTAATGTTTATTTTTTAACAGTGAATTATGTAACTTGATAAAGGCAACGCGACGACTTCCTTGTTGTTGAATATCACTAAAATAAAAAGAAATGATGAGAGATGAGACCCCATAAATAAGTACCTAAATTGCATTGCATTTTATGTTATTATGATTAATAATAATCAAATAAAGAAGAAAATGATTTATTTTATATCGAATGGTGTGAAATGATATTGAAAATCAAAAAACTGAAATAATATAACTTTAATTTGTTTTATTGACTTGCGACATTTTATTAGAGCACGCACCTAGTAAATCGCACTTAAAAATAAATATGAATTTGTGATACTTTATTTGCAATGTTCTCACTAAAAAAAACTAGTAAGTGACGGTTATTTTATTTTTCCTCAATTTAGAACGTCGCGGCTGACAGAGATATACTATCCCCGCCAATTGGTAATTCGCAAGAACCTTGTCACAATAACATCCACATCGACGTGATCCGCAACTAAAAATGTCATGAAATAAGAAAATTCTTAATAGGTAATCTAATATAATTATTATTTTCAGTAAGATAGGGTCTAGGTATATCAAAAATTTACAAATTGTTTTCCGTTTTTGAGGTTAAAATCATGGCCGCCAGGTGCATTACCTATTGGCGGGGATAATAAGCGATAAATTGGGTGCATTCTGCCAAACAAATCTCTGAGTTATCGAACGCCATAAAGTACATTTTAACCATGAAAAGTAAATGAATATTCTAAACAAATTACTTTCCATGGTTAACAAATTTATGGCGTGGCGATCGATGACTCAGAGATTTGTCTTAGAGAATGCACCCATCGATTTGTATAGGCTAGCTCGTTTTCGCATCGTCTACAAAGCATTAGTGATCTGTGACAAAGCATACCAGAGACAAACTAACCGTTCACCTTGAGTCAAAACAATCTTTAAGCCGTTCACCTAAAAGACGGTCATGGTACCGATTTAAGCAATTTTGTTTAGGGTTTGCTTCTGAACTGAACGGCTTAAGGATGGTTTCTTATTTGCTGATGGTAAGCCCCCAGGGGCCTTACTATGAGCTCTTATAGCAGGACTTATACTGAATGGCATTACTTTTTCGTACCATGACCTCGATTTAGCAGGCCTGCGGAGGGCCTGCTTTAATACACGCTCTTAAACCGTTCACCATTTTTTATGTATGGACGAAGCGTACCACGACGCACGGTTTGACAGTTTGGGAGCTGTTTTATAGCGTCTGTAATGTCAAATAAAGCATTTCATAAAAAGTTCCTACGTGATCAGCTTTTTCAAAATTGTTTAGTGTATTTAAATAAGTTTGGTGTGAGAATTTTAAGACTTGTGAATTTCTTTTAATGTTTATTATTAACAGTGAATTATGTAACTTGATAAAGGCAACGCGACGACTTCCTTGTTGTTGAATATCACTGATATAAAAAGAAATGATGAGAGATGAGACCCCATAAATAAGTACCTAAATTGCATTACATTTTATGTTATTATGAATAATAATAATCAAATAAAGAAGAAAATGATTTATTTTATATCGATGTAATTAACAAACTAATGGTGTGAAATGATATTGAAAATAAGAAGACTGAAATAATATAACTTTAATATGTTTTATTGACTTGCGACATTTTATTAGAGCATGTACCTAGTAAATCGCACTTAAAAATAAATATGAAGTTGTGATACTTTATTTGCAATGTTTTCATTAAAAAAAACTACTAAGTGACCGTTATTTTATTTTTCATCAATTTAGAACGTCGCGGCAGTTTAGACAGAGATACACTATCCCTGCCAATTGGTAATTCGCAAGAACCTTGTCACATTAACATCCACATCGACGTGATCCGCAACTAAAAATGCCATGAAATAAAAAAATTCTTAATAGGTAATCTAATATAATTATTATTTATTGAATTATTATTTTCAGTAAGATAGGGTCTAGGTGTATGAAAAATTTACAAATAGTTTTTCGTTTTTGAGGTTAAAAACATGGCCGCCAGGTGCATTACCAATTGGCGGGGATAATAAGCGATAAATTGGGTGCATTCTGCCAAACAAATATCTGAGTCATCGAACGCCATAAAGTACATTTTAACCATGAAAAGTAAATGAATATTCTAAACAAATTACTTTCCAATGGCGATCGATGACTCAGAGATTTGTCTTACAGAATGCACCCATCTATTTGTATAGGCTAGCTCGTTTTCGCATCGTCTACAAAGCATTAGTGATCTGTGACAAAGCATACCAGAGACAAACTAACCGTTCACCTTGAGTCAAAACAATCTTTAAGCCGTTCACCTAAAAGACGGTCATGGTACCGATTTAAGCAATTTTGTTTAGGGCCTGCTTCTGAACTGAACGGCTTAAGGATGGTTTCTTATTTGCTGATGGTAAGCCCCCAGATCACTATATATGTCGGTGCACACTTATCCAGCCGCCGCAGTAAGCCGCGTCCGATAATTTGTTTCGACCTTCAGTCTCTGGCTGTGTATCTGAGTATGGCTGCGGTCCGCATGGCAATAATTTCGATAATTGGCGCGTGCAACGCTCACGCACGGTCCACATTCGATATCGCGCTTAAATTGATAAAATCGACAATGACAGTTGGTGAATGCGGACCGCTCGTAAGCGCGCTCACATTTTATCATAACCTCAAATACAACACGGAATGATTGCTAGAAACTATATTTGGTCGCTAAAGCGATGATAGTGACGAAAAACGTTTAATTTTTTAGTCGTGTGCACCCAACATCTTTTTTTCACCTTTTAACATCAGTCACCTTTTCTAATAAGCTCAAAATTACTAATAACAAAATACTAACCAGTAGTATAATGCTATATCCTTTTGTTGTGAAGTGAGTAAAAGCTCATTTTGTTACGAACACTATATTTTTTTTACTTTTTGACGAAATAAAATTCTGACACTTGATTCGTTTGACAGTCACTTGAAACTTTTGACAGGACGTTCACAGTGATTACGCTCCGAGGCATGGTCGCTGTAAGCACAAGATGGCGCTGGTAATGACGTCATGAGTGACGTCACGCTAGATATTGTAAACGCGCTAACGTGCATGCGGACCGGCTGTTATCGCGATAATATCGATATTATCGCTATGCGGACCGCAACCTATATTTATCTTCTTATTCGTCTGTGCTATATTTGTTCTGTGGACTTGACGTTTTTTATTTCGACATGACAGCATGTGATTGACATTGACAGCCAGCTGTTAAGACCAGCTGGTCGTATGCGAAAGTTTAAATTTAAAATCTTACTATAATTTCCGAATTAAATTGTGATTTACGGTTAACAGTGTAAATTAAATAAAGTACATATTATAAATAATCATGTCTCCACCGCCGCCTGTGAAAGAACGTACCATCCCGAATGCATTGAAATTTGCGTTCGGTGGCCTTGCTGGGTAAGATTTCTTAGTTTTATTTTAAGATTACTACCTTGTCCTTTAAATTAATGAATGTCACGGGCATTATTGTTACTCCTGTCTTTGATCATTTAACATAAATAAATTCCTAACATTGTAGTTAGAAACATAGTGTTAAAATCATGTTTGTATGTTATGTTGTACCTATAATGTTTCTTTTATCAAGGAGTTATTGTAATAGTCATTTATTTATCACAAGAGCTTGCTAGTATCGTATCAGTATAACAGTTAGAGCAGTGACCTTTGATAGTCATAAACTTTATTGTTTGTTTATGAAAAAATCCTATTGATTATGTAATGATAATAATAATTCTATATTTGCAGTAGCGATGCGCGACTCCGAATGATTTTACTTTTCGACTAATTTGTAACTACTAATGTGGTTATTCGAATGGCAAATTAGTAGTATACTAATCTCTGTGTTTGAATAACGACTACTAATTAGTAACTCCTAATGTCAAAATGTACAGAGATCCTGACCAAGCCCGAGTCGAACCGAATCATACCGAACGAATGTTTCGACTGCATTTACTAACTACTAATGCCAAATGTACCGGTGTGCGGCGATTTCGACCAAGCCCGAGTCGAACCGAACGTATCGACTGACTGTACGTTCATATTGTGTTTCGTATCGTGCGTTCGTCGACTCCAGTCGAATAATCTACGCGCCAGTCGACTTAGTCAAATGATTCGGGGAGTTGAATGATTAGTATTAGTATTATTCGAAGTCGCGCATCGCTAACTTGCAGTAAAACATTGACATTCATCTGAACCTTAATGCATATGTGAGAAAAAGTTTGCAACTGTGTCAGTTTTTATTATTAACATATTCACAAGGAATTAACACACATATTTTTTTCTTGTTTACATTTGTAAAATATTTGCGTTTCAATATTACCTACGTAATTTCTTTTATTTTACATCTATTTAAATAGTCAATCAAGTACTTATAAAAAACACCAGCTTCCCCCAGCAACTTTGTCTGTTTGGTCATTTGGAAAATCCCTAGAAATCCTTTGAAAAGTATCCTGTTTTAATCCAGTCTATAAACTATGTGTGTACGTACCAAATTTTATCGAAATCAGTTCAGTTTATTTCATGTGATTGAGTAACAAACATCCAAACTTTCACATTTGTAATATTAGTAGGATTAGGTTAATCAAGCCTAAGGTCACTATGGTTTATTATCATCTTATAACACCATTTGAATTGAAGTATCATATAAAAAGAGATCTTATTCTTACTTATTTGGTAGGTAAACAATCTTTACTCAATTTTTTATTCAAAAAAACATACATACATACACTCACGCCTGTTTCCCATGGGGGTAGGCAGAGACTATGGATCGCCACCTGCTACGATCCTTGCACACTTCTTTCGCTTCATTCATATCCATCAATCTTTTCATACATGCCCTGCGGTTTTTGTCACTGCGTACACCAGCCTTTTTTATAATAACCTCTGTTTGGTCCGCGTAGGTTTTTCTGGGACGCCCTTGTGCATTCGTTCCTTCCACATTCGCACAGTATATCTCTTTCGTGATTCGCCTTTCATTCATCCTCTCTAAGTGACCAAACCACCGGAGCATTCCTTTCTCAATTCTTGTCACTATATCATCTTTCAGACCACACCTTTTACGAATCACCTCATTGCTCACTCTATCACTCAGTTTTACTCCGCATATTTTCCTCAACGATCGCATCTCTACCGCATTTATTCTGCTTTCATTCTTCTTCTGCCATACCCAAGATTCACTTCCATACATCAGTGTCGGTACCAGCACTCCGTTATGAATAGCCATTCGCGCTATTTTGAAAAAAAAAAACAATTATAAAATGCAACAAATAGATTTCACACATAGGTAGATCACGAAAGTAATCGCAAATTATTAGTGACAATTTGATTTAATAAAACATACATTTTTAAATTAGATGATTTAGTTTAAAAGACGTATGAGTATGACAACTGTCAAAAGCTAACTAAATAGGCCAAGACAGTAAGGATAAACAGGGGGCTAATTGTCTAATTTCAAAATCTATCGCAATCGCTTTCAGATTGTGATACATTGATGCTTCTTTTTGGCACCAATAAAAACTTACCAAAGAAATGCAGCAATGTGTCACCTCCGTCTGTCAAATGAAAGCGATTGCGATAGATTTTTCAAATTAGACAATAGTAGGCCAGATCTTGACTGCATTCAACCTTTCTATTGTCTTATTTAAAAATCTATCGCAATCGCTTTCAGGATGTCACACATTGAAGCTTCTTTTTGGCACAAATAAAATCATACCAAAGAAATGCAGCAATGTGTCACATCCATCTGTCAAACGAAAGTGATTGCGATAGATTTTTGAATTAGACAATTAGCCCCCAGGTTAGGTTCATTTTACAATATTCAGTCAAGTTATTGAACTATAATTCAGAATCTAGGCATAGGTTAGGTATACTTACCTAATTCTAGTTTGTCAACATTGCGTCTACAACCACAGAATACATAATAGTACCTACAACTTTATGTTCTGTTGCGGATAATTTATAAATGGGACAAAAACAAACTGACAAATTATTATTGCAAGGTGAACTTGAACGGTATTGAATCAAAACTTGAGGACAAATTCTTGAAAAGAACTTCTACAGTTTTGATGATTAAAGATTTTCTTGCTTACAACTTTTTGTTTATAATTTTATTTCGTTCTTGCTCAAGGTTTTAAAATTTCAGGATGGCGGCGACATGTGTAGTTCAGCCCCTCGATTTGATAAAAACGAGGATGCAGCTGAGTGGTGGGGGCAAATCCTCCTTCGCAGTTGCCAGTGAGATCGTAGCTAGGGAGGGATTCACCAGCCTCTACACTGGCCTGTCTGCGGGCCTGCTCAGGCAGGCTACTTACACCACTTCACGACTTGGGATGTTTCAATATATGACCCAAGTTTACAAAGAGTGAGTAAATTGAGTTTTATGTAAATACCATTAAAATTACAAGATTATTTTTAATGCTGAATATTTTGTCAATATTAATTGTACTCCGGTACTCCCTAATAAATTTTACATATAATAATTATTGCTTGGACATTTACACTAATGAGTACCTACTCGCTAGTTGCGTTGTGCATAGGGTTACCATCTGACAGGCATTTGCTGCATTTGACAGGCATTTTACGGTTTAGAATTGCCGGATTTGCCACATTTGACAGGCATTTTTGAATTTTGCGAATGAAACCACAGATTACAAGTTTAGTGGATGAAACTGGCTAAAAATCGTACTGAGCGGCCTTTTTTTTTACACTAGAATGGCAAGATTATGAAACTGCCAAAAAATCGTAGCGTAGCCGTTTTGTTTACCATAGACAGACATTTTTCTGAAAAAATCAGGCATTTTGTGCATCCTAGACAGGCTCCCTTACATTACATAGTTGGTAACCTTACTGTGTATGACAACATTGACAATAGAATCTAGATAGTTAGATAAGTGCCGAAACTTAAGAAAATTCAAAACTAAACTACTTATATCACTAAACAACACCTAAAGTAATAAAAAAATGTGTTGTAGTTCGTAAAAGCCTTTATTTCAATAGTATGCGGGAAATATTTTTATTTATACCCAAGTCATACCCAAGATTCACTTCCATACATCAGTGTCGGTACCAGCACTTGAAAGCAGAATAAATGCGGTAGAGATGCGATCGTTGAGGAAAATATGCGGAGTAAAACTGAGTGATAGAGTGAGCAATGAGGTGATTCGCAAAAGGTGTGGTCTGAAAGATGATATAGTGACAAGAATTGAGAAAGGAATGCTCCAGTGGTTTGGTCACTTAGAGAGGATGAATGAAAGGCGAATCACGAAAGAGATATACTGTGCGAATGTGGAAGGAACGATTGCACGAGGGCGTCCCAGAAAAACCTACGCGGACCAAATAGAGGTTATTATAAAAAAGGCTGGTGTACGCAGTGACAAAAACCGCAGGGCATGTATGAAAAGAGTGATGGATATGAATGAAGCGAAAGAAGTGTGCAAGGATCGTAGCAGGTGGCGATCCATAGTCTCTGCCTACCCCCATGGGAAACAGGCGTGAGTGTATGTATGTATGTATGTATACCCAAGTTCTGGCAGGGAAATGTACTAAAATGAATTAAATCGTACACGAGGAATGAAAACTGGTAATAAGTACATTATATTGTGTGCAATGCAAATGCAGTTGTTCGAAGCTATTCTGTTGTGTTAGTTTGACATTGTGACCCTCGACAACGTGCTATTGTGTGTTAATCCTAGCATCCACGCAATCTTGTTAGGATAGGTCTGTAATGCAGTACTTACAGTACCTTTTGTTATTTATAGTACATGCTTACGATAAAATGCACTATTTATGGGTCTTATAAAGTTGTAAATATGTGTAGTACCTACTTAATAAAAAATCGTATCATACCTACTCATAGTAAATTCAGATAACTCTCTCCTTGAAGCTTATATTGGTGGCATATCTCCCAGAAGCTTCCTACTTCGCAACCTAGACGATGATATTTGATAACACCAAGCCAGGCACGTATCCAAGGGGGGGGATAGTTGGGATTTATCCCCCCCCGAAATCCGAAACACATAAAACAGGAGTAAATTCAAATTTAGCGGGCGAGGCACTCTCCGGTTTGTGGGATGTAGTAATCCCCCCCCGAATTAAAAGTCTGGATACGTGCCTGCACCAAGCTAATGCAAATTTGGTCTGGTCCCAATACGCGATAGATTGAAAATGACCCTGGTTGGCCGTCGTTCCAGGAGAGATAGAAAGAGAAATAATAGAGGGGTTTCTCCTCCTCCTCACATCGTATTCCTCATTGCTGAGGGTCGCGACCTACTGGATATAGTTTCTACCTCGTAGTAAGTAGCGGAACTTTGGTTCCGCTATCTATTCCAATCCGAACCGGAAGCAGACGTGGAGAGCATCATATCATTAGAATTTTCACTGTTTCTAAACCAGGGGCTCCCAACCAGTGGGCTCTAGGTAATTAGTACATTTAAAAACCCTAAAAATATTTTTTTTTCTCTTGTGTTTGATTGTTGATAATCTACTTTAATTTGAATAAAAATAAACACATCTTCATACTTTCTTAATATGATCGTTGTCGGGTCGGGAAGGAGGCGGCGTAAGCATTGTTGGGTGGGAAGGGTAAAAGGTTGGGAACATCTATTCTAAACGTTCAGTTAATTTCAGGGCAAATAACAATGAGAATCCGAACTTCGCAATGAAGGCGGGCCTGGGCATAGTCGCCGGGGCGTGCGCCGCGCTGATCGGCACCCCTGCGGAGGTGGCTCTCATCAGGATGACGGCGGACGGCCGGCTGCCGGTCGAGCAGAGGAGGAACTACAGGAATGTCGTCGACGCCCTTATGAGGTGAGAATAAGATTTATTTAGGTGATATTGGAGCACGACCGGAACTGGGCAATACAGAAAAAGCCCATTTTCATACCAATAACCAGTGAACTTAAATCTATGGAAGTGTTATTGCGACGTACAGGGTGTTTGGTAAAAGCCTTATAAAGCCGGATATAGTAGATAGGAACCATCAAACTGAACAACTTTTACTATGGGACCAACTATGAAATCGCGAAAAAAAATCTGCTGTTTCATACAAAAATTACTAACGAAAATATCAAAATGTGTGAAACAGCTGTTTTTTTCGCGATTTCAGAGTTGGTCCCATGGTAAAAGTTGTTCAGTTTGATGGTCCCTATCTACTTACTATAAGGTATAGTATTATATTATCTGTGCTATAAGTATTCGGCTTTATAAGGCTTTTACCAAACACCCTGCATAATGGACTAGCTCAATAACCCCGCTGGATGAAATCTATGTATAGTGTCTTCATGAAAATTGTTCAATATTCTGTTACAATAAACATGTAAAAATAATTTGAGAAACCTCACATGACTTTAAAATTATAAAGCTGCTCAAAACCTTTATTTGAGTCATTTGAGTGATACCTTGAATAAATGATTTACGCGTAGTAACCATTCCAATCGGTACCTTTTGGAAAAAAAAAATATTTTATACTATACCTGCTGCTTCGATGTAAATAATAATAATAAATAATAATAAATATTTGACAACATCACATACATTGCTCCAATCCCAAAGTAAGTAGCTATAGCACTTGTGTTATGGAAATCAGAAACAACGGTGGTATGACACACACCCAGACCTGAGACAATATTGAAAAGTTCATTTTCTACATTGACCCAGCCGGGGATCGAACCCGGGACCTCAAGAGATGGTGACGCCTTGAAGGCCGGCGTGCGAACCACTCGACCACGGAGGTCGTCAAGTCGATGTCATTAGTTATTGCTTCCAATAATGTATAAAATATACCTACAGAATGTATACCTACTAGAAATTGTTATAGGTGCTTATTATCGTACAAATTAGCGACCACCTAAAATTGGGATGTTGACTAATGAATAAAATAACGAAATACTAATAAAAATCGTAAACATATTAAACTTTTAGAGTAGCTTGTATACCTCTTGGTTTTATATATTTGGTATTATTTGTTTTATGACCCTTCAAAGTTGGGTGGACAAGTCCATTTAAAAAGTATAAAATTTATTAAAATAAATGATACCTTTAGTTCGTAAAATGTATAGCAAATTTGTCTAAGAAACCATTTTGATAAACACAATATTTAATATAGCTGCCGAACAAATTTCCTACGCGTTGCATACAAACTACTGAGGCGTGACGTCATAATTCAGTAGCCGTTAGTATGGAGCGTTTTTGGCTGAGTCCATTTGTGTGCATTTCACACTGTGATATCTCGGGCAGTTTTCAAGCTAGCGAAATAATTATTTTACCAATGTTTCTTTTATTGAGAGGTAATTGATGTAATATAAAATAAAAAAAGTTGTCAACATCCCAATTGATGTGTGATATCTATAACCGTGCGTACCATGGGCAACAGCATCGCTTAACCACTCCTAAAGTAAAAGTCTCTTGCACGCCGCGCCGTCACTAAATACGTTTAGTTCGTGCAGAGGCACACGAATTTTGTGGCTAACTGGTTAAGCGCGACGCTGTTGCCCATAGTACATCTTTAGTAACTCTTCTCTCTATCTTTACGATCTCTAATCGTCGGACCTTGCATAGATCTTTAATCGTGAATTAAACAAAGGGCTGAGATTTATATAATCAGGTTTATAAGTAGGACTTAATATTTAACCTCTTAAAACATCGCCAAATCAAAATGGCAATGTGCAATGCAATGTTTATGATTTCTTTTAATAAGTAGTTACTATAATTACTCTCAGTGCATCGAACATTTACATAAACAAAGTGTAATAACAAACAACATCCGTCCAACAATATTGTTTTAATCAAAATGGCCTTAATTGCACCGTTTTGCGCGTTGTTGTTTGACAAGAACATGGATTATACGGACGGCACAATATTAGATAAAGAATCATAAGACGAAATTGTGAATTGTTTTCTTCTAGTGCACACCGAAGAAGATTTGTCAATTTCGTCTTTTTTTAAGCGTTACATTTTTTTCCAATGACGGCGCAAGTTAGCCATATAAACTCTTATTAGCTGTAGGTATGTTTGACGACCGACAGAGTACCTAGTAACATTCTCCACACTTGTAGGGGTGACGTAAAATGCTACTAATGAAGACTAAATGGTAGTACACACGGCGGGCGGTATATTAGTTAGAGGACTATGTTCACCTTGAGACCGTTTTTCTGCCCTACGTAATAAAAGCTTAAATTTAAACTTTTAGATTTTTGCATTCACAATGCTATTTTTATATTAAGATGAATAAATAATGAAAAAATATTAGAAAAAACCGACTCACCCGTAGCAACTCAGACGGGATTCGAACCCGCACCCTTAGGAATCCGGCCCAATGCACTACCAATTATGCTACCGAGGCTCGGTAGCATAATTGGTAGTGCATTGGGCAACAACTCAGACGGGATTCGAACCCGCACCCTTAGGAATCCTAAGGGTGCGGGTTCGAATCCCGTCTGAGTTGCTACGGGTGAGTCGATTTTTTCTAATATTTTTTCATTATTTATTCATCGTAATAAAAGCTGTTTTCGCAGTTTAACTGTTTAACTTGATGTGCTGTTGCTATACACTCGGTTATGAGTAGCCAAACCGTTTCTGCAAAGGCGCGAATAGCTATTCATAACGGAGTGCTGGTACCGACACTGATGTATGGAAGTGAATCTTGGGTATGGCAGAAGAAGATGCTATACACTCGGTTATGAGTAGCCAAACCGTTTCTGCAAAGGCGCGAATGGCTATTCATAACGGAGTGCTGGTACCGACACTGATGTATGGAAGTGAATCTTGGGTATGGCAGAAGAAGAATGAAAGCAGAATAAATGCGGTAGAGATGCGATCGTTGAGGAAAATATGTGGAGTAAAACTGAGTGATAGAGTGAGCAATGAGGTGATTCGCAAAAGGTGTGGTCTGAAAGATGATATAGTGACAAGAATTGAGAAAGGAATGCTCCAGTGGTTTGGTCACTTAGAGAGGATGAATGAAAGGCGAATCACGAAAGAGATATACTGTGCGAATGTGGAAGGAACGATTGCACGAGGGCGTCCCAGAAAAACCTACGCGGACCAAATAGAGGTTATTATAAAAAAGGCTGGTGTACGCAGTGACAAAAACCGCAGGGCATGTATGAAAAGATTGATGGATATGAATGAAGCGAAAGAAGTGTGCAAGGATCGTAGCAGGTGGCGATCCATAGTCTCTGCCTACCCCCATGGGAAACAGGCGTGAGTGTATGTATGTATGTATGTATGTACTTGATGTGCTGTCGTCTGTACGTCTAACACATCTGTAGACTAGAAAATCGCAGGCGGCTTTTCAATGAAAATGATCCGAAGCAGTGGTCCCGGGTTCGGTTCCCACGAAGGAGGTATATTTGCACTCGGTTTGGTTGTTGGTAAGGCTTATTTCGACCTCCGTCCGTGGTCGAGTGGTTTGCACGCCGGTTTTCAAGGCGTCACCATCTCTTGAGGTTCCGGGTTCGATCCCCGGCTGGGTCAATGTAGAAAATGAACTTTTCAATATTGTCTCAGCTCTGGGTGTTTGTCATACCACCGTTGTTTCTGATTTCCATAACACAAGTGCTATAGGTACTACTTACTACTTACTTTGGAATTGGAGCAATGTATGTGATGTTGTCAAATATTTATTTATTTATTTATTTCAAGTCCGCCTTGGCTAGCTTAGCTACCATCATCTTACCTAAGTCTGACGGTCACGCCACAAAATTGGTTTATTCCGGCAGTTAGAGGCAAGCCAACCAATTCCTTAGTGGTGAGGATTCCGGGTGTAGTGAGTGCGCTTACACTTTCAGCCCTATCGTCACTTATCATCAGGTTAGGTGAAGGCCAAGCATTATCCCTTGGTGGATAAAAAACAATAAGTATAGAAGTATAGGTACTTTTATCTCGTTATAGGTAGCTACTGCAAAACGTTAATTACTTTATAGTTTTTAATTAGTGAATTCTTGGCTTAAGTTAAATTAATTGGCATAAAAGTGTTATTATCAATCTCGCCTTTATATATAATTAAAGAACGGTTTTCGCAACGTCCAGATAACAAAATTATTGCATTGCAAAGCCAACCTTATTTTCAAAGTCTAATAATAAACTAAAGTAATTAATGTTTTGTTTTCTTTATCTTATAATATAATACCTAGCCTCTCAAAAACAAAACAAAAATTATGATGTAAATCTAGGTATGTACATTCTGATACAAGACATTTTTATTACAACATCAAATTGACAACATCAATCTCCTGTTACAAAAAAACCTTAAAGCCGAGTATATGGTAGATAGGGTAGGGACCATCAAACTAAGCAACTTTACTAGCTATGGGACAAACTCTGAAGTCGCGAAAAAAATCAGCTGTTTAATACAAAAAATATTATCGAAAATATCAAAATATGTGAAACAGCTGATTTTTTTCGCGCTTTCAGAGTTGGTCCCATAGTAAAAGCTGTTCAGTTTGATGGTTGGTCCCTATTTACCATATTCGGCTTTTGGGGGCTTATTGTAACACGTTTTATATAAGTAATAGGAAAAAAATGGTAGGCAGTATTATGATCTTCCATCTCTCTCGTCTCCTACAGGATAGTGAAGGAGGAGGGAGTGCTGAAGCTGTGGCGCGGAGCCACGCCCACAGTGGCGCGGGCGATGGTGGTGAATGCTGCCCAGCTCGGTACCTATTCGCAGGTATGTATGTCCCAGACCAATGTTGCCACCCTTTGATAATGGGTGCATTCTGCCAGACAAATCTCTGAGTCATCGATCGCCCTAGAATACATTTTAATCATGAAAAGTAAAATATTGAACATTCCATAAAAATTACTTTCCATGGTTAAAATGTAAATACTCTATGGCGATCGATGACTCAGAAATTTGTCTGGCAGAATGCACCCATTGATTTTCCCCGGACTGCTTGGTGGGTGTTAACGATTGCAAATGCAGTAAGGACCAATGGCTTAACGTGCCTTCCGAAGCACGGAAGAGGTCAAGATAATAAATGTTTGGTCACCCATCCCATGGCCGACATTTGCAAAAGTGCTTAACCTCCGCAATCGCCAGACCAGGCGCTCAACCACTGCGCCATTAATCTTCATATTAATATCCATATACATAGATATTGATTATACAGGATGTTTGGAAATAGCCTTGTAAAGCCTGGTGTTAAGGTGCAGTACCATGCATAAAAACCCCGGAAAATTATTACCTAAGTTAAGCCCTAAAAATAACCACTTAAAAAGGGTTTTTCTTTTTATGAGAAACTGCAGACTGCCAGCCCTTTTTTTTTTTTTTTTTTTTTTTTTTTTTGTAGCCGGAGGAAAACGCTTTTACGCGCTTCCCTTCCCGCAGGTGATCGGGAAGGGGGCATGTGGGACTCGCCGGGAGAAGGGAATACCCACTAAAAACCTCCGGCACATGCCCTCTTGCCGCCAAAGCCGCCAGCCATTACGCTGTGTGGGGGTCCAGGGTGGCATTCACCCCAACGGCATGCGGCCTGCCCGCATCCGGGCCTCCTCCGACGGGGAATGGCCGGGCAAGTTTGGCCATTCCCCCTCCCATCAGGGCCGTGCAAGGCGAGCGGTGGTTCACCTACCACCGCCCACTTGACCCCGACTGGGGGACAAATGTCCCCCCCACCAACGCCTCCCGAACGCTTCTCCACGCCGAGAAGTGTGGGGAGCAGCCTGGGGCGTACCCCCGCGCGCCGGGGATGCCCGCTCACTCGGGCCGATTCCCCGGCGAAGCTCCTACCTCGGTCAGCTGGCCCTCGGGGCGCTTACCCCTAATGACCGGCGGAACGCATTTTCGACTGCCCATAACGTGGTCTACCGGCCGCCCACTGGCAGCACAGACAGAGCACCTGGGCTCGGCACTGCAAGCCACGGCCATGTGGCCCGGCTCACCACAGCGGAAGCAGAGGGTGCTTCGATCGACTCTCGACGGGCATTTGGGCTTTGTGTGCCCAATCCCAAGACATTTAAAACACCGCATGGGGAGAGGATCAAGCACCCTCACCCTTGCAGTGGACCACCCAACACGAATTCGGCCTTCCAAGGCGATCTTCTTAGCTGCAGCAGCCGGGCATCTTACCCTTAAGCAGCCTGTACCATCTGAACTGAGCATAAGTTCGGTCGACTTTATAGAGTGTTGCTCACAACCCGAAATGACCGCGAGCTCCTTCAGCACATCTTCCTTTAGGAGAGAATCATCGAGGCCCGCGATGTGCAAGTCTATCAGCTTTTCCGGCCGTCGGACAGCCGCCACCTCTGAGAGAACCTCGCGAAGCTTCTCGGCCAATAAATCGGCCTTCACCCCACTCGGGTCCTGTACCTCTAGGACTTTGGAGCCTGTTTGACCCTCTCTAATTCTGCACCCCTCCGGAATGCCTAGTTCAGGGAGTGAGATCGACTGCTTCGCTAGGGCGATAACTTCTGCGTATGAAAGCCCCCTCTCCCTCGCTACCGGAAGGAGATCGATCACCACAGCCGAGGTGCGTGGGGGTTTTATCTTCGGCTTTTTCTGACAGACATTCTTCTTCTCCTCAGGGGCCGGAGCCGACTTGCTGACGTGGGCTTTCTCCTGAGGTCTCGTCTTCGCCTTTCCCTTCCTCCTTCCTTTCGCCTGTTGCCAAGCATTCCCCTGTGCCCGGGCAGGGGGAGCGGATGGAAGTTCAGCTTGTTGAGCGTTACTCGCGGTTGGTGGCACCGCTCGGTTTAGGGTTTGCTGTTGCGTCTTCTTAGTGAGAGGGGGTAGGAGCCGCCATCCGCTCAACCTACCCTCAAACAATTC
Source organism: Agriphila tristella (assembly GCA_928269145.1). Classification (NCBI taxonomy): domain Eukaryota; kingdom Metazoa; phylum Arthropoda; class Insecta; order Lepidoptera; family Crambidae; genus Agriphila; species Agriphila tristella. Next base: position 3,986,713 of record OV743442.1, on the reverse strand, counting down.
GTTCATCTTTATTTCTAAGAATTGTTTGAGCTCTTCCATAGCCACCTTAGAAATGGTCAGCTCACCGGCAATCTCAGACTTCGACATTCGGCGGAGATGCGCAACTTCTCTCTTTATCACCTCCAACTCTCCACGCAGGACGGCGTTTTCGACTTTAAGGAGAGCAATTTCTCTCTCCTCTTCTCGGCTTTCGGTAGTACCGGTCAGTGGCAAGGCCTCCGCCTCCATCGCTTCAACATCCGTTGGAGGCACCGCTTCAAACGAGAAGATTGGCTGCAACTGCTTCTCATTCTTCGTTTCGCTCATCTCGACCCGACTATGCGACTCCGCCCGACTAGGCGTCGTCCCAGCACGGCTTTGCATCGTGCGGCCTCTTTTGGCCTTAGGCTTTCGCACAGGCTCTTCTTCCCGCAGTCGGGGTTGTGGCAGTGAAGGAGGGGCTGGGGCCGCCTTCCCCGTCGAGCTTCCGCCAGACTTTCGACTCGCCTCAATGCAACCCAACGTATCGTCTCCTGAGGAGGATAAGCCGTGTTTCTTAGTCGCCTCGTCAGCCACCTCAATGGCGGCGTCGCACCTTCTAATGATCTCCTTAAGGAGGGCATCCTTTTCATTCGCACTGTTTTTGGTTGGACCCAGTGTTTCGTCCGTCCGTTTACTATTACCGGGAACCGGCACCTTAAACCTCTCCTTTTCATCACGACTAGGTTTTTTATTATTGTTCGACATCATTGCTATTCCCACGAGATCGGGAGAATTATACCGTCCGCCCGGGCAGAGATCCCGATGCCCGGGTAACCCTTTTACACCTTGGGGGGCGGGAGATGCCCAAGGGTGGCGATCAGGATTGGCCTCCTTTGCCAACCACCTGAAACAGGCTTCCGGTATCTCGTCCTCAAATACCGGAACAATTAAGGATTTTTTATAGAGGTTTACTCCTCGTAGTCCCCACAAAGGCGACCCCCGCTCCTGCACTACGTACAGGGCTACGGTTTGAGATTTTTATTGGGGTTGTCTCCCCTCGGCCCCCCGAAGCGGGCCCCTGGTCCTGCACTACGTACAGGATAACAGAAGGGTCGGACTATTAGCCATCACTGTAGATGAAACCAAAGGAGTCATTTACAGTGATACCCAGGGTGCACCGTCCCTCCCACTGTCGTTCCCAGTCCACGGATGAACGGAGACAGACAGTAGAGGAAACACGAGGAGGTTATCCGACCACGCACCCCAAAGACTGCCAGCCCTAGTCCGAAATTGTGTTTTGCTTTTACCTATTAATGGGATTATTTATCGAAAACAATAGTCTATTTGTATCTAGGGTTGTCACTTAGAAATTTTCCATACAAATAAAAAACAGAATTTCTCAGCCATGTAGAAGTTTTCAGGATTTATACTAATTCCGGTTGTATGCATGGTACCCTATCTACCATATTCGGCTTTATAAGGCTTCTATTTCCAAACATTGTATTATGTATATGACGACCGATCTTACATGTTTGCCTTAATTATTATTGTACCTATCAGAAAAAGTTTACTTGTGACATAAATAAATGACTGATAACAAGTCGGTCACGCAATATTGACATCGCAGACCGTCTACTTGAGTTCATGGCGTTTAACCTTGTTAGTTTTAGTTTAATTTATTCGAATCGTTGACAAATTCAACCATTAAGTCCTTTCTAAAATAAATGAGTTATGGCCGAATACTCAAAAGCTTAGTTAAAATATTTGGCTGAGATCTTTTAAACTTTTAGGTTCCGTAGTTTTTATAATATTTGTCAATTAATTTAAAAATAAGGTGACCTTAACTCCCCTCTTTAATAAAGGAAGTTTAAGTTTACAACTAGTTTAACTAAAAAGTTTGTTTATGTTTAGGAATATAACGCTTTGAGACGTCAAACGTAAGGACTAATATTGCTTAGCCAAATTTTTTTGTTAAACCTGAGGGCCTAGCCAAAGTAATATTTACAAATTTTCGAAACGTTACTTTGGCTAGGCCCTCTGGTGTAAACTTACTCTTCGTTTATTAATAAGACTGAAATAATTTGAGTATTTGGCATTGATTTAGATCCTTATTAACTTCGGAGAATATTCCATGTTCATTCGAACCTACCTATTATGTATTCTATGCCCATGATGAGATACTACCAAAACGAATTTTGCATAGAAATGTGAAACAGCGAACTGAAAAACTTAACAGAGCCACAACTTATTCTAAAGTTTGTTTTTCTATATTATTAAGCAGGCGACTGGGGATTGAACCCTGTTGATTTATCAAATGTTTATTTAAAATTAAAGAAGGAAAAAAGACGATACTAAAATTGCTAAACCCATGTAAACATTGATTTTGATTCTCTCGAATAAGGATTTATCTTTAAGATTTATACGAATACAAGAGATATTGAAGATTGTATGTATGAGTAACATTTAAGTAGTGCTCGACTTTAATTTCTCTATTCAGATACTTGCTGCTTGAGTTTTTTTTATTATAATTTCAATTATCAGTTAAAATATTATAGTTAAGTAAATAGGACTCAAGTTTTCTCAAAAACGTGTATATTTTCAGGCCAGGGAAATGTTCGTGGGGTATGTGCCCGACGGCATCCCCCTGCACTTCTGCGCCTCCATGGTGTCCGGGCTGGTCACCACCATAGCTTCTATGCCCGTCGACATCATCAAAACCAAGTCAGTACTAATCACACACAGAATAGAATTAATAATTTAATGTTTTCCAGGTTTTGACGCCTTCTGTCGACCTTTCAATGTTTGTCCCGCTAACATCAGTATCTAGAGTAGCAAAAACAGTTTGCATCAGCAAATGGTAGACCAGAAAACTATCGGATATACTGCTCATAGTCAATGCGAGTGAAAGAGAAAGCGAAAACAGTTTGCATCAACTCATGGTAGGTTGTGTGAGCGAGAAGTGTCACCAAAATTTGTCGCGGTGCACATCCTTATTCGTAGGCCGGTACAACTGATAATTAGATCGTATCAACTTCAGACATCATTCTAAGAACTCAATAACAGCAGATTTCCCCATAACATGACCACCGAAATGTCATAATTACTGATATAAATATTATCCCCGTCAATTGGTAATTCGCTGGAACCTTGTCACATCAACATCCACGTTGACGTGATCCGCAACTAAAAATGTCATGAAATAAGAAAATTCTAATAGGTTATCTAATATATTAATTATTATTTTCAAAATGATAGGGTCTAGGTAAATATATAAAAAATTTACAATTGTTTTTCGTTTTTGAGGTTAAAATCATGGCCGCCAGGCGCATTACCAATTGACGGGGATTGTATTTAGCTGTCAAAATCCAATGTAGTTTAACAGTCAAGTATCAATAAATCTCTATATTTTCATGTGTGTCCGGCTCGAAGGACCGATTCCAATTCATACTTTACCTAACCAGACTACTCCCCGTGGCATCCGGCAAAATAGAATGGTACATAACACTTCCTTGGACCAGAAAATGTGTAGCAGCATTTTCCTTTTGCCCATAATCCATAAATGTGTATGCATAAAATTTTAAGTCATATTATAAGTACTATGGTATATGGTTTTTAGCGGCATTTCAATTCGCATAACATTCATACCGAATCAATGTCTATGCATACAATTCCGCACTATAATCATACTGCCGCGGTATCACACTACCGCGGCACGCTCGCTTTGCTCGCTCGGCTCGAGCGTTATTGGCCGCAAATGTCGCACTTGAACCTAACCTCATTCAATTCATCATAAGTAAGAAAATTGTCGAATCATCGGTTATTACAGAGTTCCTGTTGCCTTCTTCCGGCTCCATCATCAGATCAGCTCAATGACACCATAATATTGCATTGCCTTCCAGTCCTAACCTATGATCAAAGTTTCAACTTTGTAGCTCATCGGCGGGCTGATTATCTAATCAAAAACCACCTAGCGACTGGTTGCAGTTCACAGATGATCGTGATCCATTGCTACTTCTTTTTGGGTAAAAAAAAACATACCAAAGAAAAGTGGCAATGTATGTCAAATACAACCGCACCCTGATTATCTAAAAAGAAACTATTTAGCGACCGGTTGCATTTGACATACATTGCCACTTTTCTTTGGTAGTTTTTTTTTTACCCAAAAAGAAGTAGCAATGGATCACGATCATCTGTGAACTGCAACCAGTCGCTAGGTTGTTTTGCATTAGATAATCAGCCCGCCGGTCGCTTAATAGTTTCTTTTTAGATAATCAGGGTGCGGGAAGCTAGTAAAAAAATCGTTTGCTAAATTTGTGGACAAACAAAAAAATACGAAGGCAATCTAATAAAAACGTGTTAAAACCGTTGCAGCACAGAATAGGTTGCAGTGCTCCGTTCAAAGGTTTATTTAAATCTTGATTGACATTACCATTACTGTGATACGAGGCTATCAACCTGTCTTGTCTAAATTGGTCGCGATTGTACTCGAGTGCTGCGTTAGGTTATCGGTGTTATCACACCTAGGTATGGCTATTTCGCAACTACTCGATTATATTACAATCGATTAGTAAATATTGCGATGACGCATGTTTTTTATAGACACTCTTAAAACATTAGCATAGGTAATGTAAACAAGAAAAAATGTATTTCTTTTAATTTTTTTTTTTAATTTTATGAAAAGTCATGGCTGAACTTATGCTGGGTCCATAGCGCGTGTTTTGCTCTACACAATCAACAAAAACATCTCAACATTCAACAAAAAAAAACGTATGAGGATTATGTTGAATGTTGAGATGTTTTGTTGATTGTGTAGGGCAAAACATTCGCTATGAATCCGGCATTAGCTCAATATTTTTTTTTACGAATTATAATATAATTAATTTACATTGAACTTGTTCAACGAACATGTCAAACAATAATAGATGAAGAATGTACAGTCAACTGCATGTCAGACTAACTTAACATAACCTAATCTTAAAGCACGGAGGAGTTCGAGATAATATATTTTTGGTCCCCCATCCTATGACCGACCCTTGCGAAAGTTGCTTAACCTCCACAATCGCTGGGTCAAGCACTAAACCACTGCGCCATCGAGCTCTTTAAGTAGGTATTTCTATTCTAAAACTTTTTATAGGATCCAAAACGCTGCTAAAGGCGAGAGCCAGATGGCAGTGGTGACCAACCTTTTGAGGACCGAAGGAGTACTGGCGCTATGGAAGGGATTCCTCCCGTACTACGCTCGCCTTGGGCCGCACACTGTCCTCACATTCATATTCTTAGAACAGCTTAATGCGGCATACTTTCGATACACTTAATAACCTACCTCAACCTCCAATACTGAAAATGTCTAGGCGTTGAAAATTTATCGAATATGACTTGGAACGAGGCTTGAGTCACAAAATAAAGAGACAACAGAAACTAAGCTTAGTACTTTGCGCACTCGAGCAACGCACACATAGACAGCTCTCACCGAAACGCAATCTCTGCTGCGCTCAAAAATCTCAAAATAGTTCGAGAGCGTGACGCAGTGTAGTCGGACAGTTAGAGTATCAATGTGTGTGTGTGTGTGCGTTGCTCGAGCATGCGTAAGCTTAAGGCTGCCTGTCCATTGACGAGGAGCGAGGCGGCGGAGCGGAGAAACAAGGAAATATAAACCAATAGGATTGCGTAAATTTATCGCTCCGCAATCCTATTGGTTAATAATTGCTCGTTTCTCCGCTCCGCCGCCTCGCTCCGCGTCAATGGACAGGCAGCCTTACTTCTGTTGTCTCTCTATTTTGTGCTTGAGTGTAAGTTTTCAACTGTCCAAATGTTACTATTGCGTTTGCTTAAATTTTTAAATCTAGATCTTATTTACATTACATTAAGGTCTATATACATTTTAACTCGAACGCGGCAGTAATGTTTGATTTAACAACTTACACTCAGGCCTCTGTTTTTGTTAAATGTAAATTTGACAGGCGTCTCGCCTATAACAGTGTAAAGTAACGACCAGTGCTATTTTGTACCTAATGATAATGGCTTTTAACTACGTTTTTTTATGCATGAGATGAAATTCGAGGTGGATTTTTTATTTACTTTTATTTTACAACTTCTGTGGTCGAGTAATAAGGCTGCCTGTTCTTTGACGCGGAGCAAGGCGTCGCAGGAGTAACGAGGAAATATTACCCAATAGGATTGCATAAAATCTCCGCTCCGCAATACTATTGGTTAATATTTCCTCGTTTCTCCACTCCGCCGCCTCACTCCGCGTCAATGGGCAGGCAGCCTAAGAATCTGGTGTCGTCATTTGAGGTCCAGAACGGATCAATTTTAGAATGTTAGGCGAACGAAAATTTTCTATGTTGTTTTACTGTATAAAGAAAATCATAGTGTGTTATCATTTATTCTGTTTTCTTTAACATAGAATCAGTATCAACTTTTTATTTTGTCAAATATTTTTATCAAGTAAACTAAAATCCTTTTACAAATTGCTCTTTCATTAAATTTATTGTACACAACGTAAATATTACTGACAACTACAGCAAACAGTAATATTTACGTTGTGTACAATAAATTTAATGAAAGAGCAATTTGTAAAAGGATTTTAGTTTACTTGATAAAAATATTTGACATTACCAGAAATTAAAAAATAATAGACATTACCTGAAATTTTAGGTGTACAAAACATTTTATCGTTTAAATTAATTATTTTTCTTATAGTTGAAAATATATGTATTACAGAAGCAGAATATGAAAGTTAAATGTTTTATCGTTCTCAATTTTCATCTCATACTTGTTGACAATTTTATGATGTAAGTAAGTATGCCTCATCCCGAATTGTATCGAAAATAAAATTAAGAATGTGAAGATCAATCTCTGCTATGAAGACATATCATTTGATCCTAGGTACGTGTACAAGTTAAAAAAAAAACATCAAAGAATCATTCATCATCAATTTAAATAATAGTTAAAAATAAATTCTCGGTACCAAATTTTTTTGTCTGAACTTATTTTTAAAAATTATTACTAATCTCGAAATTATTGAATACCAGAAGAAATTAATTAAAAAATATACGCATAGCGATAAGTAGGTATAAGTCTGAGCATAGCGACGAATTTATTTTCAACTTATTAATTTTAAATTAATTATATTATGGAAATTAGTAAAAATTGTTTTGTTTGGAATTTTAACTTAATTATTTTGTTTTCTAAACTGCTTACTTACTTAAAAAAATGGTATGTTCAAATTGAGGCTTTATTGCAATTGTTTTAGTAAATTCATATTAGTTGATTAAATTATGATAAATGGAATACCTACTCCATAAAATATAATGTATAAACTAATATGAAACTCAAAAATTAAACAATGCAATGTAGTCTTAAAATAATATAATTGATGTTTTTTTATCATTGCTGAAACAGCAGAAGTTTTAATCTAAGAGCTTTATGAAATGTTATTTTGTTTTTGCTAAAAAAGAAGAATTATTTTTATTGGTTGTAATTTTGTTCATTAAAATCGAGAGGTGTTAAATTTTGATGTAGATAGAATCCTATGCTTATTTGTTGCGTTATATGCACTCGATAAGTTCAAAGGGGGGTTACTCCCGAAACACCAACGAGAAACTGAGATCGAATGGGGTTGGCAACGCAAAGCTAATTGTAGATGTCGCTACGTACGCTTGTTCCTAAGACAGTAGACGTTCAGAACAAAATGTAATGGGAAAATAGGTATTTATTTTGTGTATTTTTTTACCGAAAATGACCCATTGACCCAAAATGGATATAAAAGACTATTCTACAATGCAAATGCCGGAATTTAAAGCAAAATTAAGACGTTTTAATTCTTACAGAATTTATAATTATCCAGATTTTTCGGAAATTTGTAAGTGCCAACATTTTTAAAGCCTATAAAACAGAATTTAATAATTTTAAAGCTTAAAAAAACTATTTTTTAAGTAAAAGTCCTTTGTTTTCATAGTTCTCGTGGAGCAAGCGTACGCAGCGCCATTTTGACAGTTGCCTTCCTCATTGGTAGGTATCGAGTAAACGTCAAAAATCTGTTATTTTAGTACATTTAAAATGGTTGCCATGGTTTCCATTGACTGTTTCGACGTTTACTCGATACCGTTTCGATCTCAAAACCTTGTTCGTGTTTCGGGAGTAACCCCACCCAAGGTTTTTAAAACATGGAACGTTAAATTTATGCTAGTTTTGGCAGATGTTTATTGCGGCTGTGCAACAAAAGTGACTGTATATTTTGTACTATACGGTTGAGCTTTAAGAATCAAACTTACAAAAGTATATTTGAGCTTTGTTGTATAAATAATATTGGTACTTTTTTGCCATTTATATATATTTAACACAGTATTTAACGTTCGTGCGTATAGCATAATAAAAAAAACTATAAGCACAATTTTTTGTCAAAGTTACCGTTTCAAATTATTATGAATGAGATAAGTACAGTCAGTTGCACGAATCATGAAATCAGGTGGGGATTGCGCGAAATGCGTATTTTGGGTATGCGTGGCGGTGAGGGGCGCGGGCGGCGGGAGAGGGGCGCGCGCTATTGGTCGCTCACAAGAGCACATGCGCGAACTTATCCCTACTCCGTCGAAAAAATTTCAAGATACGTGCCTAGTACTGTACCTACCCATCTTCAAATAATTTATTATTATGTGTGTAACGATTGTCTGTACATTGCATTATTCATGTTCGTATTTATTCTTATAAAATAAGTAAGTAGTATATTTTTATAACATGTTTCGTTTTGCTTGAATAAAGTCAGACTTTATGCTTATGTTATGTGTATATTTTTTTAAACAGAAAAAAAGGTACACGTATAAATGTTTGAAAAAACTAGTGCCAAATGTCAATGGTTTGGTAAATAATTTTATTTGTATTGTTCAAAATATTTAGTATACTATGTATGTTTTCGATGAATTGTATTTTAATTATTTTCATAAATTTTATTTTTTATAAATTGTATATCTTGTTATAATATAACTTTTTTATTTTAATAACTTTATTATTAGAGCCAACTCAGACGACGGACTTTTTTGTATGCCAGTCCGCGATTTCATATGTCATGAGTGTATATTTATTACCAATAAAATAAAATTGAGCTTTTTCACGTGATTTTATATGGGCTCAAGTTCAATTATACTTTTAGTGATAGATATCATGTTGCGTAATAGAATAGAAAAACATCTGCGTAGGCTCTTAATAAACGAATCCATTCGAATGGGACAAAAATTGTTTCGTATAACTGCCAATTTGTCAGGTAATGACAGCTGTCACAATTCCGTATTTCGCTGTAGTACCAACAACATAATAGATGTAAAGTCAACACATAATAAGAAGCCCGTTTTGACAGTTAACGTGTTCAAAGAAAAATATTGTCTACCCCAAAGAAATACAGTATAATTTTCGAACATAATTTTTCACTAAAATGGCGGAACGGTATTTTTCTTGAGCTTTATTCCTTTAGCATAAGTAACATTTTACTTTGCGTTTATATGCTGTCAAAACGGGCTTCTTATTTTGTGTTGACTTTAGTAAGTACCTACTAAATACATGTTTTTTAATAACTATTAACTTACTATAAAAAATCTCATACACATTCGTACGTGACTTTCGAAATAAGGGGTAGTATAGTTTAGTACAAATATTTATAACATTTTGGACGTTTTTACAAAACTAGACATAAATATTACTTTTAGACATTTGTTGCGGATAAATGAAAACAACAGCGGATGTTATGATGCTCTTGATTTATTTTTATATCTAACAATTAACAGTGACTGAAAACACTATAATTACTATTCAATAGTCCGTACTTAATTAATCACTTCACTAAACTTCACTTGGTATTCACTGAACACTGAACTGTAAACAGAACTGCTACTCAAACTTTTGTACTACCGAAATGCAAACGTTAGAACTACTCTGAACTAAAAACTACCTGCGCGCCAAACACGTGCGGCTTATATACCATTCGCCGGGCGCGAGAGAAACGTCTCGACGTTCGGGAGAGATCGAGCGATGTCCCTATAGAACATTCCCGTTAACTCGCGGTCCGACGCGGGCGGCCGGGACTCGTGCTGTCGCGTTCTTTACACTATCCGTCCTTATCGTTCAGCGACCGGACGTTTTGACGTAAACAAACGCCTTACAATTAAATTTGAACCTTATTCATCTAGAACTATGCTACAATGTCGGCTGTCCGTAACAATTCTCCCCCCGGCGTAGACGTTCTCGAAGCCTTCTATTCTGGGTAGGACAGCATCAGCGGGTCACATGATCTTGTTTGCAGCTCGTTCCAGCTTCGCTGTTCCGTTGGTTCATGCTGTTTTCTTTCTTGTCGACGGTGAGGACGATGAGCTTTCTAGTGGGTCGACGGAAAATTCCTCCCTTCGTCCTGACGTCAGCGCTGCGCACTTCTCCGTCGGGGCCCGGATAAACTCGTTCAACGATCCCTCGTGGCCATATGTTTCGTGGCAGATTCGGGTCAGTTACGATAACCAAGTCTCCGGTCTTCAAATTTGCTTCTTTTCCAGGTTCACCCCTCGGAACCAACGTTGGCAAGTATTCTTTTATCCAGCGCTGCCAGAAGCTGTCCGCTAAGGCTTGTGCAGCTCGCCACTGTCGCCTGTCGCTGGGCTGACATGGGCCGGTTGGCGGGAGACCTGACGATGTGCCCAGGAGAAAATGATTTGGAGTGAGTGACTCTTCGTCCTCCGGGTTGACCGAAACATGGGTTAGCGGCCGTGAATTAATAGAGTGCTCTGCCTCAGCAAGGAGAGTTCGTAGCACCTCTTCTTTTGGTGCCTTTTCGTTCAGGGTGGCGGCTAAGGCAGTCTTCACGGAACGCACCAGGCGCTCCCAGGCTCCTCCTTGGTTCGGTGCGCCAGGGGGGATGAATCGCCATTGAACTCGATGTTGTAATAAGTATTCTTGGAGCAACGGCGCCCACTCGTTCACTGCAGCTCGAAGTTCCTTGTCAGCGCCTTTGAAATTTGTTCCATTATCGCTGATGATCGTGTTGGGCCAACCTCGCCGTGCTGCCATTCTTCGAATCGCCATTATCGCAGAGTCAGCGCTTAGAGTTGATACGAGCTCCAGATGCACAGCTCTGGTAGTGAGGCATGTAAATAAAGCTCCCCAACGTTTCTCATGTCGTCTGCCCACGGTAACGGTCATCGGTCCAAAATAGTCCAGGCCGCAGTTCGTAAAAGGCCTGCAAAATGGGCTGAGTCTCTCCTGTGGCAGGTTTCCAATCGAGGGTTTGGCTGGCTTTGATTTTCTTAATTTGCATAGCAAACATGCATTAGCAATGGCTCGAACACATGGTCGCATTCGCAATATCCAAAATCGCTGTCGGAGCTCGTTGATGATGCGTTCATTGTTGGCGTGTCCCGCAGCCTGGTGCTCTTTTGTTATGAGCAGTTGTGCGAAACGGTGTCTTCCATCCAAGATGATTGGTCTCTTCATTTCGCTCGATACAGCGCAAGCGTCGATTCTTCCACGGACTCGTAGCAGACCGTCTACAAGCTCAGGATCTAGCTTGTAAAGTCGACTTGATCGCTGTACGGGTTTTCCTTGTTCCAATAGCTGAAGTTCTTCACCGAATGTTTCCCTTTGTGCCCGTCGTAACCACATTCTTTCGGCCTGCTGGATGTGATGGAGTTCCAGTGTCTTTCCTCGATGACACCATTTATCCACAGCCAGTAGAACTAAAGCTGTTGCGCGAATGAGAGTCTCGTACCGTGATATCTTGTCGATATCCGGCATGGCTTCATGGACTTCAGGCTGATTTGTGCTCACGTGGTTCACAGTTTCTTCCTCCCCCCGTTCGGAGGTATCGTTTTCCAAGGCCGACGGCCATTCTTCTGTTTTATTCTTTAAAAATGGTGGCCCACTCAACCAGCGTGCTGGAACTGAGTTGACGTTCTTCGCTCGGGTCGCGTCATCTGCCACGTTGAGCTCGGTGGGAAGCCATCGCCATTGACGTTCATGTGTTCGCTCGGCGATCTCTCCTAGACGATGTGCGACGAACGCAGTGTAACGGCGGGCGTCACTGCGGATCCATGATATTACTGTCGTGGAGTCGGTCCAGTATGTAACTTCATCTATGGCAAGCCGATGTTCGCTTTGTATGGTGTCCGCCAGCCTCGCACCAATAACCGCTGCTTGCAGCTCGAGGCGCGGGATGCTCTGTGCTTTGAGGGGTGCCACCTTTGCCTTGCCGCCCACTAAAGCTACGTGGACTCGACCTTCGTCGTCCGTTACCCGTAAGTAAGCAACGGTTGCATAAGCGCTTTCACTTGCGTCACAGAACACGTGAAGCTCTCTCCTATGGTGATTGGTAGTGGGCGTGTAACATCTAGGGATGGTGACATTTTTTATTTCCTCCAGACCTCGTAGCCACGACTGAAACTCTTCTGCTTCAGCGAAAGGTAAGGGCTCGTCCCAACTTATTTTCTGGCGCCACAGATTTTGCAAAAAGATCTTCGCTGTGATGGTATATGGGCTCACAAGTCCTAGCGGATCGTATATGGACATGACCGCTGACAGAGCCTCTCTCTTCGTCGGTGTTCGTGCTTGCGCCTTGACTTCTGCAGGCACCCGGACCATGTTGGTGTTGAAACCAAGCGTGTCTTCATCTGCGTTCCACAACATGCCCAATGTTTTCTCATATGGGCTGAGATTCGCACCCAACTGTGTAGGTGCCCGCGCTCGTAACGTCTCTGGCATGTGCGCTAGCAAGTCAGGATGATTGGAATTCCAACTGCGAAGTACGAAGCCCGCCTTCTCGTGAACTTCGGCCACACTTTTTATAGTTCTGGTGGCCTCTTCAATGTCCTCGTAGCTGTCCACGTAATCGTCCATATAATGACTTGTAGTGATGGCTCGTAATGCGTCAGGGTGCGATTGAGCGTGTGCTTCGGCGTTCGTGTTGCGTACTGTGTGTGCGATGAACGGTGAACTCGCGGCCCCAAAGATCATTGAAGTCATTTTATATTTCTGTGGGGGTGCTTTTCTTTCTTGATCTCGCCACAGAAATAGTTGTGCGGGCTGGTCTTCCTTTCGTATCTTTATTTGAAGGAACATCTCTTGAATGTCCGCGGTCACGGCGACTGGCTTCTCTCGGAACCTGAACAATATTCCTTGTAGTGATGTCAGTAGGTCGGGGCCTTCAAGCAGCTCCTGATTCAGGCTTGTATCATTCACTACAGCAGCCGCGTCGAAAACAACTCTTATCTTACCAGGCTTATTTGGGTTCCGAACGGCAAAGTGTGGTAAATACCATCTCTTTGGGCTGACGTTCTCGCTGCCGTCACATGGTGTCGCATAACCTTTAGCTAACAAGTTGCGAATCTGAGCACTGTATTCAGCGGCGAAACCTGGGTCGCGATCCATTTTCTTTTCGATGCCTTTCAATCGTTTCAGGGCATAGTCGTAGCTCGCGGGAAGGACAACATCATCGCGACGCCATGGCAGCCCCACCTCATATCGCCCGTCCACTTGTCTTAATGTGCTCTTCACGATCGTCATAGCTCGTTCATCTTCTGGACGTTTCTTGGTCGTTAAGGCAACGCCGAGAGCATCTATTTCATAGTGAGACTTGATGAGCGCATCAAGTCGTTCGTCCTCCGTCTTTTCGTTAATATTTTCCGTGGTACGCAGGTGCAAGACGGTGGAGTCATCTTCTTTTATTATGGTGCGAGGTAGGTTGCCTAATATGACCCAGCCAAGACACGTTCTGGATGCGACGGGTTCTGACTTCTTTCCTGCGCGGATCTCGCGTGTCATAATCAAATGCCAGTAGTCAGCTCCAATAAGCAGCCGTGGTCGCGCTGAGTCATAGCATACTTCTTGAACATCCATCTTCTTTAGGTGAGGATACGTCAAAATTTCTTCCGGGACGGTCTGACCTCGTAGTTCGATTCCTCTAATTGTTCTAGCTTCAATGTTGAAGAAGTTCGTGTTCTTTCCACGAACTTTTAGTTGCACACACTTGCTGTTTTTGTCGCTTTTCGTCGTGTTGATGCCGTGTAGGTTAATACGGTGAGTAGGGCCATCGGCTTGAAGTTCGTTCGCCAGTTCTTCGTCGACCAAAGTGATGGTGGAGCCCTCATCCAATAACGCGTGCGTTTCAATTTCACCCGCAGGCCCCTGGATCACGACGGGACACACTTTCAGCAACACTTCGTTTCTTCCTTTGGCGGCAGTAGCGGTGACTGTAGCTCTTATGGTGCTGTCGTTGTTGCTTGTACTAGCTGCCTCGGTTACGGTGGTGGTTGTGTCCGTGGTTGCGGTCGCATCTGTGGTCGGAGCTTCACTATGAAGAAGGCGATGATGTGGTCGGCGACATCCATTTATACCGCACGGCTTCGTTCGACAGATTCCCCTTCGATGCCTTCTGGTTATGCACTTGAAGCATAATTTTTCGTTTTTTACAAAATCCCAACGGTTCTGAAGGCCCATATCATTGAACTTCGAACATTTTGGCAAGTCATGCTCACCACTGCAGCAACAGCAAGTTTCTTTTGGCTCAGTGACGTTATGTGTCGCTGCTCGACGGGGTGGAGTGACGGTCGGTTTTCTTTCTTCTTTCCTTAGCGGAGCTTGCATGGTCGTCGTATAGGCGTGTCGAAGCGCGCGGTCAGCCTCTTGCATAAGGAAGCGAGATAATGTTATCACTTCTGGCTCTTCATAGGAACCGTGCTCTTCTGCGTAGTCACACCAACGCGATGTAAGATGCGGGCTTAGTTTGCCGATCACTTCTCGTACAAGCAAAGGGTTGTTGAGATAACAATATGCGACTTCGAATTTAAAAAGGAAGAAATAAATTATATTGCTCGTATACCCACTCGTGTACCAAAAGCTGAAAAATCAATTGTGCTTTCATTCAATAACCGCTACAGGAAGGAAGAGTTGGTAGCATCTGCGCGGAAGAATACGCAGCTCAACCTGGCTAACCTTGGTTTCTCCTCCTCTGGAAACGTCTATGTTAATGACCACCTGACAACGTACAATAAAGGTTTGTTAGGCAAAGCACGCGCACTGTCTAAGGAAAAAAACTTCCAATATGTCTGGGTGAAACATTGCAAAATACTGGCTCGAAAATCGGATTCTTCACCTATAATTTCCATAAAATCCGAAGAAGATTTATTAAAATTGACTTAATCTATAACCTCATAATTTTTGTTAACTTAAAGCAAGTATTGGACTTAAGTATTTTTTTAATCTTATTTGCATTACGTTGTACGGGAACCACATCATTCGGTAAACTTGTTTATAAATCAACGAGTATTATTGTCACTATAAGCGAGGGTAATCGCTTTTGTATATGCGATTTACGCCTAAAGGTTCACCTGTTGGATCTTTCGTTCGGATCATATTTGCTTGTCACTGCGTCGGCACGTAAATGTTATCGCACGATTCTCACGCACTATTATTGTTGCACTATTTTTACACCAGTACCTTACACTTTTAATTTTCGATATTGTTATGTAATTCTGTATTTTTTAATAATTATTAACTTTTCAATAGCGGCTTTTGTTTTTGTTTATGCAAGAATCTCAATAATAGTTCTCCAATCTCTAAAGTTATTTTTTTTTATAAATAGTTATACAGGTTTGATATTCGCCTAAGTTATTTCTTCATCACTTTTTATCATGAATAATTTAAATATCTACTACCAAAATGCTCGAGGGTTACGCACAAAGACACATATTTTTAAACGTAATTTACTTTTAAAGCAGTACGACGTTGTGGCGATTACCGAAACCTGGTTGACAAATGGTTTTAGTGATTCGGAGGTTATCGATGATAGGTACACCGTGTGGCGACGAGACAGGTGTTATTTACGTACTAAACAAAAGTATGGTGGTGGGGTTCTCTTGGGGACGCATCGCGATTTATCGGCGATAGAACGTCCGGAGTGGAATTCTACTGCGGAGGATTTATGGGTTACCGTTACTTACAAGAGTAGGGAGCGCAAACTTGTACAGGTACATTTGTGTGCGTTATATTTATGTGACGAGAATAGGGGTTATTCCATCAATGCACAGCTGCAGAATTTCACTGATAAGCTGTCTAATATTGTTAGTTCCTGCCCAAATGATATTTTTATCATAATGGGTGATTTTAATCTTCCTAATATTAATTGGTCAAATGACGGATTGCATTTACAACCCTCAGGCATAACTGGCGACACTCAGATATTTTTTTTTGATACTTTGTCTGAGTGCAACTTAATTCAATTTAATTCAAGTTATAATATTAATGATAGGCTTTTAGACCTGGTATTCTGTAACACGGATTTAATAACTAACTCATGCTACGACCCCCTTGTACCAGAAGATAATCACCATAAATTTTTAAATATTTGTTTAAACACAAACTTCTCGGTATCACTTGAAACTGCCCCTCGGCGGAAGTATTTGTATAAGTCCGCCGATTATGAAAAAATTAAGTCCTCCTTAAGTAAGATAGACTGGCAAACTCACTTGAATGGTAGATCACTGGACAGCGCCGTATCGTATTTTTATGACTGTCTTTATTCTATTAGAGACGACTTTGTACCTTGTAAGTTAGTAAAGGCTCCTATATACCCACCGTGGTATAGTGCGCCTTTAAAAAAAGTTTTGAAGGAAAAGCTTAAATTTCTTACTAAATATCGTACTTATAAGAATAAACATGATTATAACGAATTTTCGGTATTAAGAAAACGAGCTAAAAATTTAGAGCAGAAATGTTATAGTACCTACATGCAAAAAGTTGAAGACTCTATAGTACATAATCCGAGGTTATTCTGGTCTTATATGAAATCCATTAAAAAAAATAGTAACGCTTTACCTTCAACATTATCGTATGAGGGACAGGTTGCCAACTCTGGTAATGAGATTTGCAATCTTTTTGCATCGTATTTTCAATCTACGTTTCTTCCTTCAGCAATTCCGGATAATAGTACCGCACCACAGTCACCACCTAGGAACGAAATGTTAGCTCCGGGGCCTACGTATGCAATTGGTAACATTTTTATAGACGAGGAGACCGTCTTCAAAATAATTAAGTCACTGGACTTATCCAAGGGTGCTGGACCGGATAGCATTCCATCTTTATTAATTGTAAACTGTGCCAAGGAGTTGACTATACCTTTGTCCATACTATTTCAGCGTTCTATTTCTGAAGGTATTGTCCCCGCCCTATGGAAATCTGCATTTGTCACTCCTATTCACAAAGGTGGTGATAAGTGTAAAGTCAACAACTATCGTCCGATTTCTAAATTATGTTTATTCGCGAAAGTTTTGGAGCGTCTGGTCTATTCACAAGTTTATAACGCGCTATCGAACATTTTTATTCCAGAGCAACATGGATTTCTCAAAAATCGATCGACTACATCAAATCTACTGTCTTTTACTGATTACGTCTCTTCGGGCATGGAGTCTGAGGGTCAGGTCGACTGCATTTTCACCGACTATAGTAAAGCTTTCGATAGAATTGACCATAAGTTACTTCTCCAAAAACTCCTCGCTGCGGGGATCCACGGAAACCTGTACAGATGGTTTTCTTCATACATACACAACAGAACGCAGGCTGTTGCCATGCACGGTTATACCTCCAACTGGAATGTGGTACCTTCTGGGGTTCCGCAAGGGTCCCTTATCGGGCCACTGCTCTTCAATCTATTTGTTAATGACATCAGCGCCTGCTTTGTTCACTCACACTTCCTGTTATATGCTGATGATATGAAAATATTTAAATCAGTTAACAGTGATCTTGATTGTCACCTTCTGCAACATGACCTAGACAGACTGGATACTTATTGTAAAAATAATAAATTGGATTTGAACGTTTCCAAATGTAATAGTATCTCTTTTAGTCGCAAAACTTCTACCATTAATTTCCCATATTCGCTTAAAGGAACCGAACTTAAGAAAGTTTACGAAATTCGAGACCGAGATTCGAGATTCGAGATTCACGATACTAAATTGACATATGAAAAGCACATTGATCACATAGCCAAAAAAGCCAATCGGTCTCTCGGTTTCATTATTCGGTCCTGCTCTCAGTTTTCCAGTGCCAAAATCGCCAAAGTATTGTTTTGCTCACTTGTGCGTAGCCATCTCGAGTATTGCTCACAGATTTGGAACCCACAGTAGGGCGTCTATATAAACAGGTTGGAGACTATTCAACGTAAGTTTTTGAGATACTTGCAATTTAAGTGTAAAGGTTATGAGAAAGACTATTTTGCTAGATGCAAAAAACATCATATTTTACCTCTCGTTGAGCGACGAAAAATTGCCGATGTCGTTACACTTGCAAAATTATCACAATCTCTTATTGATTCCCCGCATCTTCTATCACTAATAAATTTCAAAGTTCCAAACAGAAACAGTAGACACATCTACAACCTTAGTGTTCCGTATTGTGCTACCAACTACAGAAAAAACTCGTTTTTTATGCGATCAGCTGTTACTTTTAATAAAATCGTTGATGTATCTGTGCTTGACATTTTTAACTCTAAACCGGAACAATTTAGAAATGTTTTGAGTAAGAACTGGTTTGATGTGGTTTCTTAAGATTTCCTCTTTTATTTTGTTAGCGTTTTTTTTTGTTGTTTCCTAAGTTTAATAGCATTTTTTTTTAACTATGCCAAAATTGTTTCTTCCGATTCAAAAATGTATATCAAAATCTATACTTTGTGAATACAAATAAGCTTCTCGATGTTTATATGCGAAAACAAATTAAATGAGTATATTTGTATTAAATTTAGTTATACTATTATTAGTTATAAATACTGTATGTTTTCCAATGAAAATAAAAATAAAAAATAAAAAATAAATAACCCCGCTTATCTAACTGCTTTATGACGCACACTATGTTCTGCAGTTTGACCGCTAGCGTGTTCAGATCTGCAGCGGTAGCGGCGGCTCCTAGCTTAGGCAGTCTCCGTATTTGATCCAACGCCTGATCAATGATAACTTCCGGACGACCAAAACATTGTTCCAACGTCTTCATGATCACTGACGGACTTGCTGACGTGGCTAATAGTGACGATACAGCTTCACGGGCTTCGCCTTTTAAGCAGTTTCGCAGGCGAGCGACGTTCTCAGTGGCAGTGAAGTTGTATAACTTGGTTGTTTCCTCCATGGCCGCTTTAAAAGGCAGCCAGTCAGCTGCAGCGCCAGTGAAGACGGGTAATTCACTGGCTTGTCGTGGTGGTGGTCGCACTCGTACCAAGCTCTGTATTGCTTCGGCCAGCTGTTCGATGCCCTGGTTTCGATCTCGAGCCGGCGTCGGTGAGCGATGGTGGTGATGATCTGGTTCTTTCTGGTGCGGCTCTCGATGTGTCACCTCCCCCCGTGCATCGATCGGGTTGCGGGGAGCGGTCTCTAGTGTGGCTTTTTCAAAGACGGTTGACGGCTCCGTTCGGTTGAGCCATTCGCTCACACGGTCTTCCATAAGAGTATGATCGGCGAGGTCCTCACCATCAGATTCTTGTATGGCTGCCACATCGAAAGCGAGCTTCTTCTTCACCAACTCAGCCTCCATTTGGATAGTCTTTCTTTCCATCTCCAATTCCATCTCCTTGCGTCGCAGTTCCATCATGCGCTGTTCAGCCTCCAGTTCCGCTTGTCGTAGTCGAAGTGTCGCGCTAGATGTGGATCTTACTGAAGGTGGGCGCGAGGTGCGACGCACATCTGCTGGCCCTGGGTAACGCTGAGCCACTGCTTCTGGTTCTGAAGCCTCCCTGACCCCTGTTTGGTCGCGGGGCAGCCTCCTTTCCTCCTGTAGGGTGGTAGATCTACTCTCGACCACGGAGGGTGAAGCGGGTGACAGCTCGTTCAGGCCGCGTCGCGCTTGTTCTAATGGCGCCTCGGTCGTCTCCTTCTTTGCTGCACTTCTTGTTTGTGGCATCTTCCTGTATTTCTCCTTTGGTGCTGCTGATTCCGTAGATCCGGCTCGAAGGACCATAAAACTGTTGCGGATAAATGAAAACAACAGCGGATGTTATGATGCTCTTGATTTATTTTTATATCTAACAATTAACAGTGACTGAAAACACTATAATTACTATTCAATAGTCCGTACTTAATTAATCACTTCACTAAACTTCACTTGGTATTCACTGAACACTGAACTGTAAACAGAACTGCTACTCAAACTTTTGTACTACCGAAATGCAAACGTTAGAACTACTCTGAACTAAAAACTACCTGCGCGCCAAACACGTGCGGCTTATATACCATTCGCCGGGCGCGAGAGAAACGTCTCGACGTTCGGGAGAGATCGAGCGATGTCCCTATAGAACATTCCCGTTAACTCGCGGTCCGACGCGGGCGGCCGGGACTCGTGCTGTCGCGTTCTTTACACTATCCGTCCTTATCGTTCAGCGACCGGACGTTTTGACGTAAACAAACGCCTTACAATTAAATTTGAACCTTATTCATCTAGAACTATGCTACAATGTCGGCTGTCCGTAACAACATTGATAACCGATAATATACAAATAATTTTTCACAATATAATGATCTATTTGAGTTAGCTTGTATTTTAGAATGTGTTTTGATGTTGTAAGAAATATTTATGCTGCATTATAAATGTTAAATTATATTTAGAATTAGAATAACATGCAGGGCTAATTTTTAGTCATGATTCAAACTTTGGAGATATGCTCAGTACTTTCCTAATACAAATAAATTTTCTCTAATGGTGCATTCACACTGAATTAACTTTTTGTGGAACAACATGTTGCAACAAAACACATAACTTTTGCCGCAACAGGGCAATATTTGATGCCTTTTTTGATTACCATTGTTGTCCGTTGAAAGGAAACATTGCACCCACATAATGTATCTTCTCTTCGGTGTGTATGCACCATAAGAAACATGTGTCGAAATAAGTAAACATTTTCTGATCATGTGATCTATGATTTTACGTATTCCAAACTATGTTTCTTAGGAAGAGTTATCCAATTTTATGGACTGTACACAGCCCTTAAAAGGATTGTGACTAAAAATATAACCATGTTTGAAAGCTATAAGCTACTAATAGGCTTTGCCATTATGTGGACGGGAATATTGTTGCAAATAATGGTATTCCCGAGAATGTTCCTTTAAATTTGCTGAAAACGAGGTATTCCATGTGATATCGTGTTTATAACGATTATATTATATTATATTTTTAGAGGCGCTTTACCATTACTTGTGACTAACATAAGAAATTTTGGTAATATTGTTATAGGTATGATAATAAATATGTTTTGTTTTAAAATTGCATTTTATTTAGTAATAATGACATGACTCACATAACAGGTACATTATACTTAAACATTCAACTACTAACCCAATCTAAGACTAGACTACGATTAGATTAATATTATTTAATTTAACATAAAGTGGCGACCCCATCTTTAAATAACTTATTCCAAAAAATTGGACTAAAACATTAAAACGGACTGGTAAAAACAGACTAAAAAGTATCAAATAAAATTTTCTGTAAATATTTGTAACCCTATACCTACAGAAATTTTAAACCTAAAAACGTGGGGCGCATTTTGTAAATTTTATCATACATATTGTCTTTAGCATGCGCCCCACGTTTTTAGGTTTAAAATTTCTGAGGGTATAGGGTTACAAATATTTACAGAAAATTTTATTTGATACTTTTTAGTCTGTTTTTACCAGTCCGTTTTAATGTTTTAGTCCAATTTTTTGGAATAAGTTAAGTAGTCCGTTTTAAATACGTGTTTTTAAAAAAGTTTTTTTTCAGTACCTAAATTTTTATTTTCTGCTTTTTAGTTAACGAGCTAAGACTAATCTCCTAACGGAGCACTCGTCAAGACGATTCAAACGAGCCCAAACTCGATGTGGTTGCATGGTTTTATTACAGAGTCCCAGTGGCCTTCTTCCGGCTCCATCATCAGACCCTGGAAACTATTTCCCAACAAAGTACTCGTCAAGACGATTCAAACGAGCCCAAATTCGATGGGGTAGCATGGTTTTATTATAAAGTTTCTATGGCCTTCCTTCGGCTCCATCATCAGATCATCGGACACTATTTCCCATTAAAGTACTCGTCAAGACGATTCAAACGAGCCCAAAAACGATGGGATTGCATGGTTTTATAACCGAGTTCCAGTGGCCTTCTTCCGGCTTCATCATCAGACCCTGAAAACTATTTCCCAACAAAGAACTCGTCAAGACAATTCAAACGAGCCCAAATTTGATGGGGTTGCACGGTTTCAATATTGAGTTCCTATGGCATGGTCTTTCGGCTTCATCATCAGACCCTGGACCTCATCCCCCGTTAGAGTACTCGTCAAGACGATGCTAACAAGACCAACCACGATGGGGTTGTATGGTTTCATCATAGAGTTCCTGTGGCCTTCTTCCGGCTTCATCATCAGATCAGCTCAATGACACCATAATATTGCATTGCCTTCCAGTTCTGACCTATGTTCAAAGTTTCAAGTCTCTAGCTCATCGGGAAGCTAGGATAAAATCGTTCGCAAACTTTGTGGAGAAACACACAAACAAACAAACGCGAAAGCAACCTAATAAAACGTGTTAAAAAAATGATTAAATACTTATAACGATTGTTGATTGAAGGTAGGATGGGTAGGTGGGAGGTAGGTATAGGTAGATACTATAAAATATAGTTTTGTTAAAGTCGGGTTGACATGATAAGAGTCAGCTCGGACCGAGTCACGACCGAGTCCACTCGTACGAGATATCTTCATACATAGCACTTCCGAGTGTGCTTGGATTACATGTTTACACGATACGACTAGCGTCCGAGTAGTAATCCGAGTGCACTCGGTCCAAGCTGACTCTTATCGTGTCAACCCGGCATAAGAGGGCGGCTGATTGCCAATATCTACCACAGAGGAAATAATCATATCTACTATCACTTAATAAAGTTGACCGCACATTTGTCATAGTCACCGTACGCCGCGAAAGCGCCGAATTTAGAATTCCTTGTATGAAATCGTATGAAAACTCGCACATTTTTCAGCAACCGTATGCGCCGCATTTCTCTCAGTTAAAATGCGATAATCAATGGATGGGCGTATGATGCTTATAAATGTGCGATCAGCTTTAATCTCTTTCATCTAATTTTATTCTTTCTTTTTCGATTAGCCCATCTGTATGTCAAATTTTCGACGACAAAATAAGTCATCATTTTTGCTGCCAGAAGTCCTCTCAATATAACCTCTCATAATATGTCAAAATGAAATCTAAATATAAACAAATGTAGATAAGTTACAACAAATATTCCAAATAAAATCTAGCCATTAGTTATCCCCGCGACTAGTGGCTCAATGTGCGGAGCGTCTTAGCCCAAAGCCGCGTCGGTCGCGGCGATATGGCTACAAAATCTGAAATAGAACAGCTGGTAAAACGATTGTCTAAAACTGAAAAAGTTTTGTTTGGCACATTTTCCGGGTAAGTAATTCTTCTTCTATTAAAGAATTTGATCTATTCAGTCACAGTATTAAACTAAATCGTAACCTACCCATAAGCTTTAACTTTTTGATATCTTGATGCCCTACGAGTGCAAGCTTTGCTCGTCCTCTCGTTCGCGTTGTTTTCGTTTAGGGTGCCTGTCCATTGACGCGGAACAAGGTGGCGGAGCGGAGAAACGAGGAAATATTAACCAATAAGATTGCGGAGCGGAGATTTTATACAATATACTAGCGGCCACCCGCGATTTCGTCTGCGTGGAAAGTTTTTTTGCTATCCCTCGGGAACAGTGCTTTTTGTCGAGATGAAAGTTACCCTAATATGTCCTTCTCTGTACTCCTGACAACGTGTATGCAAAATTTCATGACGATCGGTTGAGTAGTTAAGACGTGAAGGCGTAACAAACAAATAAACAAACAAACAAACGGACTTTCGCATTTATAATATTAGTACGGATAGTAAGGATTGGTTAATATTTCCTCGTTTCTCCGCTCCACCGCCTCGCTCTGTGTCAATGAACAGGCAGCCTTAATTTCTTTGTTGTCGTTTCATCAGAAACTTACTGTTTACAGCATAGTAGCGACCGTGTTCGTTCACCCTTTAGACGTACTCAAAGTCCGTCTGCAAGTCCACGAGAAGTCCTACAACACGCGTACTCTGGCCCGCCTCATATTGAAGTGCGAGGGCATGAGCGCACTATACGCTGGCTTGAGCGCTGGCGTGATGCGACAGACTACCAATACTACCACCAGACTTGTTGTGTACCACGCTTTGAATGAACATATCAAGAGGTGCGAATAAATAATACTTTATCATTAGAGACATGTAGGTATAGTTCGAATCACGAAAGATGACCACAAATGGCGCCCATCTTCGCATCATAACTCATGATGAAAAGACTTAAGTCAAAATAATATTGCATATTATATTTTATTTAAATATATGAAATATTATTTCGTCTTGAGTCTTTTCTTTATGAGTTATGATGCGAAGATGGGCGCCATTTGTGGTCATCTTTCGTGATTCGAACTATAGATGATAAGGTCTGATACCGAAGTGTGAGGGTGTGAGCACAGCTGCCTGTAGGATTTATAGATAGTTTAATAAAAGGGATGGTATGGTCTATACTATAACCTAATACGCGGGCCCTATAAAGATTAGTGGGTGTAAACGACTGGAAATGAGGTCGGGGCTGCCCGGGGCCAAGCAAAGGCTGTGGGTCTAAGTGCCCGTTCACACAGCTATCTGTTTTGCAGGTTCGTTTTATGTGATAGGTACGTTTTTATTCAGGCTATTCAAGTCGTACGGGCTTTTTAAAGCACGGTGAAGCCTTGGTTATTGTCTATCTCCGTCCTTACAGATAAGGGGGAGAAGGGAGATGATACTCCGGTTCGGTATTGGGAGGCACTATTACCACAAGAATAGCTGTGTAACACTAGGTATTTTTGGGACTACTTAAGTGTAGTAAATGTAAAACGACAGACAGTTTCATCATCTAATATGATTGTTCTAGTAATAACATCACCACAGGTGGCGTCGTAATGTTTCCTTCTAGGCTCTACGGCATGCCAAACACGGCGAGTTTGCCTACAAGGGAGAAGGTGTCAATAGGTATACTGGCTGGCTTATCGGGGGCTCTTGCTGGCAACCCTTCGGAGGTGGCCCTGGTACGCATGATGGCGGAGGGGAAGAACGAGCCGTGCGGCCCCTGCCCTGGTCGTCGCAGCCTTGGCGTGATTCAAGCTTTATGGAGGTTGTTTAGAATGGTTTATACCACTTTAACTACCGAAAAGACTAGTAAGTCTTTGTCTTGAGTCTTCTTCTTTATTTATGAATTGCTTGCTGAGTGTTCTTTACACAATTCCGTCGATGAATGTAAGTAAAGTTTTACGATATCGGGATAGTCATATAATAACAGTGTGTACGTACAACAATATCTTATTTCTCTGGTTTGATGGGTGTTAGTTTCTGCCGGTGGTCATGTCCCGACTATAATGTCAGTCATCATAAGATAACATTATAAATGAATTGAAACCTAGGAATTTGCCCTATCATGAGATAAATAGATATTGGACAACATACATACACACATTTTGCTCCGATTCCAAAGATATGCACTTGTGTTATAGAAATCAGAGACAACAGTGGAACTAGAAACACCCACACCCGAGGCAATACTGAAAAGTTCATTCTCTAAATTGACCCAACCGGGGATCGAACCCGGGACTTTACTTTCTTGTAGGAACAGCGTCTCAGGTATGATCTCAAGATAGCTCTTAACGTTGAGAGCAGTTATTAAATACGGGCCCATGAAAACCGCCGTGCGAACCATTTTTAAGTACTACAAATCAGCAGTTTCCTCCGTCCCTTGCAGGATTGCACGCGAGGATGGAATCTTCACCCTCTGGCGCGGAGGCACCTTAACAATGGGGAGGTCCGTGCTCGTGAGCGTCGCTCAAATAGGCGTTTATGCAGAAGTATGGGCCTTTTCTTTCATAACAAATGTTGATAGTTGCCTGCCTACATGTTATTGTACGGTGTAGGTAGGCATAAAAATTGCCAACCAGCAGTATCACTTTTCTTTCATAAGAAATACTGATAGTTACCTAAATGTTATTGTACGATGAGGCACTTAATGCACATGGAAATTGCCAACCAGAACCATTTCATGCTGATTATGATGACAATAAATTACAATAAAAAACATATTTTTGTAAAGTGTAGGTAGGTACCTACCTATAGATATAGAGTCTGGTCAACGAAAGATGAGATTGAAATGGCGGCGCCACTTTCCCTGTTAAATTACGTTTAGAGGTTAAGTTATTTGAAACTGAACCTCAAAATAAGGCGCAAAATTAGTTCCATTTCCAACCGAGTCTCATCTTTCGTTGACCAAACTCTAGTTGCCAATAGGGTAAATCATCGTTGCGCCTTTTGTAAGTAATGTGTGTTACGGCTTTATCTTCGTTAGGAACTGATTAAAAGCTGCAAATGTTGACGCAACTTTCAACCAGTGAAATATTTTTGCTCTTCAGCAGTTCCACAATTTCATGCCTACAGTAAACGTATAAATTCTACATCTTGAATTACGATGCAGGTGAATGCTAACGTGGGCAAGCGGAAAATATTAGAAGGCGACGCCCTCCACGTGTTCACGTCTGTAGTGTCGAGCTTCGTTACTACCATCGTCTCCCTTCCTGTGGACCTCATCAAATCAAGGTCAGTTTCGAAAATTATCAGTTCCTACCCTTTAGTTAGTAGCGGTCCGAGTTAATTTTTATAGTGATACCTACCAGGCACGTATCCAGACTTTTCATTCGGGGGGGGGGACAAGACAACTGCATCCCGCAAACCCGAGAGTGACCCGCCCGCTAAATTTGAATTTAGTCCTGTTCTGTGTGTTCCGGATTTCGGGGGGGGATAAATCCCAACTATCCCCCCCCTTGGATACGTGCCTGATACCTACCTTTTTGTTGTATGCCGAGGAAAAACGCATTTACGCGCTTCCCCTTCCACAGGTGAGCGAGAGGGGGGCATGTGGGACTCGCCAGGAGGGGACCGCAACATTCAGCGTTGCGGCTCCCTCCACGACTGCCTCCCGTGATCCAACCCAGCTGTGGCTTGATGGGATCTCGGGAGGAGAAAACCCCCGCCTCTTAACCTCTCTCACCGCATATGTCGCCACTTGGCCCTGACTGAGGGAACAAGGTGATCATTTCCCCCTCTCTTCTCCTCAGCGATGAGTGGGGAGAAGTCTGGGGGAATACTCCTGGCGGTGGCATCGCCGTCTCCTCGGCTGTTGGTGTTGGGGACGTCTCCATGGACATCTCCTCAGTGGGCCTTCGGGCCTCGGCTACAACATGTCCTCCGAACTCGGGGCACCCTTGGTTGCTGGAGGGACGCACTTCACGCTGCCTATCACATGGTCATGAGACCATGTCCATGACCATGTTCTGCGCTGCCGGCCGCTACGTGCCCTGGGCCCACACCTAAAACACAAAGTGCTTCGATCGACTTCTAAAGGGCACCGTGGCTTGGTGGGCCCCACCCACTCCCATGCAGCCGAAGCATCTTAACGGTAGGGGGGCCAGGACTTTAACCCTGGAGTACTCCAGCCGACCGTTAGCCTCCCTCCTCTCACGATTGCCTTTGCCGCCGCCACCGGGCAACGCAGCAGCATTCGTCCCCTGCCATTCGGGCCCATCTTTATATCCTGGGCTAGGATTATCTCAGGATTGCATTCAGCTTTCTCCGCCGCGGCGCGCAGTACTTCCTCTTTTTGGGCGGTCTCGTCGAGGCCTGCGATGAGCAGGTTAGCCGTCTTCTGTGGCCGCCCGACTCGGGCCAAGCCTGCAAGCGCCGTATGGAGCCTCTCCGCAAGGATATTCGCCTTCTGGCCGCAGGGATCCGGGACTTCCACTATCCTCGCCCCCGTTTTGCCCGCCCGCGTCCTGACCCCCTCCGATAATCCTATTTCCGGGAGGGAAACCGCCTTCCTTGCTGTAGTAATAACGTCTGCGTACGTCAGCCCCCGTTCCTTGGCCTCTGGCAGCAGGGTCAGAACCACTGCCAAGGTCTTGGGGGGATAGTGACAGGTACCTATCTAGAACTATAGCGTAGAAAGATACACCTAGGCTAATCTTACATTATTTTAAAATGTTGTTATCCAAACATTTAACAAGTAGCAAGATTTTTCAGAAAATAAGACATTTATGGTCGATTTTCAATGTTTTTACCAAAAAGTATTTGGGTATAGAGTAGGTACATAGCATATAAATAGTACATAATGTATATTTATTTATCTAGTCCATAAATCAATGAAGCTTGAATAATTACGCGCATTTTATGAATATGTTCTTTGTTTTAATTTTCTGGAATTAAATGTTACCTCTTATTTCTTAAATAGTGTTACCTAATGTAGGTAAGTTTCGAACCCAACCCCTAGTACAGTACTAGGCACGTATCTTGAAATTTTTTCGACGGAGAAGGGATAAGTTCGCGCATGTGCTCTTGTGAGCGACCAATAGCGCGCGCCCCTCTCCCGCCGCCCGCGCCCCTCACCGCCACGCATACCCAAAATACGCATTTCGCGCAATCCCCACCCGATTTCAAGTTACGTGCCTCGTACTGTAATAAAGTTTGCAACTAAACATTCGCTTAACAAAGCCAATTATTATAGGTAATTTTCTTTTCATTTAGATATCAAGTGAGACGAGACAGTGTGACTCCAACAGAAATTCTAAACGATATTGTGAAAAGAAAAGGAGTGCGATATCTTTGGAAGGGAATTGTGCCATATTTCGTAAGAATGGCGATACACACGGTCACAACGTTGATGATACTCGAAAAAATAACAGAGACTCTATATTATGGTAAAAAAGACACATGAAGTATGGTTTCATGAAACAGACTAGGAATCAACTTTATGGAGTCACGACTTAAAAACTTACGCTATCTAGGAATATTAAAATAAGTATGATGTTGTGTCAATTTTTGTAATGTTTGATGTGTTATGTGATTATCGATTTTATAATGTACAGTCGCAATACCAGTCAATTTAACACGTTGCCGTTTTACTTAACAAGGTACGTAGTTAGATAGATGTTAATGCAACTATTTGTATTGGATTAAATACATAAAAGTCATACATTGATCGGACGTAGAAGGGGACTAGTTAGGTAGTGTTCATAGCGACGCTAATGCTGCACTTGTGGTGCTTCAATTAGTCACTATTGACATAGTTTAGAGCGAGCCAGCCAATTTGCAACTGTTTTACATCCACTCCTTACTTCAAAACCTGAAAAAAATGTTGATAAAACAGACCATTAAATTTTGTTAAGTCCAGTGAGGGTTTTAATTGATGAAATACCGTTTGAAGAAGTTGAAGTCGTATTTGGTGAAGAAGTCCAGGAAAATGTTCAACTTATACCAGCATATGAAAGCGACCAATGAAGGCAAGGAGACGAAGGAGCCAGAGACGACTGGTCATGACAGGTTCTACCAGGAGAGGCCTAGGACCAGCTACAGGAAAAAGAAGCGCCGCGGCGCCTGCCGCCGGGCCCAGTCCGCTGCCGAGCTGAACCCTGACTCCATCGCTGCAGCCAATAAGAGGAATGCCTTTCGAATACGCTCCGTCTCAACGGACAGGGAAGACAGTGAAGGTAAAGATATTGCATAATTTTCATTATTGATTTGCTTTATCGGAATGGAGGCTGGGACGATATCGTGTCTACTTCCATTCCTACAAATTGTGTAACTTCCATTCCTATTATTGACGGAGATGATTTACTTCACGTATTAATTTAAGAGTCGATTAGTGAAACCACAATTTAATAACTAGCAGAAAACGAAGTATAATTATGATGGAAAACTTTTTGGCGATTACAATCTTAGCGTACGTAGGCGTAGGTGCAATGATCTTTATACGTTATAGATTGATGATTTACCTAATACCTGATGCGTTTTTTTGAAATGTAGTTTTTGTTTTTGCCGACGCAAGATGGTGGGAAACAAGAGGAGGCCGATGGACCATCGTACGCTTGTAGTTCAAGTATATTCTCCTTTTTTTAACTTTTTCCGACACTGCTAATTTAGCTTTGCAATTGCTCAATCGTAAGTATTCGCTTTTGCAACCACCAACAAGCTTGCCTTTTGCTTTCATTTACATAAATAATATTGGGTTCTTCGAATACGGGTGTTGGTACATTTGCCTGATGTACGTGTTAAGATGCCCTATTTTTAACCGACTTCACAAAAAGGAGGAGGTTCTCAATTCGATTGTATGTTTTTTTTTTATGGTTGTTCGCGCATATCTTCGTCATTTATGAACCGATTTTGATGATTCTTTTTTTGTTCGATTTAATTTTCTTGCGAGATGGTCCCATTTAATTTTTTTTCAAATCGGTTCAGTAGTTTTCGAGAAATCCTGAAAATACTATGATTTTCATCAACTCACATGACGACTTTGTTATTTATGAACCGAATTAGATGTTTCTTTTTGTTGGGAAAGGGGTACTTTTAGTGTAGTCTTTTTAACCGACTTCAAAAAAAAAGGTTCTCCCTCAGTTTAACCTGTATGGATGTATGTTTCTCCGCGAATATCTCACGTTTGGCTGAGCCGATTTTTCTACCCAATAATATACCTATAATAATATACCTAATATAGAAGGTACTTACACTAAAAATAATAAAATAAAAAATTGTTTTAAAAAACAAAAAACCGACTTCAAAAACCTGCCTCTAAAAAGCAAGAAATAATATTCAAATCATTAGATACGCATTATCATTGTTATAACAACACGTCTATTGAAGTCGGGTGGGGCTTTTAGAATAAAAAAAGGAAGTTGTACTCCAGCCCAACCCGACTTCAATAGACGTGTTGTTATAACAATGATAATGCGTATCTAATGATTTGAATATTATTTCTTGCTTTTTAGAGGCAGATTTTTGAAGTCGGTTTTATATGGACGTGTTATATGTGCTTCTAGTTTATACATTTACTACGAAAACCGATGTCATTTGCCTACTACTACTATTAGTTGCTTTTTACGACACTCCTATGCGTATTCTTCTTTGCCATGCGAAGACTCAAAGCTCAAAATGTTAATTATTCTTCTAGAGGAGAGTTCAGAGCGCGCGCCCCTGGTGGCGCAGAAGATAGACTCCCTGGCGAAGCTCCTGTTCAACAAGTCCTTGATGGGCACCGGATCCGGCAAGTCGTCGCCTTCGGAGCCTCCAGCATCGCCCAGGTCAGATCTCAAGGCATTTCTGTAGATTATATGTAGGTATTTCAGTCGTTTTGTAAAAAAATTGTTTTCCTTAGGTTCGGATTAATTAGAAATTTGTTCATCAGACACAGAGGTAAATTTTTTAATCCACTTAATCCACTGCAGGGTTGAACGATCCATGGAAAGCTCGGCCGCGCTGGCAATTTGCACAGAATATTTGTCACACACATCAAGGTAAGCAGATCCAAGATTGACAACTGACAAAACACTGACAAAACATAAGACAGAGGACATTTGTTTATTTTTTTTATTGTATCCATATTAATTTTGTAATACGCGAAAGCAACTGTATTTCACGCTACCGATGGTAAATTATTGCTATCATGCTGTTTTGTAGATACGACTTGATATCGCAGCTGGGGGCCATCGGCGCGCGAACCAACAAGCATTGGTTTGCTATACACGACAATTCCATCAAAACTGACAGACTTCTCACTTTGGTAAGTAAACAAAAAATATGTTTTCAACTAGGTATTTGCAAGAAATAGTACAAGATAATTTAGTTAACCGCTGCATGTATATGTTTTCAACTATTTGCAAGGAATTGTAGTACAAGATAATTTAGTTAACCGCTGCAACAGCAGGCTGTGTTTTACGCCACTGAGTCATCGAGTTCCACTAGCCAATTTAATAAGAGCCTATCCCCCAGATGCCCCTAACCAGCAAGTGCCCAGTAGAAGCCACGGAGCGCTCCCGTGGGCTGATCATGGAGCTGTTCCGTGGCCTCCACCACCCTTACATATACCCAGTGCTCGACCTCGAGCTCTGCAACGGACATGCCCTGGCTGTGTTGCCGTTTAACGCCAGGGGCAGTTTGAAGGACCTCATCTATAAGGTATAACCTGTTCAGATTACCACTTACCAACAACTGCCCTGATCAAGGAGCTGTTCCGAGGCCTCCACCACCCCTACATATACCAAGTGCTGCACCTCGAACTCTGCAACGGACATGCTCTGGCTGTACTGCCGTTTAACGCCAGGGGCAGCTTGAAGAACCTTATATGGTATCATCTATATCGGACTCCTTTTTCAGTTACCATCGTCCTATTGGACCCGATTTTAAATGTGATGATTAGCCAATAAAGGTAGGTATAGTAGATAAGACCGATTGTCAAGGGTAACTACGGAAATCTATTCCAGTACCTAGTACTATACGCATGGTCTTATGTACGCACTTGGCCTGTTTAAATTTACGCTATAGTGCACTTTGTGATATCTATGCTTTCTAGTTAGATATCTAAAACTTTTAAAACTCGCCCTAAGGTTTTAAGGAACTTTTTATACTTCACTAACAGTGCTTTAAAATTGTTTGGGCAGAGCACTTGGAACGACGAGTACGGCAGAAAGTACGGGTGTGTCGGGACAGGGCTGCCCGCGTGGCAGGTGGCGCGCTTCGGCCGGCAGATGCTCGAGGGGCTCGTCTTCCTCAAGGAGAAGGGCTTCCCTCCCTTCCGACACCTGCACTCGGGGAACGTCGTCGTACAAAACGGCGTCGCACGGTGAGGATTTTTTCTCATTTTTCCTCCTACCGTTTTCCCAATTTATTTGGGATAGGTGCAGTGCGTCCTCCTGTGCTATTCCTTCCTGTCATTCGTCATCTCCTCATCCACTACCTTCACATTCATATCATCATACAATCCATCACTCTTTTCTGCGGTCTTTCTCTTACTTTCCAACCCTCCACATCCATATCCATTACTCTTCTAGTATATGTCATGTCATGTATGTTATAGTCAAACCCCGAACTCCAGGCGCTCCTAGGTTTGCCTAGTCAAACCTCAGGTTTGACAAGAAGGCTTAGTCAAAGTCCAAAACTAAAGCGTATTTCGGGCTTTGACTAACGAATTTATGGCCAAACCTAGGAGAGACCAACTTGGATAGTCAAACGTCGAAACTCAATACGATCAAATCGGGGTTTGACCAGTCAGACTTAAATTAGGATCAGAATGTGTTATTTTGTATGTAAATGTGTAAAAATACATTCTTTAATCGTCGTAATTTCGTCTAGTAGTAAGACTGGACGAGCCCCGATTTGATCGAATTGCGTTTCGGTGTTTGACTGTCCAAGTTAGTCTCTCCTAGGTTTGGCTATAAATGCGTTAGTCAAAGTCCGAAACACGCTATTAGTTTTGGACTTTGACTAAGCCTTCTTGTCAAACCTGTTTGACTAGCTAGGCAAACCTAGGAGCGCCTGGACTTCGGGGTTTGACTATAACACATATACCAAGCCAGACGATTCCTAACTTCCGTGCAACGTAATTTATTCTGTGACTGTAGTCAACGTGCTCTCATTCTCTTGAAACTAATCTATCGATCGATCTAATTAGAACAATATTCCAATTCAATGTTAAAAGAACGGTTGATTTTTAACGGTTTGGAATATTTAATTCCCTGAATTAGTTCCCTGAATGACCGCATAATTTTGGCTTAATACGCCTAAACCAAGAGTACTAAACGTAAAACGTTACAATTCTGTGTCGATTGATTTCATGAGGATAGAATACATAATACCCAAGAGGTTAATTTACGTAGTGATTCAAAAGTTACGAAATTTAATAGACATTTGTTTTTTTAAAGTGGTAAATCGAAAACGTTGACGACCTCCGTGGTCGAGTGGTTCGCACGCCGGTTTTCAAGGCGTCACCATATCTTGAGGTCCCGGGTTCGATTCCCGGCTGGGTCAATGTAGAAAATGAACTTTTCAATATTGTCTCAGGTCTGGGTGTGTGTCATACCACCGTTGTTTCCGATTTCCATAACACAAGTGCAATAGCTACTTACTGTGGGATTGGAGCAATGTATGTGATGTTGTCAAATATTTATTTATTATTTAAATAGATACGAATCTACGAATGATCTGCTACCTCCATGTTCTCTTGTGGTCTCGTATTCGGGTTGAAATCCTGCTTTTACAATCGAACGACACCCTTTCGGGGCCGTCAACCATCTCGTACGATTAACGCTATTCCCTAGTTACTAGTAGATAGTAAGTAGGTACCTATTATGTTATCTGTGGTAGACCAGACAAATTGATTTTTGCTTGTAAATAAGTTTTTATGTGAGTAGGATATGTGGTTTGGAGAACACCTTAGTAGGCGTGGTGCCCCGGTGCCCGATCGCGCTGGCAGCTCAATTGGAGCACGTGGAGCCGATGTGTGTGGGCAGCGTGCTCTACGAGATGTGCGCCGGCGCAGAACTCGACTTGTCTTTGCTGCCGGACCTCGCGCCCTCTTACCCGCACGTAAGATCTCTATGGTTTAACTTCTTGGCACTACAGACCCTGTAGCTCTACGAGATGTGCACCGGCGCAGAGCTAGACCTATCGCTGCTGCCGGACCTCGCGCCCTCCTACCCGCACGTAAGTGTCTATGGTTTAACTTCTTGGCACTACAGACCCTGTAGCTCTACGAGATGTGCGCCGGCGCAAAGCTCGACCTTTTGCTGCTGCTTGACCTCGGGCTCCTACCCGCACGTGAGTTCTCTATGGTTTAACTTCTTGGCACTACAGACCCTGTAGCTCTACGAGATGTGCGCCGGCGCAGAAGCTCGACCTATTACCACAGTCTTAATCACTGTTGTCTGATCTCGCGCCCTCCTATCCGCTCGTGAGCTCTTTTGAGATAACGTTGGATTAGTGGATAGGAAACGTTTACGAGATTCTTGGGGATGTTTGACGTTTTGTGGGGATAAGAGGAAAAGTTTGATTGTAGGTAGCTATTTGCTTAGCTTAGCCCGCTCAGAGTGTTTTTACAACACTGATTTTCAACAGAGCACTGACTGTCTTATGCCTGTATGCAACTCCTCTGTGAGCGATAGTCTTCCCAGTAAATAACCACCACGTTGTGAGCACGCCATGCCATGATCCGTTGCGAGTCGCGATGATACTGGCCACGACACGGATCTTGAGCGGTAACAGTTAATGCGCAGAAGTAATTTTTGGGTCTCATTGGCGGGAGACGAGGTGCGGGACGACTGCAAACATGTGAAGTAATCCTCCTCAATTTCATCACCGCTCACGACTCGTGCTGGCACCTATATGCTGCGTTGTCGTAATTGTAGTCTCTTGGAGAAACGAGACATTAGAAGAGCGGACTTGGTACACAAACGTCGGTAATTCCAGGTGGTGGAGATCATCGAACAGATCTTCGGGACGCGCACGCCAAGCCTGCACGAGCTGCTGCTTTGCGAGCTGTTCCGCAAGATCGACCTGCGGGAGATGAAGGGCTCCTGCTTACCTGTGAGTTAATCATCATCATCGCATCGATAACTAGTAGTTTTTTCTAGATTAATTGCTCTCTATGTCGTTTTGTATGATTCCTGAAAGCTACATCATGATCGATTGAGTAGTTAAGATATGAAAGCGTAAAAAACAAAATATACCTACCTAACAAGTATTATAAATTTGTTCGCGACCGACGTTTCGTCGTCTGGAAGTTAGACTCCTATGAGAATTTCGGTAATAATAATGGCCTTCCTGTTACAGAACTTCAGTCAGCGATTGTCTCGGTCGTGCCTGTCGCTGCTGGGTGAAGTCGCGCGCCGACAGCCGGGCTGCTCGCGCACGCCCCCCCGCCGCTCCGGGCCCGCCTCCCCCGCCACGCCGCCCCCGCGCAGGTATACAGTATACACACAGCCGGGCTGCCCGCGCACGCCCCCCCGCCGCTCCGGGCCCGCCTCCCCCGCCACGCCGCCCCCGCGCAGGTATACAGTATACACACAGCCGGGCTGCCCGCGCACGCCCCCCCGCCGCTCCGGGCCCGCCTCCCCCGCCACGCCGCCCCCGCGCAGGTATACAGTATACACACAGCCGGGCTGCCCGCGCACGCCCCCCCCGCCGCTCCGGGCCCGCCTCCCCCGCCACGCCGCCCCCGCGCAGGTATACAGTATACACACAGCCGGGCTGCCCGCGCACGCCCCCCCGCCGCTCCGGGCCCGCCTCCCCCGCCACGCCGCCCCCGCGCAGGTATACAGTATACACACAGCCGGGCTGCCCGCGCACGCCCCCCCGCCGCTCCGGGCCCGCCTCCCCCGCCACGCCGCCCCCGCGCAGGTATACAGTATACACACAGCCGGGCTGCCCGCGCACGCCCCCCCGCCGCTCCGGGCCCGCCTCCCCCGCCACGCCGCCCCCGCGCAGGTATACAGTATACACACAGCCGGGCTGCCCGCGCACGCCCCCCCGCCGCTCCGGGCCCGCCTCCCCCGCCACGCCGCCCCCGCGCAGGTATACAGTATACACACAGCCGGGCTGCCCGCGCACGCCCCCCCCGCCGCTCCGGGCCCGCCTCCCCCGCCACGCCGCCCCCGCGCAGGTATACAGTATACACACAGCCGGGCTGCCCGCGCACGCCCCCCCGCCGCTCCGGGCCCGCCTCCCCCGCCACGCCGCCCCCGCGCAGGTATACAGTATACACACAGCCGGGCTGCCCGCGCACGCCCCCCCGCCGCTCCGGGCCCGCCTCCCCCGCCACGCCGCCCCCGCGCAGGTATACAGTATACACACAGCCGGGCTGCCCGCGCACGCCCCCCCGCCGCTCCGGGCCCGCCTCCCCCGCCACGCCGCCCCCGCGCAGGTATACAGTATACACACAGCCGGGCTGCCCGCGCACGCCCCCCCGCCGCTCCGGGCCCGCCTCCCCCGCCACGCCGCCCCCGCGCAGGTATACAGTATACACACAGCCGGGCTGCCCGCGCACGCCCCCCCGCCGCTCCGGGCCCGCCTCCCCCGCCACGCCGCCCCCGCGCAGGTATACAGTATACACACAGCCGGGCTGCCCGCGCACGCCCCCCCGCCGCTCCGGGCCCGCCTCCCCCGCCACGCCGCCCCCGCGCAGGTATACAGTATACACACAGCCGGGCTGCCCGCGCACGCCCCCCCGCCGCTCCGGGCCCGCCTCCCCCGCCACGCCGCCCCCGCGCAGGTATACAGTATACACACAGCCGGGCTGCCCGCGCACGCCCCCCCGCCGCTCCGGGCCCGCCTCCCCCGCCACGCCGCCCCCGCGCAGGTATACAGTATACACACAGCCGGGCTGCCCGCGCACGCCCCCCCGCCGCTCCGGGCCCGCCTCCCCCGCCACGCCGCCCCCGCGCAGGTATGTATACAGTATACCTACACACACAACTGGGCTGACCGCACACTCCTTCCCGCCGCACAGTGGGAGACTTACATTATCTAGCCGATGAAATGTGTAAAATAAAAATATAAAAACTACCACAAACGATACCTCTTTAGTTGATAACGATAACGTATATTCATGATGTTTGACGAGAGTAGACTGTGTCACGTTTCAAATGTAAGACGTCATGCAAAGTTTAAATTTGAGGTGTCCTAAATATTTTGTAGGAAAACAAAGTTCATTGATATGGAATTAGTAAATACGAATATGTAGAATAATTTAATGTGTTTATTTTATATTTCAGTTGTAATAATCTGTATTTACAGACTATTCAAAGTACATAGCCACAGTTTTATAATTTTGCTACGTTTAATGGTCTACAAGAACCAGGATCGGTCAGGATCAGCCTTAAATTTGTATCTATTTATTGGATACTTTTATCAGGTCTCCGGGAGTATAAATATTAGCTGCCCAAATCTGCCCGATTAAAAAAAAAATGAAATGATCAATAGGTACAAATAAATTCGACCATTTCCTCAACTACCGTGCTGCTTTGCAGCAGGTAGGTTAAACAGTTGAATTACGAAGAAAAGCTCTTATTACGTACGGCTTAGGCTGCGTTCAGACGATAATATAATATAATATAATAAAAATGTTTATTATTCTCTTTACCAATAATTCTTATGCTAAAAAAACAACACCAAAAGTTTAAAAAGCACTTATTTGTAAGGAGACTGGCACCATAAACTAGGCCGAGGCCTGTAAGATACGATACCAGGATCTCCACCCTCGAAACCAATATTTGGTAACGATAAATACTTATCAATTTATTTAACATTATTTGTAAGAGTAACAAAATTATGATGTTAAGCCGTCTTTAATACCTTCTGTACGTGTGTATAAAAATGTAGGTAGGTATAAAAAGTGGGTAGCATGCAAGATGTGTTAACTATTTAAAGGTTATAATATTTTTAAACTGCAGTGGTTTGTTAAAATAATGTGTTAAATTTGATACACGAAGATAATACAATAGTTAGTAATAGTTAATTAAGTAGTAGTTCAGTATTATCATAAGAGAGTTGAAGCAAATAATCTCTGACCTTGTTTTTTACTTCACGGTAACAGTTATTAACAATATTTAGTTCTTTATTTATATAATTATACAATCGACATCCTATATACAAGAAAAATCTATGCCCGAAGCTTGAGTTAACCTGAGTTGTACTGAAAACTTGATGAAACCTCCGGGTGATAGGTTTTGACTTTTGATTTGTCCGGTAATGGACAAATTCGATGTTGCCGAAGTATTGTGCCAAGAATGTAAAGCTGTCTAACCGACAAAACCTTAGCCTCCCGATACAGGTCAATAGTCGGATAGCGTCTATTCTTAAAGAGGCTAACTTTTAGTATGAGCCTCTGTGCCCTTTCCAATATTATCAAGTTGGTTTTTGGTGCTCCACCCCATGAAGTAATACAATATGATATAATTGATTGAACGAAAGCGTAGTAAACACTCTTAAGTATATCTGGGTCCGCAACATGTCGAAGATTTTTAAATATATATGTAAGCTTGCGAATTCTGTTTGCTACATTTATTATATGTTCGGCAAAGGATAACTTGTGATCAATCAAAATGCCAAGGTATTTGATGTTTGGAGTAAGATTAATGTTTGGACAATCACAAGATTGACTCGGTGTGGCGCAAGTGTGTGCAGTTAGATAGTGATTTGGAGGGAGTATGTCGGTGGGGAAATTACGTTTATTGAAAACCATAAACTTGGTTTTATCTGAGTTTAGGGTAAGCGAATTCGCAGCTAACCAGCGGCAGACAACATTTAAGCCCTTTTGAGCAATAGACAATACATCATCCCACGAGTCACCATAGAATGTTAGGGATGTATCATCAGTATAAGAGACAATGTTACAGTTTTCTAGTTGTAAATTACAGAGGCCATTTATGTAACATAAAAATAATGTAGGGCCTAAAATGCTCCCTTGAGGGACACCATAAGAGACAGGCATTGCATCACTAATAAGGGTACCTATTTTTACACACTGAGTACGATTTTGGAGATAGTCAGCAAGTAAATCAAGTTGATTCCCCCTGATACCCATATATTCCAATTTTTGTATAAGAAGAGGCACAGAAACTGTGTCAAAGGCCTTTTTTAGGTCAAGGAACACCGTGACACATTTCTTATTACTGTCTAATTTATTGGCTAAAAAGTTTGTGAGATTATGGACCGCATCATCCGTAGACTTTCCTTTTCTAAAGCCATATTGACCCTCAGCTAATAAGTCATGTTTTTCCAGAAATTCTACCAGTCTGACTTTCATAATCCGTTCAAAAACTTTTGATAAAGAAGATAATATTGAGATAGGCCGATAATTATTTACAAAATGTTTGTCACCTTCTTTATGAATGGGATGAATAATAGATTTTTTAAGCGCATCTGGGAAAACACCTTGGTTAATACAGTTGTTAATAATATTTGTAAGTACGGGTGCAATAATTTTAACTGTGCACTTAAGTACTTCAGATGTTATAGAATCCCAGCCTGGAGAGCAGTTTTGTTTGAGTTTCATTATTACATTTTCGACCTCATAGACATCAGTCTCAAGTAGAACAAAAGATTCTAAAGGTGTTGTGCAAGATTTCAGAAAATCTTGTGTAGGTGCTGTGCTAGGAGAAATTTTACTTGCCAACTGCTCACCTATATTCGCGAAAAACTCATTGACAGAATTGATGGAGGTTTTATCGGATTCAGTTCCATTTAGAAGCTCAGTAGGTTGTGAAACTTTTCGATTTCTGTTGGTTATCTCATTAATGGTCTTCCACAATTTTTTCGGGTTACCTTGTGAGGATTTTATTTCGTCTCTTTCATATTGACGTTGAACTCTTTTTAATATATTATTACAGTAATTCCTATACCGTCTATATGTAATAAGTAATGTTTCATTTGTGGGATGTTTTTTTAGTTTTTTGTGCATCATATCTCTATTTTTAATGCAGCGGAGTAATCCCTCAGTAATCCAGGGTTTAATGATCTGTTTTCTTTTTGCAATTTTAATCAATGTAGTATTTTTATCAATTACAGAAATTAGGAGGATAATCAGTTTATTCAATGCCACATTGGGATCACGTTCTAGGTTAATTGATGAGAAATCAAGTGCGATAGTATCACGTTTTATTCCATCCCAATCTATTTTTTGTTTAAATTTCAATGTATTAATTTTAAAAGAGTCTTTAGTTTGTATACATGATAACACAGCTTGATGATCAGTGACTGATGTAAGCAATGTAAAAGTATAGGTTTTCAATGAACTTTTCAATAATACGTGATCCAGACAGTTAGGTCCTCGTGTTGGGGTATTTATAGCTGGCAATAGCCCGTGGTAAGCAAGCATGTCTAGATAAGATAACGTGTCAGTAGAGTTCTTTTCAAGAATATTTATATTAATGTCACCAACAATAACAATATTTTTAAAAGATGAAAGTTGGGACAAAAGTGAGTTCAATGACTCCAAAAAAATATCTATTTGTTTAAATGAGGGAGATCTATAGCAGGGCTTTATAACGTTACCAATTAACAGTAAACATAACGTTACGTAACGTTATTTTCAATATGATACCTTGATAACGTTATTTTTTTTAACGTTATCAGGTAACATTTCATTAATTTAACGTTATAATATGGTTATGTTACTAGATACCGTTACAAGAAATAACGTTATTTTTACCGGTAATTAGTATCATTATTTTCTGTTAAGCGACGTTGCCAGCTCGCCCGCTGCCGGCCGTGCATGTCTCTTGCAACTTAAAACCTTTTTTGTACTACCACAAGAATCTATACATATAATAAAATCGTAACGAGGCCAATTCTGTACATTCAATATTTTTTCAAAAAGTAATTGCTACATGTTAAGACGACGCCTCGTGAAAAAATTTTTTTACAGGCTCCGCCCACTCACCCCTCGTATCCCATAGTGACATTCTGCCTTCAATCGTAAAGTTTGATTTTCGCGCCAAATGCCTGTGAGGTTTCATCGTAAGTTTAAAGAAGAAGAATAGAGAAACGATGGAGTCGCAATACATTGTATTTAGAACATTTTCTTTGATAATTTAGGTATCTTCAAATTGAATGAAAAATGAAAATGAATACAAATACCTAACAATAGTTTATTAATTGTAAAAAAATACTATTATTATTAATAAAGTTGTACCATTCGGCGTTTTTCAATACATTTGCGAAAAACAGATTTGTAACTTTTGCGACAGAGGTCCATTTGGGGCCATCCATAAATTACGTCACACGTTAAGGGGGTCGACGACGTGTGGAGGGGTCCTAAATTCGTCAGTTCCAATTCAATAATTATTACTAGATATAAATCGTAAAATATGTGACGCCATCGTTTCTAGTTTTGCCCTTCAGAAGTGCGAGAAAAATAGTTTTAGAATTTTTAAAGCAATATTTATGGAGAAATGGAGAATGTGACGTCACTAAGGGTTTTTTACATTTCATTTAAATGTAAAAACCCCTTAGTGACGTCACAGCTCGGCACGGCGAAACACACACCTTTGCTCACATTTTTTTATCTGGCCTACCCACATAAAAGAAATAGGCCATTCAAAATGTCACATAAAGAGAAATGGGCAAAAGACGCGTTTAAGCCCGACCATTGGGTTTAAACACATAATTCCCCCCCTCCCCTCCCCCCCGTAGGAGCTAAATTTAATTAAACAGATTTTATGCAATATGTTGTGTTTAAAATGAAGATTATTGAATTTACTCAAAAAAGCTTGTAATATGGTAATTATTTTGACAACCTTCTTTGAACAAAGTCGAGGTTGCCGTGCTCCTCCGATGGTGACGCAGCAAAGTTGTATGGGATATCATTATTGTCGAGTTTTAGCCACCAGCAATTTCCTTTGAGAATCCATTACTGTCGAGTTTTGTTTCAAACATATAGGTAGTTGGCTGAAAATACAACATTGTACAACGCACTTGACGTCGTTCATAAACACATCCCGCTCGCACACTATACGCCACACCTATCGCTCTCTCATTCACACTTGTTGTGGTAAGCGTGGTGAGCCGCCATTTTCAATCCCATTCTTTTTCTGCGCGTGTGTTGTATTATTGTATGTAGGGGGCGATGCGGGCGACGGGCGACGAACGCCTGCCGCCCGCACCTCTCACGACCCCCGTTCTCGTCTCCCCTCGCGCCTCTGTGCCCCGCAGGCGAGGACTCATTTAACGTGTGCGTTACCCCAGCAAAAAGTTGTGCTTTAGAGAGATGAGACCTTATCAGATAATTAGTGTGTCATGAGGAGAAATCCACCCACCAATCCGCATTGGGCCCGCGTGGTGGGTTATGGCCCGTCCTCCTTATCCACCCATAAGGAAGGCCTGTACCCCAGCAGTGGGGACATTAAAATGGCTGATGGATTGGAGGAGAAATCTGTTTACTAATAGCAAAATTTGTGTGAATTGTAGTTTTTAAGATATTTGAGAAAGACTGATTTTGCTGGGGTCACGTTTTAAACATTACCCTGGCAAAAAAAGTTGTTTCAGCCTGGAACCAAATACATTAATAGATAGCTTTTGTTGCATAGTAAATGTTAGCAAATAGCAAAAATTGTGTGTGTTATGGTTCTTGAGTTATTTAAGTTTTTGCTGGGGTAACGTTTTGGGATTTCCCAGATCTCGAAAACGGTTCAACGCAGAAGTTTGAAAAAAATGCCACTAAGAGACCTTAATTTGTTTAAATTTGTTTAAACGTTAATTTCTTATTTGGTTGTCGCAAACCAACGTAATTAAATGGTTTCGAAAAACAGAAAAAACGAATTTGCAAGTAAACAAGTGCACTTATAATTAAATAAACAGCTGTAAAAAATAGCCGTGGTAGACACTTACTACGTCAAGAATTTTAGGCTTTGTTACTTTACACGATATAAAGATATAAACAAATTTGATAAATTTTAGACCGGTCGTACTTAATTTATCAAATTTGTTTATATCTTTATATCCTGTAAAGTTACAAAACCTAAAATTCTTGACGTAATAAGTGTCTACCACGGCTATTTTTTACAGCTGTTTATTTAATTATAAGTGTACTAGTTTACTTGCAAATTCGTTTTTTCTGTTTTTAGAAACTATTTAATTACGTTGGTTTGCGACAACCAAATCAAAAACTAACGTTTAAACAAATTTAAACAAATTAAGGTCTCTTAGTGGTATTTTTTTCAAACTTCTGCATTGAACCGTTTTCGAGATCTGGGAAATCCCAAAACGTTAC
Organism: Agriphila tristella; assembly: GCA_928269145.1. NCBI lineage: Eukaryota > Metazoa > Arthropoda > Insecta > Lepidoptera > Crambidae > Agriphila > Agriphila tristella. The sequence continues at coordinate 3,943,087 of OV743442.1, read as the reverse complement.
CCCAGCAAAAACTTAAATAATTCAAGAACCATAACACACACAATTTTTGCTATTTGCTAACATTTACCATGCAACAAAAGCTATTTATTTATGTATTTGGTTCCAGGCTGAAACAGCTTTTTTTGCCAGGGTAATGTTTAGAACGTGACCCCAGCAAAATCTGTTTTTCTTAAATATCTTAAAACTACAATTCACACAAATTTTGCTATTAGTAAACAAATTTCTCCTCATGACACACTAATTATCTGATAAGGTCTCATCTCTCTAAAGCACAACTTTTTGCTGGGGTAACGCACACCATTTAACCGGTCGGCCTATAGTACCAATACGAACAAGAATTGTTAACGACATAATCGCCTAAAACGTCACGTTTTCGAGTTGTAAGCTATTAAAGTTGAACTGATGGCGACACCACTGGGTAGATTTGAAGCTAAAATAAAACGTAGGTATGGGCTCTAGAATATTGTTTTATGGTCATCTAGGTCCCGTCTAAGTTGCTACGGGTGAGCCGATTTTTTCTAATATTTTTCATTATTTATTCATCTATAAAACAGCTTATGTCACTTTGTTAGATACCTACTTATTATAGCGTGCGCATGATGCGTGCCTAAATAAATAACGTAATAATGCGAGACGTAAGTATTCGTTTTGAGATTATTTATTATTATTGCTATTCTTTTTGCTTTGCCGTTGTCGCGTAAAGAGACTAATGATTCTGCAAAATAATAATATTTGTTCACGATCGAAACTTGTAAAAGTTAAAAGTTGTACCACGGGTCGGGAAAGAAATTTTATTTCACAATATTTATTAGTTTATTGTTTTGTTACGCAATGGCGACTCTTGGAAGGTTTGTTCTGTTGATAATTTTCATCTCCTAAAAATAGGTTGGATAAGTATTAGAGACTCTTTGTCTTTGAAATGTGAGAGAAATTAAAACTGTCATTGTCAGTATACTGTCATTTTACGTGTTTTGGCTAGTAAATTTTTGGAGCGCTCAAGCACAGGTCTGTCCTCAAGGAAGGCTCGCGGCCGTCTGAAATTTCGGTGCAAAGAGGTAAAGTAATATAGCTTCCCAGCGCAAAGAAAGGGACAACAATAGCGCACGCATTCCGAAATAAAATAAAGTAAGCGACATTATGAAAATAGTTGATTTATTAAAAAACTAAATTATTTTTGAAAAAATTGGTTTTATCAAAAGTTGGAACTATTTATTACTTATCTTATTAACATAATTTCAGTTCAAACTATGAGTCCGTTTGCTTACAGTACTGCAAAAATGATATGAGAGGCATCAATTTTGGATTTTTTTTCTATCGAGAAAATTGTTTCCATTCATGTTTTGAGCTTGATCAAAAAATTTTGTTATTAGTCTATTTTAACATATTCCAAAATTAGAACAATAGTAGTAGGATCAATAGGACTAAATCTAAATTGAAAACCATGAAAATCCACGAGGTATCCTCTTAAGTACATGATACTGAACCCAAAACAATAGTTTTTTGGAATTTTTGTCTGTTTGTTTGTTTGTATGTACGTGCATAACTTTTAACCTACTGCGCCGATTTGAACAAAACTTTTTTTGTTATATAGCTGATAAGCCTGGGCATAACTTAGGGTATAATTGATTTTGGAAAATGGAACACCTGATGCAGAACCATAATGGCCCAACTAAACTATAAGGAATATAAAAATGACACCTTAGCAAAAGTTGTTCAGCCTGATGAGCATTTTTTGTCGAGGTATAAAAATCGAAGATCTGGAACACCTGATGCACAACCATAATGGCCCAACTAAACTATAAGGAATATAAAAATAACGTCTTAACAAAAGTTGTTCAGCCTGATGAGCATTTTTTGTTGTGGTATATAAATCGAAGATCTGGAACACTTTTTGCAGAACCATAATGGTCCAACTAAATTATATGGAATATAAAAATGACGCCTTAACAAAAGTTGTTCAGCCTGATGAGCATTTTTTGTTGAGGTATAAAAATCGAAGATCTGGAATACCTGATGCAGAACCATAATGGTCCAACTAAACTATAAGGAATATAAAAAAACGCCTTTACAAAAGTTGTTCAGCCTGATAAGCATTTTTTGTTGTGGTATAAAAATCGAAGATCTGGAACACTTTTTGCAGAACCATAATGGTCCAACTAAACTATATGGAATATAAAAATGACGCCTTAACAAAAGTTGTTCAGCATGATGAGCATTTTTTGTTGAGGTATAAAAATCGAAGGTCGTGAACACCTGATGCAGAACCATAGTGGTCCAGCTAAACTATAAGGAATATAAAAATTACGCCATAACAAAAGTTGTTCAGCCTGATGAGCATTTTTTGTTGAGGTATAAAAATCGAAGATCTCGAATACCTGATGCAGAACCATAATGGTCCAACTAAACTATAAGGAATATAAAAAAACGCCTTTACAAAAGTTGTTCAGCCTGATAAGCATTTTTTGTTGTGGTATAAAAATCTAAGATCTGGAACACTTTTTGCAGAACCATAATGGTCCAACTAAACTATATGGAATATAAAAACGACGTCTTAACAAAAGTTGTTCAACCTGATGAGCATTTTTTGTTGAGGTATAAAAATCGGAGATCTGGAACACTTTTTGCAGAACCATAAGGGCACAACTAAACTATATGGAATATAAAAATTACGCCTTAACAAAAGTTGTTCAGCCTGATGAGCATTTTTTGTTGTGGTATAAAAATCGAAGATTTGGAACACTTTTTGCAAAACCCTAATGGTCCAACTAAACTATAAGGAGTATAAAAATAACGCCATAACAAAAGTTGTTTAGCCTGATGAGCATTTTTTGTTGAGGTATAAAAATCAAAGGTCTTGAACACCTGATGCAGAACCATAATGGTCCAGCTAAACTATACAAAATATAAAAATGACACCTTAGCAAAAGTTGTTCAGCCTGATAAGCATTTTTTGTTGAGGTATAAAAATCGAAGATCTGGAACACCTGATGCAGAACCATAATGGTCCAACTAAACTATAAGGAATATAAAAATAACGCCTTAACAAAAGTTGTTCAGCCTGATGAGCATGTTTTGTTGAGGTATACAAATCGAAGGTCTGGAACACCTGATGCAGAACCATAATAATCCAGCTAAACTATACAAAATATAAAAATGTCTCCTTAGCAAAAGTTTTTCAGCTTGATGAACATTTTTTTTGCAATTTCAGATTTGGTCCCATAGTAAAAGTTGTTCAGTTTGATGTTTGTTGGTCCCTATTTACTCTATTATATAATATTCGGCATTAGCGGTGTTTTTTTAACACGTTGTATAGAAGTATAATTAATTTATCTGTCATTTTGCCGACATCCGTAATGCAAGATACCTTCTACCACAGTATAATAACTTCTACTATTCCTATTAGGTAGGTAGAGTATAATCGCAATAAACTTCTTCGTACCGAGTGTAGGTACTCAAACTTGTGCATTGCTTTCTTTTAATTTTTTAATAAATTTGCGTTAACACTTAATATTAAAACACTATCCAGATAATACGTTTAAATTATTTCCGTTGTTATCGATGCGAAACCAAAAATTAATGCCATACAAAACTGTACCTTATGCGCATAGCATTAAGCGTTTTTTTTTATTGTACAATTGATGCCTACCTGAAGGGTGTATAAACCATTACCTTAAAAGCGAATTAAGGTTGTATAAACCATTTCGTTAGAAGAATATTATAAATATTGAGTCGTTAAAACCATTTACAACTAACGTTGAATTTTACGCCCCGAGTTGATAAAAATAATGGTCGTTACATCTTATCAAAACTACAAAAACAAAACATTTGGTTTTTTCGTTGATAATTTACCATTCGCAAGACGTTATGACCGAAAATTTCTGGGTCGGATAAACAATTTTTTTGCGAATTTCTGTATTTCGTATATTTATAGATCGATAAAGAAAAAACATCTGAGAAAAATGGTATACAGGGTGAAATTTTAATCATTTGGTTCCCGCCGTAGGTGGACGTATGGCGCCACTCATGATTACTAGCAACTTTTACGATGGGGCCAACTCTCCTACTCGCAAAAAAAAAATCAGCTGTTCTATAAAAAGTATCATCTCCAATCGGAGCTAGTGATGAAAAAGACTCGAGTCTTTTAAGTCCTTTTGCAAAGACTCGCCTCATTTGAACGCCTCACGACTCGAGTCTTTTAAACCCTAAGTCTTGAGTCAAAAGACTCGAAGCTCAAGATTAATTTGAGTCGAGCTCTTTTACCTCAGGCCTCGAAAGCTGAGTCGTTTCTTAAAAGGTTTAAAGGACTTAAAAGACTCGAGCCTTGTGGCTTCGGGAGTCGTAAGTCATGAGAGGCGTTTACCAACCAATATACTGACTGACTGATACATATCAGCAAATTCAGCACATTGATCTGATTGAAATTAAAAATAAACAAAATAGAAGTTTTTCTATAAAATCAGTTTTGTAGTACTGTTTTGACGAGAAAATAACAACGAAATGTTGGAAGTATTGAAAAATCCAAGATGGTGGCTAACTTTTTTGTAAGTGGGCCGATTTAGAGCAAACTCGGTTTTTGGCACTATTTTGACAAGAAAATAACAACGCAATGTTGGACATATTGAAAAATCCAAGATGGCGGCCATTTTTCTTGTTTGTGGGCCGATTTCAATGAAAATCAGTTTTGTAGTACTATTTTGACGAGAAAATAACAACGAAATGTTGGAAGTATTGAAAAATCCAAGATGGTGGCTAACTTTTTTGTAAGTGGGCCGATTTCGAGCAAACTCGGTTTTTGGCACTATTTTGACAAGAAAATAACAACGCAATGTTGGACATATTGAAAAATCCAAGATGGCGGCCATTTTTCTTGTTTGTGGGCCGATTTCAATGAAAATCAGTTTTGTAGTACTATTTTGACGAGAAAATAACAACGAAATGTTGGAAGTATTGAAAAATCCAAGATGGTGGCTAACTTTTTTGTAAGTGGGCCGATTTCGAGCAAACTCGGTTTTTGGCACTATTTTGACAAGAAAATAACAACGCAATGTTGGACATATTGAAAAATCCAAGATGGCGGCCATTTTTCTTGTTTGTGGGCCGATTTCAATGAAAATCAGTTTTGTAGTACTATTTTGACGAGAAAATAACAACGAAATGTTGGAAGTATTGAAAAATCCAAGATGGTGGCTAACTTTTTTGTAAGTGGGCCGATTTCGATGAAACTTGGTTTTTGGTACTATTTTGACAAGAAAATAGCAACGCAATGTTGGACATATCGAAAAATCCAAGATGGCGGCCATTTTTCTTGTTTGTGGGCCGATTTCAATGAAAATCAGTTTTGTAGTACTATTTTGACGAGAAAATAACAACGAAATGTTGGAAGTATTGAAAAATCCAAGATGGTGGCTAACTTTTTTGTAAGTGGGCCGATTTCGAGCAAACTCGGTTTTTGGCACTATTTTGACAAGAAAATATAAAACTTAAAATCCAAGATAGCGGCCAACTTTAGTAAATAGTACTAAAAATCGAGTTTCATCGAAATCTTTATCGAAATCGAATTAGTATTTTAAAAATTGCGTTATTATTTTCTTGTCAAAATCTTTTAATTAAAATAAACTTGTTAATTAAGCGCTTTTGAATCATCTATATTTTTTTTCTAGACTTATTTAGGAACCCCAAAGGTTGAGCTTTATGTATTTGGATACACGACTCAGTCGTGAGCCTTTTTAAAAACAGCTTGAGTCGTTTGCGTCTTTTGAGTCTTTTGAGTCTTTTAACATACAACTGAGTCTTATTAAAAAGACTTGAACGTCGAGTCTTCACTTTAGACTTGAGTCGCGTAAAGCGGAGGCGAGTCTTTTTATTAAGACTTAAAAGACTTGAGTCTTTTTCATCACTAATCGGAGCGGAGCACTCGTCAAGACGATTCAAACGAGCCAAAACTCGATAGGGTTGCATGGTTTTATTACAGAGTCCCAGTGGCCTTCTTCCGGCTCCATCATCAGACCCTGGAAACTACTTCCCAACAAAAAACTCGTCTAGACGATTCAAACGAGCCCAAACTCGATGGAGTTGCATGGTTTTATTATAGAGTTCCTATGGCCTTCCTCCGGCTCCATCGTCAGATCCTCGGAAACTATTTCCCAACAAAGTACTCGTCAAGTCGATTCAAACGAGCCCAATTTCGATGAGATAGCGTGGTTTTATTAAAGAGTTCATGTGTCCTTCTTCCGGCTCCATCATCAGACCCTGGAAACTATTTCCCAATAAAGAACTCGTCAAGACAATTCAAACGTGCCCAAATTTGATGGGGTTGCACCGTTTCGATATTGAGTTCCTATGGCATGGCCTTTCGGCTTCATCATCAGACCCTTGTACTTCGTCTCCCATTAGAGTACTCGTCAAAACGATTCTAACGAGCCCAAACTCGATGGAGTTGCATGGTTTTATTATAGAGTTCCTATGGCCTTCCTCCGGCTCCATCGTCAGATCCTCGGAAACTATTTCCCAACAAAGTACTCGTCAAGACGATTCAAACAAGCCCAATTTCGATGGGATAGCGTGGTTTTATTAAAGAGTTCCTGTGTCCTACTTCCGGCTCCATCATCAGACCCTGGAAACTATTTCCCAATAAAGAACTCATCAAGACAATTCAAACGAGCCCAAACTTGATGGGGTTGCACCGTTTCAATATTGAGTTCCTATGGCATGGCCTTTCGGCTTCATCATCAGACCCTGGACTTCATCTCCCATTAGAGTACTCGTCAAGATGATTCTAACGAGCCCAAACACGATGGGGTTATATGGTTTCATCATAGAGTTCCTGTGGCCTTCTTCCGGTTTAATCATCAGATCATCTCAATGATACCATAATATTGCATTTCCTTCCAGTTCTGACCTATGTTCAAAGTTTCAAGTCTCTAGCTCATCGGGAAGCTAGGATAAAATCGTTCGCAAACTTTGTGGAGAAACACACAAACAAACAAACAAACGAGAAAGCAACCTAATAAATACGTGTTAAAAAACGCAAGAGAAAAGTTTTCATATTACAGTTGGTTTTCTCACGCATTATACTTTTGATTTTGATACAAAAAAAAATTATGCATGTTCCCTCATAACGTTACCAAGGAACGAAAAAATAACGTTATTATTCTATTTACCGTTATCAATTTTACCGTTACTAATAACGTTATTTATTTTAACGTTAAATTTTTCTTACCGTTATCGATGCAAGTACATCGATAACGTTACTAATTTTTAACGGTAATTGAAGCCCTGATCTATAGATGGCAATAATCACCGTTTCATTGCTCAGTTTAATGAGCAGGCAGCTTGCCTGGTCTATATCTGGTTCTTCAACTGTTATATTTAAATTACTCTTTGCAAAAATCATTACGCCATCATTTTGGTTATGATTTTTTAAAGTTTTAAAAGAAGTATAATCCGTGATGATAGGGGTATTTGAATTGGAAACTGCTGGTAACCAGCATTCTGATAGCACTATAAGATCACAGTCCAATTTTATCCGCGCAAGTAGTGTGCATAAATCATCAAAATTACGGTTTAAACTGCGGATGTTTTGTTGTAAAACTTTTAAATATTGGTTTGGGTAATTTAAATAAGTGTGACATTGTTCAGGGTCACACGTTATAGGAATATAGACATCAAACATATCGATTTGGTTAATTAAACTATTTATGGTATCAACTTTTATTTTTAATGTAAACCTTGCACAATACAGTGTTTAGATGATAGTTAGTAAAATATAATAAAAATCCCAAACACGTCGTCTCAATAAAACCTATAAACAAGTTGGATGTCTGAATTATATGATAATAATGCACATAATATATTATTATCCAATATTTCATTGTAAAGGATATGACCAAATAAAAACTAAGCATGCAAAAACAATTATGTATTGAGCGAACAACACAAAGTTTAGTTATTGCTTCAGAGGTAATAAAGTAGTGACAGTATATATTAAATAGTATGTATCGTGTCATTTGTATAATTAAATGATAAAGCATGATAAAGACGATAAGCACCCGACCTCAACCCGAATTCAACTCAAACTCAACCGAAGCCCACTCCTTGCAATACAGTGCTTACAATTTTGAGTTTTATGACACATTAATAAGCTACGTTATTTTTCGTCGATGCAACTGCACCCGCCACACGCTCTACCCGAACTCAACTCAAACTCAACCCGAACACAACCCGAACTCAACTCAAACTCAACCCGAACTCACCTCAAACTCACCTACACATTACTCAGGGGCTTATTTATGTGTCATAAGACTCAAAATGCAAGCGATGTATTTCAAGGTGGGCTGCGGTTGAGGTGAGTTTGAGTTGAGTTTGGGTTGAGGTCGCGGGTAGTGTGTTATCGTTTGAACGCAGCCTTAAAATCGGTCTCAAGGTCAACGTGCCGTTGACTGTGCATCGAGAGTTTTGAAATAAGAAGAAAATTATGTAGTAGTTATTTAAATTTATTTTAAAATAATTGGTATGAATCTATAAATAATACTGAATTTAATTCGACTCCGACGAAGAGCTTGAAGTTCTCAAATGTTTACGCTTTTATTTTCCGCTTTCGCTTTCGCTTACACTTACCATCACTGTAACCGTCACCATCCCCACCCATCCCCCCATCCTCCCTCACCCCTACCCTTTCCCCGTATAATTTGAAATCGTCATCGTTTGCCTACACATAAAATTTTGACATCCTAGTTTTGAAACTAAGGAACTTCCATACAAACTTTCATCCCCTATTTCACCCCCTTAGGGGGTGAATTTTCCAAAATCCTTTCTTAGTGCTCACCTACACCATAAAAGGTATCTACTCTCCAAAAATGGTGTCTCTACTTTCAGCCATTAGGGCTGTAGCTGTATCCCAACAATCAATCAAATAATCAAACAATCAATCAACTAAGAGATGTATAGATAACCATAAGGAAAGTTATTTGAAAAACACATATGGCAAACTGCTATTCTATACATCGATTCGGGGTTTTACGGCATACCCATACCATACGGCAAGGACTAATACTTTTCATCGGCTAGATCAGTCAAATCTCCCACTGTGCGCCGCCGCGCCGCGTAAGTACAGACGGCATCAAAAGTGGCTGAAATCTTTAATTTTTTACACGACTGCCCAAAGCAAAAAGAGTGTACATGTATTCAGGTTTCATGTATGTTTGTGGGTATGCGGGTTTCTTTATTCCACCATAACTTCTAAATGCCTGAACTGATTTAGATAAATGGGGCATTGTTAGAATCCTTACAGCATTCCGAGTGACACTGGCTATATTTATTTTGAAAAAAGTCAATGTGGCGACTGTAGGACGCTATTTTCAAATGTAAAAAAAAAATGTTTTCTTCAATTATTACAATATGGGCATCAAATGAAAGGCCACAATGAGCGCATTTCAAAACTATATAATTTGTTACTAAAATGTGTGAAATAAAAATAAATAAATTTGAAAAATATTAAAAACACGACTGCCCTGCCAAAACAAACTAAAAAGATAAATAACAAGGTGTCATTGCAGTCGGGGGACCTCTTTAATTGAAGATTGTTCCACAACGCTGCCTTATTCAAATTTGTGTCCAATGTCTTTGGTTTTATTTTTCTTACTCAAGGTGTTATTTGTTTATGGGGAATATACAGGGTGTTTGGTAATAGCCTTATAAAGCCGAATATGGTGGATAGGGTCCATCAAACTGAACAACTTTTACTATGGGACCAACTCTGAAATCGCGAAAAAAAAAAACAGCTGTTTCATACAAAAATTTGTAACGAAAATATCAAAATGTATGAAACAGCTGATTTTCATTTTCGCGATTTCAGAGTTGGTCCCATAGTAAAAGTTGTTCAGTTTGATGGTCACTATCCACCATATTCGGCTTTATAAGGCTATTACCAAACACCTTGTATAAATGCACTTTAAAAATAATGTAACACACTTTAAAATGTTTAGCTTCAAAATTTATTGAATGAACTATAAAAATAATGGTTTCCACTTTAAATATGCTCAGCTTTAAAATTAATAATTTGCACTATACAATTTAATTGATTAGCTTTAAAATTAATACTTTGCACCTTATAACTTTAGCACTGGTAAACAGACGTCTAGGTGCGACGACGAGCGGGCGCAGCGAGAGAGGAGCCCAGGAGGAGGTTAGGTTCTATTGTGACCAACAAGGCCAGAACCGACCTGATGGCGTATAATTATGCATTATTTATGCCACAAGTTGTTTTCATCTTTCCATCTCATTTTAACAGTGGTCAGATGGTGGTCAGTCTGACATGGTTGGACAGAAACTAAATGGTTTCGGAGTTGGGACCAATGGTTGCGAGACAGTTAAAGTGCAAGCATTATTTTTGTAGTGATAATATTAAATTATAGATTCTATTACTATTTTAAAGTGCAAACCATTATTTTTGTAGTGATAATATTAAATTATAGGTCTATTATTATTTTAAAGTGCTGATATACAATTTTATAGCTGTTTTCATCAAATTTAAAGTGCTATTAAATACATCCCTTTGTTTATTCAACTTTAGATACCAATGTGTAAGCTATTTGTGGAAACTGTTTTGGCAAATGTGTGATTCAATTGTAGTACCCACATTTATTGTAAAATTGCTGTTTGTTTCCCTAATAAACTAAAATAAAATAAAAAAATAAATAAAAAACACGGTCCCCCGACTGCAATGACACCTTGTTATTTATCTTTTAGTTTGTTTTGGCAGGGCAGTCGTGTTTTTAATATTTTTTAATTAATTTATTTTTTCATAGCAGCTATCACACTTTTTTGCAACCCTTCCAAATTGTATTGGCTCCATTTGGTACTAAAATGTGACTGTATGGTGCTAAACAACTTTTGAGACCATTGACCGTAATTCTATTCAAAACAATAATATTTATGATATATTTTATATCTGAGATAGATAATAATAATTGTTAATTTTTATTATCGTTACAGGAGACATTTTCCAATGGACCAAGACTTCACAGAAGAATGGCAATGGTGATCTAATTACAACTGATAGCAGAACATAGTATCAGAAAACATTATAAATTAACTGATTAGTAATAAAGTATGAGTTAATATGAATATGGTTTTCATACATACATAGTAATGTTTTGCCATACCATTGTAATTGCCGATTATTAATGACTTTAATTCAATTTGAACCTTATGTCGTACTTGTTAAAGCTTAAAATCAATTGGAAATTTTTGACTGTATGTCATATTATTACTTCTCACATATTTTTGCCTACTGTGATAAATGTTTTAATAAAAAGGCATGAATATTTAATGATTATTTATTATCTAAAGTAATACACAGCCCAATTTACAATAATTAATGAGTAAAATTATAGGAAAATTCTATGTGTCATCTTGTCCCACTAGGTCATGTCCTCATTAGGTCATGTCCTCCCTAGGTCATGTTGTCATTTTGTTACAATGAATCTAAAGAAAACTAAGAAGAAATTAAAAACATAAAATAAAGAGAAAACAAAACTTTTTATTAATTTATTTTTTAATCATACATGAAATATTAAAAAATGTTTAATAAAGTTAATCTCCTCTAAATCTATGCTACCCTGGTACTTTCGTTGAATAACAAGGGTTATATTAATTAAAGTAAAATAAATGTTTCAACCTAAGGATGTTTTAACCTATGTAAATAATTCATGCATACGCCTGCCTATGCATTCATAGAAAAAATCAGCGTAACTTCAAACTGAATAGTTTTTACCCTGTGGCATTGCACCATCCCCAAAATTCGTTAGGCATGACTAAATGGGAATAATGTGTATGAACAAAAATTGCATGACCTAATGAGGACATGACCTAGTGGGACTAGATGCTATGTGTCACATAGAAGTAACATACACATACAAATGATAGGTAAGTAATTAAACTGTCCTGTTTTTCAAAATGGTCAAGAACCATTCGGACTGCATCTTCATGGTTAAATAACACCAAAAGTTAAAGTGCATAGACGTAATAGTTCGAAAATCATAAAATACAATTTATTAATACTAACTAAAAATCACATTTAACAAATTCCGTCACCGAATTTCCCAGTAAACAATGTATAACCAAAAGTACTGACGTAGTACCGTAGAATCGGTTTTTCTCATTAGAGGAAAACACCAATGACTCCGACTTAAAAATATACAAAAATAATGTTATTCAACTGAGTTTTACAGATAAAGTTGCTTAGTTAATGGAAAATGGTATGGACGAATGGGACGAAGATTATAAAATTACTACTAATAATGGACAATTAAAACTAGTTCACATTATGTACCATAAATAAATAGTTTCAACTACGTTTCAACTAACAAAAAAAGTACAATTCGATGTCACTTCGATGCAAACTTAATGGCAGCTATGAAGTTAGCCACGATGGGCGTAACCGTGCCCCCCCACTCGCCTCTCCCCCACTTACATAATATAAATTGTGTTTTGCGCATCGTCTCGCACGATGTTCCTAACCGCCATTAAGTATGCATCGAACTGTATCCATAATTAAATGAACAAAGATATGTTAACCGGATTTACTTCACTGTCTAACTTCTAACCGCCTCTGGGGTCTAGTGGTTCGCCTACCCGTCTACGACGCAGGGGTCCCGGGTTCGATTCCCAAGCGGGGGGTACAATTTGTACTCGGTTTGGTTATTTCAAGTACGCCTGGCTAGCTACCACCATTTTACCTAAATCTGACGCTATAACAATTTAAAAAAATGTTGAATTCCGGTAAAGAGGTAAGATAGCCAGTTCCTCCGTGATGAGGATTCCGGGTGTAGTGCGCTTCCACCTTCGGCCTTATCGTCACTTAACATCAGGTGAGGGGAAGGCCACTAGCCCATTATGCATAAAAAATATGGAAAATCTTTTCTGAATAAACTAAAACAAAACCAATTTAGTCCATTTGTTATTATATTAACATCATTATGTTAAAATAACTTCTTAATTATCATTTAGTCACTTTTTGGTTGGTTTTACTACGAAACATGCATATAACTACTCCATATCAATTAGGCAGTCCAGTTTACTTTAAGAATGTATTCTGTAACAATAGAAAAAAATTATTAGTAGCAACCACAGAGGAAATAATCACTACGTTTTAGTAGCAACAAGAAACACAAAAGACTGGTGTCAAACAGTTCTGTTTTATTCTTTGCCAGCACCGATATACAATAACTACCTAGTTAGTGCCTAATCAATAGCAGCATGCGAAAAATCAAGCAAATCGAAAGCTTTGATATGAGTGAGAGAATCGCGACGAGAAATCTCCACGACTATTGCGTCTCGCCACTTATGCAGGCCACACACCATCCAATCGATCGTCCAATCGGCATGAAACTACCGATTGGATCCAATCTGCAGCTCGTCCATACACACCACACACGATCAATTCTAACTGTCCAATCGGCAGTGGCAATCGATCGTATGATTTTCTTAACCGACTTCAAAAAAAGAAAGAGGTTCTTATAATTTGATTGTATATAATAAATGTTTCATCATTATTATTTTAATTTGAAAGTTGTTTTTGTTTTTATTTTTAGGTTTTTGAAAGAGATTTTTATTTTTTTAAGCTTATTTATTTTCAGCTTTTTGGTGGTAGCTATGCGTATAATATTTTTTAACTCTATATATTTTCAAAATGCTAATGTCATCACTCAACTCAATTTCCATATTCACGCTGTCTGTCTATCCATTTTCCAACAAAAAATCATATAATTCGGTTCATAAATAAAGTCATCAAGGTAGTTAATCATAGTATTTTCAGGATTACTTGAATTGAGAACTGCTGAACCGATTTTAAAAAGAAAAAATGTCGCAAGAAAATTCTTTGAAATAAAAAAAAAACATCAAAATCGGTCATACATATTGAAGATACGCGCGAACAATGATAAAAAAACCGGCCAAGTGCGAGTCGGACTCACGCACGAAGGGTTCCGTACCAAAAAACGGCAGAAAAATTACGTTTGTTGTATGGGAGCCCCCCTTAAATATCTATTTTATTCTGTTTTTAGTATTTTTTGTTATAGCGGCAACAGAAATACATCATCTGTGAAAATTTCAGCTGTCTAGCTATCACGGTTCATGAGATACAGCCTGGTGACAGACAGACAGACAGACGGACAGCGGAGTCTTAGTAATAGGGTTCCGTTTTTACCCTTTAGGTACGGAACCCTAAAAATATATATACAATCCAAAAGAGAACCTCCTTCTTTTTTGAAGTCGGTTAAAATACCTTCTCCTATATGTAACAAATGCTTTTCTGCACGCGTAGCATGACCAACATCGAGATAAGATTCGACTCACAGAACAATGGCTTGTCTACACCGAAATGTCACTTTTGTCGGGTTGAGATCGAGATACTCATGCTCGCATTTTACAACCGTAGACTCGCATTGTTCTTTGTCGTGGCCTAATGTCAAAAGTCGACAAACACGAGCTTTTGTCTTCAACTGACATTAATTTGACAGTTGAGTGGGAGAAATTTGTCTACCACCCTTCGAGTGGTCGAGAAAGATTTGTCGACTTATTTTTTTTTCTGAGTTTTTAATTTCGCAATAAAAATAAATCTAAGTTGTCCGTGTTTATATTTTATTAAGGTAAGAAGAGAAGTTACAGCACAAACGCCAAAAACAGCTGTCCGGAAAGAAAAAAATGAAAAATTGTATTTAAGTAATTCTTTTTTATTATAAAATTTATAAAAAAAGAAATATAATAAATATTTACTAGTAGTAAATAACGAATAAGTATTTTTTATTCTTAAATTTTTTCATAAATTTTATAAATTAAAATAATACAATAAATAATTTATTGTTACCTATTACCTATTCAATAATATTGTTTCCTAATATTACACTTTTTTCCCTTCAGTATTTTTTTTGCTTTCATTTTACTTAATTTTAATTTATTTACTTAAAAACGTAAATTAAAATTATTTTCATACATTGATTTCAATATTTATTACTAAATTAACAAGTGCGTTGGTCTGTGTCATCTTTTCAAAAATCTCTCAATAAAAGGAAGGCAAACGAACTATATCCATACGGCTATATTTAACTCGGTTTTAAGAGTTTTGCGTCGTGAAACGTATAGAAAGGAACGCCCTTTAAAAGAAATGATGGAAATAATTATAAATATTTACTAGTGGCAACATTATTCTTCTCGAGCTCGAGAGAGCTTTGTCTACGGAAGTGAAAGCTTTTGTGAGTGTCTCTTTATCTTAGAACTTATTAAAAAATAAGTATCATGTTTAAACTAAATCATTTCGAATCATTTCAGATAATTTCGACGTTTATTGATGTTGAAATAAAAATATTATATTTTTTAACTCATATTTGTATTAAAAGACATAAAAAGGTTGTAAAATTCTGAGAGCGAGTCCCACCACTGTGCTCAGCAATCTAGAGGGTCGAGACGACAAGTCTTCGTAGACAAGAGTCCCGTTTGCTCATGCTACGCGTGCTGGTAAGCGCATCAAAATCGGTTCAGCTAAACTTGAAATAATCGTGGACAAACATACATATACAGGTCAAACTGAGAACTTCCTTTTTTTGAAGTCGGTTAAAATACTAAAACCTCCTAAATTCAACAATTCTTTTATGAAAACCGCCTTAAAATCGGTTCAGCCAAACGTGAGATAGTCGCGGATACAGGCAGACCTTTTTTGAAATCGGTTAAAAGAAAAAAGAAAGAAAAAAGAAAAAAATAATCATCAAAATCAGTCTATAAATGTCGAAGATACGCGCGAACAATGATAAAACAAATAAATACAATCGAATAAAGAACCTCCTTTTTTGAAGTCGGTTAAGAAAATCATACGATCGATTGCCCACTGCCACACACCGTCCAATCGGCATGATCCAGCCATTTTGATTTTTCCGTCAGTTCGATCGTCCAACCGATCCACGGCCACACACGGTCAGTTTGGTTGGATCCAATCGGTAGTTTCATGCCGATTGGACGATCGATTGGATGGTGTGTGGCCTGCATTATGTCACAGAGGAAATAATCACTACTTTTTTACTTATGTCACAGCTTATGTCGCTTTCTATTCAATGGGGTGGGCAACTGTCAAAGTGGCGCTACGTACGCTTGTTCCACAAAAACCGTTAAAACAAAGGGATTTTACTTTAATTATAACTTTAAAACGACCAAATTCTGTGTAATAAGGTGTAAAAAATGGTGGTTGGCACTTACAAATTTCCGAAAAATCTGGATATTTAGAAAGCATTTGAATTGTATAATAGTCTTTTATATCCATTTTGGGTCAATATCCTATAGACAACCCGAATGTTCTGGCATCACAGCTTTTAACTCGAAGCTATACCAAGCACCTCAAAAGAAAAGATATTCTGTAAGGAGGAGATGTCCCTGCTGAGGGACACACCCTACACCGATCAAAGACTGGAACTCATTTGCTCATAGTGGAAAGCAAAGCACTGATTGCAGATTTAAAAACAGAAAAACAAACTTAAGTGATAGGTACTTACGTGAGCGAGTCAGCCGTAAACCACCTCCTCGACGATGGTCTCCCAGGAGTCGGTGGACTCCACGTCCCAGCTGGGCTCGTCGTCCTCCTCCTCCTCTTGGTCTTCTTCCTCGTCGTAGTACGCTAGCTGGGAACGTGATTCATTTTATTATTAAAAATGCTTATACTTACAGGGTGTCCCAAATCTTTGCAACACAGAGGGAAAGTATCTTAAATATTGAAGGTAGGAAGTTTTACTAAAAAGACTTCATTTCGATTCTAAAAATAATGGGGAGGAAAAGCGCAATTTTATCCCGATAGGTGGCGTCTGGTCTTTGGTACCCGGCCGCCTCAAAGAAAGTGTCAAAACATATTGGAATCTCTTGGAGTATTGCACTTTTTAATTTTATACTGAGAAAATGCCGCATTGTTATGCATGTAACTTGTAAAGTATTGGAGTTCATCGATTTCCCAGTAACAAAAAAAATAGTGTGCAAAAAAATATAAAAAAAAAGATGCTTTTCCCTCGATTTTCTCCTTTGCTGAGCCTAAGAAACATTATAAATCAAAAGGAATGTTTCATGAATTTGATGAAGCTTCGCCAAAATAAAACAACATTTGAATCATAACAGCTTTGTACTTTAATATTTCAACCTCAGCAGTTTCTAGCATATTTATAACTTGGATGAATTTGATAGGTATATCAAATATGGAATAAGCGCAATATTGGGGCCAAACAGAGAATTAATAGAATTTTATATGCCAGAGTCATTCAAGAAACTTAGAATAATAAAATAAATATGATAAAACGGTTCGTGTAATTTTGGATGGTACAGAAATTCCAGTACAGAAACCTGAAATTACTATTGCATAGAAGGTATCATGAGGCAATTATAAACACGGAAATTCACACTCAGTTGCTTTGTTAAAATTTAAATCATATGCTTCTAATCTGAAATAAAAAGATTACTTGTAAATCTTACACGAAATTTAAAGAAATGTAATGCTTGTTACAGCTCGCGCGGCGAGTTAAGAGCGCTCGGCAAATGTAGAGGGGGTATGCGCAGTAGGAATTTGTTATTAAAAAATGATACTGCGCATACCCCCCTCCAGACTGCCGAGCGCTCTTAACTCGTTGCGCGAGGTATAGCAATTTTTTGTAAGTTGCTATAAACTTTCTTGTCTGTTGTTTTGGCTTTTCTTTTCCGTAATTCTTCTTTTATCTGAGCTAAAGTTAGCATAGAATAGATTGTTTGTCCGCAAAATCGAAAAAAATACAATCTAAGAAAGTAAAATCACGTAATACACAGTCAAGACAATATAAGCTCAAACTGACAATTGTTCCAAAGACTGAAGCGCCATCTGTAATTCACTTTGCCTTCGCCTCCTTATTTGAAAATGTATTCAAAGATCTTCAATATTTTATTTTTACGATACCGGTCGTAAGGGTTGTAGGTACTCATTAAGTAACATTTTTTTTATTAATACAGCATCTTAAACAAAAGAAAGACTATGACTACTGAAATTTAACATTTAAATTATTAGGTATTGTATTCTTTCGTATTTTTTAAAAATACAATGAAGTCTTCTTTCAGTAAAATGTTGCATCTTCAATATTTAAGGTACTTTCCATCCGTGTGGCAAAGTTAGACAACTTGTATATTAATAGCTTATTTGTATTTTGAGCAGCGCCTCTCATGAACAGACTCATGACCCCGCTGCGCTGCAGTAGCGTATCTAGAGATATTTTCCAGGGGGGCCTGACCTCTATTCCGAGCCAAAGCTAGCTAGAGCCGCGTTGGAGTTTTGAAGGACATTAGAAAAATATATGAGGCTTTTTTCTGGGGTGGGCACCAGACTGTTCTGGGAGGGGATGGGCCACACTCACCTCGTTCTCGCTGAGTCGGTGCACCGTATGGACCCTGATCTGGAACATCCACGCGCGGCCGAGCACCGCCACCGTGCCGCTCAGCAGCAGCGGCATGCTGTAGCGGCAACGCCACGCCAGACCCATCAGGAAGATGAATAGGCTCTTGCGACCCGCGCTCATTTGCCTGCTGCGTTTGTGCACACTCACCTCATTCTCGCTGAGTCGGTGCACCGTATGCACCCTGATCTGGAACATCCAGGCGCGGCCGAGCACTGCCACCGTGCCGCTCAGCAGCAGCGGCATGCTGTAGCGGCAACGCCATGCCAGACCCATCAGGAAGATGAATAGGCTCTTGCGACCCGCTGTCATGCTCTGATGATCAACAAAATATTGACTTTATATTATAAAATTAAATAAAAATATCAAACTAAGCAATATTGACAATATTTTTATAGCTTTTCCATTGATATTCACCGCGACTTCACATGCGTGGAATTTCGTACCCCGTGCGGTCGTGTGGTTTTCTTGAAAAATAGTAGCCTCTGTTTGTTTCAATAATTCAATCTATTGCTAATACCAAATAAGTTTGGTTGTTTGCTCTCGACCTAGTCGCTCGACCTCCACGGTGGAGTGCTCTTGTACGCCGGATTTCATGATGGGGCCTCGCCATCTCTGTGCTGTGGTACCGGGTTCGTTCGAGTGTTGTGGTACCGTCGTACTTTCTAATTTCCATACTTAACACAAGTGCTTTAGCTACTTACTTTGGATACGCGTTACAATGTAGCTATGTGTTTTTTCCAATATATCTAGGTATTTATTTAGAGAGACCCATGCTCGGCGTTTGCTTCGCTCGAAACGCGGAGATACTAAAGTAACCGACATCTCTCGAAGGATTGATAATGGCAATAGACGAGACGCATAGCGAGAAGCAGCGTTGGCCGCATGGGCGTATCTGGAGATATTTTCCAGGGGAGGCCTGGCCTCCAGTGGTCTCTTTTTGTGTAAAGGTTTTTTTTTATTTTACAGCCTTAATTTTTTGTTAGTAATAATTCTGCGGTGTGCCCAGGGGTGGGCACGGCCTACCCGCCCCCTCTCCGCTTCCTACGCTCATGGTTGGCCTCATCGGTAATGTTTTAGGCGTGAAATACACAGAAGAAATGCGGTGGAGATAAGGCGCAGACACGGCGGCGATACGTGTATTTCCTTTGCCGAAAGCATCCGAAAGTCTCACTTCTTCACCGTATCGCCGCCGTATCCGAGCCGCGTCGCTTCTGTGTATTTCACGCCTTAGAGTGGCTACTGCGTTCTGTGACAGATGATCTAGTGAAGGTCGCGGGAAGTCGCTGGATGCGGGCAGCGCGGGCCCGATCGATCGATGTGGAGATCCTTGTGGGAGGCCTATAAATCAGCAGTGGGTGACGTGCGGCTTATATGGTGTTGACGACTTGACTTATTTATTTATTTATATTCCAGCCAAAAGAAAAGTTTAACTGACTTCCCAGCCCAGACATTCTAACAGCTTAGATTTAAATTTGAGATTTTTGCATTCACAATTCTATTTTTATACAAGACTAAATAATTGAAAAAATACGACTGTAACCTGATCAATTCTCGGACGGGAATCGAACCCTAGAGTTTAGAGCTTAGATTTAAACCGAAAAAATAATATGGATTAAAAAGTAGGTACTCTATAACAAAAGTGTTATGTAATTTTTACCTAACTTTGTAAATATACTTACTGCATATTACTACTGTGTCAAATTTTCTTTAGGAAATCATCAATATTCAGCTCTCTGAGCCCTGCCATATTATATCGAATGCATATAAAAATGGCATATAAATATGCATCGTTTTAATGAATACTTTTATAAATAATATAATTGGAGTGAGCATATATTCAGGAATCTGCTTCTAATTATTTATTTACTTCATTCTGCATTGCAACATAGAAATTCTGCTTTTTTTACCATGACTGCTTAGGTTGCTTATCTGTACATTATTTTTTTTTTAATTGGATAATTTAAGAGAACAATAAATGATTTAGTTTTCTAGAAAAGTCTTTGATCAAATGAAATCTAGTTGGGTAGGCATTAAAGTAATTACATAATGGAACAAAAATAGTATTTGATTATTAGTGATTACAAATTGTTGTGAAATGTTTTTCTGAGTTAGATAGTAGAACCCATTACCAGTATTATAGTAACAATAACTATAGTGAATTATGTTACATAATTTACACTGATTGTTTAAGAGTTACGGGAACAAAGGTCAAACGAGATAAGATATAAAATGAATGTAACTCATATTTTTCTAAATAAAAAAATAAGGTTTAGGGTACATTAAAAACACACATAATTTCAAGCTTTTATTTATTAGTTAATATGAATTGCATTCATATTATATAGTTATACATACATACAATACAAGGAATAGATGGAATGTCTATGCAGATCTAATACTTTGTTAATCTATAACATTTGTATAATTTATGATGTAATTATAACATTGAATTATTGCACTACTTTCTAAACGTGTTATACATACATTATCATAAACAAGAGACAAAAATGGAATGATATTGTTAATGAGTCACCTGCTACTGTTGATTTAATAAGACAAACACACTTAATTTTCATGTATGCATAGCACATTTAAATGAAGGAACGATTATGCTTACTACTGTAGACCAAAAGTTTATTTCGAATTTAAGATAACAACTAATGTTATACATGATATGAGCCAGAATCACATCAGTTTGGCAACAACACTACACATACATACATATAAAACATTGATGTAAGAAAGCTACAAAATTTTAGATAGCCAAATTGATTAATCAGAAACATTATTCATCGTCAAAGTAATCGACATGTTCTCCCGGCGAGAATTTGCCAGCGAGAAGGACCTTCATGCACTTTTTAGCTGTCACTTCCGGTTTCAAAAGTGTGCCTTGATTTTTGAATGAATTGAATACCTCTTTCAGATTATCATTGACAGCCTCACCTAAAACGTGATCGATCATAGCAGTCTCCACAGGTCCCGGAGAATAATTGAGTACACGGATATTTTTTTTCTCTTCAGCAAGCACTCGGAAATACATCTCCCGGGCCGCTTTACCACTACAATAATAGGCCATTCCACTCATAGGCTTGATCGCACACAAGGAAGTGATATTCACAATGATCACCCTGTCCTCATTTTCTGCAAACATCTTAAGGAACTGAGTGTTCAAAGAAATTACATTAAAAACATTCAGATCGTAGTAAGTTCTCAATTCATCAACATTTTCCATTCGGTCCGTCTCCACAGCTAGATTTCCGAGTGAACCAACATTATGGAAGATCAAACCAGTATTAAAATCTGCCACTTTGCGGCCTTCGAGATGCTTTTTGAGTACGTCATACATTTCAGCTTGAGTAGCTTTTGTCAAGTCAATAGACTCATACACAACTTTTACATTACTGGATTCACAAAGAGAAGCTGTTTTAGACAACTCTTGTTTGTTACGTGCAAACAATAGCATGAGTGATTTAGGACCAAGGAGTTTAGAAACCTCGACTGCTATCGCTCTGCCGATCCCCTGCGACGCCCCTGTTACAACACAGTACACTGATCCGGACAGGTCAACATTAGATGATGATGATGCCATGGTTACTTACTATGGTTTAACTTTCTTCTAATTTAATCCTGCAATAATTTCTCAGCTTCCGTGTCTCCGATGACAGGGTCCAAGTCGCAACCGTCGCGCATCAACCGATTGATGCAGTCTTCTCTATACGCCGACAAATTCTCCAAAACTTTGTTCTTTGACCTAACAGATTTGAGCTTCCTTTCTGAAATGAAACAAAACACTAGTTTTACTAGTGAAACGGTGTAAAGACGGAAACGAGTATCAAGTTACGCGGTTTAAACGTAATTTAATAATGTTATCTATGCGGTTTCACAGAATGTTGGTAAAACCAGTTTTGTCAGCAAGATTTTTAATGGTATTTGAAATTACCTAAAACAGCGAGATATTCAGCAGAGTCTGATAGTTTATCGCACTCCTTCTCTACTTCAGATGAAATGAAATCGTCTTCGAACTTGGGAACTACGTCGTCAGTGGATTCAACTTCACAGCCCCAAGGATCCATCAACTCTGAAAATCAATTATTTGTTCTATTCAATTATTAATATTTCTGGATAAGAAAAGATTGTTGTTAAAATGTGTTGATATTACTCACTTACGCTGAGGCTAAAAGCCAATTACTGAATGGAAAGATACCGAAATTGTATATTTTTATGTTCAGAAAAAGCAAGGCCATTATTAAGTGACAGTGACAGATGTTTTTTTGACGTTTGTTTGATGACATTGGATGCATTCCAGCAGACTAACAGCTGAGTCATCGGTTGACATAGAGTACATTTAACCATAGACAATAATAAAATTTAATTTAAGAGCTAGCGCGCACGACCACCTTTTGTCTCTGCAACTAATTTGTCTGTCACATCAAGTCTACGGGTTTGTATAAAAGTCTGCGGGCTTTCGCGTTGCTACATGCGAGATGCGAGCATTTTCATACAAACCCGTAGACTTTATATGTGAAAGACAAATTAGTTGCGGAGACAAAAGTTGCTTATGCCCTAGCTCTAACCCCTCGTTTTCACCAAAAAACATGTCAAATACTTGTTTCATACAAAACTTGTAGAATACTTGTTGCAAAGAAGTATTTGTTTTATACATGTATTGCGTCTCAAACCTTCTTCTCGTCCACACTGTGTAACCAACAAGGCAACCATATAGGCAACTAAAAGTTTTGAACATGTAGGCGACAAGTTTTGTACACAACATGTTATACAAGGTGTTTGGTAAAAGCTATAAAGCCGAATAGGGTAGATAGGGACCATCAAACTGAACAACTTTTACTATGGGACCAACTCTGAAATCGCGAAAAAAAAAAACAGCTGTTTAATACATTTTGAAATTTTCGTTATAAATTTTTGTATGAAACAGCTGATTTTTTTTTCGCGATTTCAGAGTTAGTTCCATAGTAAAAGTTGTTCAGTTGGATGGTCCCTATCTACCCTATTCGGCTTTATAAGGCTTTTACCAAACACCTTGTATACATGTTTACGAATGAGATCAAAAACCAAAACAATTGCATAAAACTTTTATTTTATTATACATTGGTGAAAGCAACGGGTTAAACAAGTCAAGGTCCGAACAAATTATCGGACGCGGCTTACTGCCGCGGCTGATCTGAGGTGTGCAAACTATCGGATGTAGTAGGTCGCGGACGAAACCATAGACTAATATGACGTCATCGGACGTCCGATAGCTATCTGGCACGCAGGATGTTATGAGAGCGTGCACACTTATCAGCCGCGGCAGTAAGCCGCGTCCATAAGCCGCGTCCGATAATTTGTTCGGACCTTTACTTTTCCATGGTTATAAATAAAAGGTATACCGTGGTGACCGATGACTTAGCGATTGGTCTGCTGGAATGTACTTATTAGTTTTTGGTTTTTTGTTTTCAAAATCCCATTGTAGGGAAGGCAAATGAATCTAGGTTCGTTCGTACTCGTATAGCAGTCTTTATCTTTATTCTATTTGCCTATGCAGATGTAGGTATATCGAATGCTTATGTTTCTTGGCGTAAGTAGGTACCTTTTTGGCATCAAATATATTATTATCGTCTTCGAGTGAAATCGAGACAACTTTAGACGTGCTTTAGACCACGCCACGCATCTCTTTGAGAAGTAGTCGTAGTGCATACAGAGATGCACAACCTTTTATTTCATGCGACCCACTGTGAAGTGAGCATGTTTTGTATAAAAATAACAGGGTGGGCGGTTAATGAACAACCTTAAAAATATAAAATGTCGATTTCACTTTATAAAAAAATTAGGGGTCAAGTATTTTTTATTTTAATAGGTATTTATTCTTTTTTCGATTTACCTTTATTAAATCACTGTTTGAAATCTCCATCCATTCTTTTTAAGGTGCGGGCACATTTGTCCGACGCTACGCGTTAACACGTGTTAACACGCCGTCAGATGACATCGGTTTTCATAGTAAATGTATGCACTAGGATCACACTTATCTTATAACACGTCCATATAAATACGGCGTGTTAAAACGTGGCGTCAGACAAATGTGCCGCCCGCACCTTAATTCACACTCGAGTAAGGCCTGTGCTGTGCTGTGCTGTGCCCCAGCAGTCGTCCAGCTATTCCCAGCAGTGGGGACATTAATGGCTACTAGCTTTTCTGAGTACCAGAAGACTGGTCTATCGAGCTATAGTTTGTTGATATTGAGTTTTATACACACAAGTCTCACATTCACAACCGATGTCCGCACCGCACTTTGGGACTTTGAGCTACGGCTAACGGCCTCTGTTCCATCAGTCTGTGGTAAACATTTTTTCTTAAATACTTACTAAGGCTCGTATTACAGAATCAAACTCAAACTCAAATCTCTGCTTGAGTACAGTTAGATAGGGATGGCGCTATATGCGATGAATAGCACCATCCCTTTCTAACTGTACTCAAGCAGCAAGCAGTGCTTGAGTCTCGTCCTATAATACGGACCTTACTGTGTTATTCAGAGAAGTTAACATGGCGTTAAACTGCGGACTAACGTTATTTCAGCGCAAATCGTATTCAGAGTGACAGTTTAACGTTTAGTTAGTCCCACCGTTTAAGGATTAAAAGGTGCATTGTGATTGGTTTACAAGCATTAAACCAGGTTTTGTTAGAACAGTATTGCACCCCAGTTTTGTGAAACATCTCTGAATAAGACAGTAATAAGCAGTATGAACTCTTGCACCGACCACCGCCCTCGTTATGGTGACAAATAATGTGGCGTGCTGACACGGCATGTTCTACGATAATACGATCTGTGTGCTGTCTGACTACCTTCTCATTTTTTGTACTAATACAATGTAGTTTACGGTAAATTTTTAACTTTGACATAGTAGAGAAAAAAAAATGTGTACTAAACATAGACAGTCATAGACTTAGAAAAAATTTCACTGATTAGATCCGTCTTTTTCTCCATTATGTAATATCATAGTTAGTCAGAGTTAGTCACATCACCATAAGAATAAATAAATTTATTTATTCTTATGACATCACTTGCATTATTTTCATTACCAAGCTCCCAGCGTATTAACACTCGTTATATTTATAGACGAGTAATAATTACTAGTAAAACTGTAAATTTTCCAATGCTTCTAACACATGAAATTTATAGTACTTACCTATAATTAATCACAGTTTTAGCACAGAATACATAATAGTACAAGGTTTTAGTACAGTTTTGGTTCATATAAGATTAATTAATACTATAAATTGCATGTGAACATAAAATTAAAAGCATTGGAAAAATGACTGTTTAACTTAAACAAATGTCGATGTTGATAGGTACCCATACTCGGTAATTTATCTTGGTAGTCCGAGCATTCACAGATTTGGATTGCAAGATAGTTAAAATGAGCTAACGTGGCCGTAAAAAACACACAAACATATTGTCATCAACCGACTGCCAAAAACACCAGCTCCCCTAGCCAAAGTAACATTTGCAAATTTTCGTTCGCTTCGCTTCGAAGCATGTATGGATTTGACGTTTTAAAATTAGATTGTTAACGAAACCTTACCCCCTAGCCAAAGTAACATGTGCAAATCTTCGTTATCGCTTCGCTTTCGAAACATGTATGGGATTGACATAAGGTTTCGTTAACTATCGAATTTTAAAACGTCAAATCCATACATGTTTCGAAGCGAAGCGATAGCGAAAATTTGCAAATGTTACTTTGGCTAGGGGCCCTAGGGGGGCTTATGTCCATACATGTTTCGAAAGCGAAACGATGACGAAGATTTGCAAATGTTACTTTTGCCTCCTCTGAAGCCGCCTCTGGGGGCTTACCATCAGCAAATAAGAAACCATCCTTAAGCCGTTCAGTTCAGAAGCAGGCCCTAAACAAAATTTCGTTTGTTGTGTTAGAGGTGTTCGTTATCGCAGCCACTTGACTTGAGCGTGTCGCTTCAGCTACGTTGTCTGCGACCGAGGCTAGGTTTTCTAAGTCCTTCGTGTCTGTCACGGCTAATACTGCCTTGACTGTGCTTGGCAAATGTCCTTGCCAGAGCACGCGAAGTGTGTCATCCGGGATTTTGTCACGGGCCAGATCTCGCATCCGTCGCAAAAGTTGGGAGGGTTTCTGGTCCCCAAGCTCCATTTCACTGATAAGTTTTTCTATTTGTCTAGCCTTTGAATCTTCCAGGAGCGAAAGTAATTTTATTTTAATTGCGTTGAATTTACCGGACGCAGGTGGATTTGATAAAAAATCACTAATTTGAGTAATAATGTCTTTTGGCAACTTTGATACTACCATGTCGAAACGCGAGTCGTCACTTAATTTTTGAGGTGCTAATATTGCTTCGGTTCTTATAAACCATACGCGTGGTTGATCCTCCCAAAATTCTGGAATTCGCGACGCTAATTGAATTGCCATGATGTCGGTTGTCGGCGTAAACGATGGTATAGGCGTCGGAGGCAGAGACTTTTCCGGTTTGTCGTTTTCAGTATTCGACATAATTACACTATTTTAAAATTTTATTGTCCGAAATTTTATTAAACACTTAATTAATTATACACTATTTATTTTATCGTCCGAGTTATTTACGCGTATTACAAATTAAACTTCGTTCGGGGTCACCAATGTTGGATGTGAGGATCCTAACAAGGCGGACCACGCGAGTGGAAGTAAAAGAGGATATTTAAATTAAACTTTTATAATATTGAGAGGCGCGTTTACAAGTTGAGTGCGCGACGACGACTGCCGGCACCTAGTTACACAATACAAAATTGGTTTGGTAATATGAACCTGTAGGAACATACTGTGTCCCTACAGATACCATGACCGTCTTTTAGGTGAACGGCTTAAAGATTGTTTTGACTCAAGGTGAACGGTTAGTTTGTCGCTGGTATGCTTTGTCACAGATCACTAATGCTTTGTAGACGATGCGAAAACGAGCTAGCCTATACAAATCGATGGGTGCATTCTGTAAGACAAATCTCTGAGTCATCGATCGCCATAAATTTGTTAACCATGGAAAGTAATTTGTTTAGAATATTCATTTACTTTTCATGGTTAAAATGTACTTTATGGCGTTCGATGACTCAGATATTTGTTTGGCAGAATTCACCCAATTTATCGCTTATTATACCCGCCAATTGGTAATGCACCTGGCGGCCATGTTTTTAACCTCAAAAACGAAAAACAATTTGTAAATTTTTGATATACCTAGACCCTATCTTACTGAAAATAATAATTCAATAAATAATAATTATATTAGATTACCTATTAAGAATTTTCTTATTTCATGGCATTTTTAGTTGCGGATCACGTCGATGTGGATGTTAATGTGACAAGGTTCTTGCGAATTACCAATTGGCGGGGATAGTATATCTCTGTCTGCCGCGACGTTCTAAATTGATGAAAAATAAAATAACGGTCACTTATTAGTATTTTTTAATGAGAACATTGCAAATAAAGTATCACAACTTCATATTTATTTTTAAGTGCGATTTACTAGGTGCGTGCTCTAATAAAATGTCGCAAGTCAATAAAACAAATTAAAGTTATATTATTTAAGTTTTTTTATTTTCAATATCATTTCACACCATTAGTTTGTTAATGACATCGATATAAAATAAATCATTTTCTTCTTTATTTGATTATTATTATTCATAATAACATAAAATGTAATGCAAAATTTATGTACTTATTTATGGGGTCTCATCTCTCATCATTTCTTTTTATTTTACTGATATTCAACAACAAGGAAGTCGTCGCGTTGCCTTTATCAAGTTACATAATTCACTGTTAAATAATAAACATTAAAAGAAATTCACAAATCTTAAAATTCTCACACCAAACTTATCTAAATACACTAAACAATTTTGAAAAAGCTGATCACGTAGGAACTTTTTATGAATTGCTTTATTTGACATTACAGACGCTATAAAACAGCTCCCAAACTGTCAAACCGTGCGTCGTGGTACGCTTCGTCCATACATAAAAAATAGTGAACAGTTTAAGAGCGTGTATTAAAGCAGGCCCTCCGCAGGCCTGCTAAATCGAGGTCATGGTACGAAAAAGTAATGCCATTCAGTATAAGTCCTGCTATAAGAGCTCATAGTAAGGCCGCTGAAGCCTAGTGGTTCGCCCACCCGTGTAAGACTCAGGTCCGGTCCTAGGTTCGATTCCCAGGGGGGGTACAATTTTTACTCGGTTTGGTTGGTGGTAAGGCTTATTTCAAGCCCGCCTGGCTAGCTACCACCATCTTACCTAAGTCTGACGCCATAACAACAATAAAAATTGTTGTGTTCCGGCAGTTAGAGGTAAGATAGCCAGGTCCTCAGTGGTGAGGATTCCGGGTGTAGTGCGCTTCCACCTTCGGCCTTATCGTCACTTAACATCAGTTGTGGTGAAGGCCAATCACTATTCCGTTGTGCAATGGTTGTTTGGTTGTGCTGTGTGAATAAAAAAAACAACTTGTTTTGGGCAGTCTTGTATAAAGGCACGCGTTGATGTCTTTTGTTTGGAAAATTCGAAAAAAAACAAAAGTTTATGAAACAATTTGTAAAACTAATTTTTGTTTTTGTTGTATTTATATTTTGTAGTTTTTTTTTAACTTCAATGAGAATTGACATTCTCACTTGATGATAGTTTGCTGTACATGGTCGTCAGCGTGTACGGTAATTTGCGTTTCTGGCACTATGCGTCGAAAGGAGCCAAAGGAGGGAGCCGATGCTAAGGACCTTATAGAAATAAAACACTCTCAATATAGTGCCTAAATTAAAGATTTTTTTTTGTATATTTTGATTCCATTTTCAACTGATTTTTTCATTTTCCGATGTTCGATTGGATTTTTAATAGTTTTTGTAGTTTTCAATCTTTCTGTCACAAAGCGAAACAAACGTGGTTGATTTTTTTGGGAAAAATGGAAAAAAAATCCACCCCAGGATGTTGGTTTGGGTTTCGGAGTCAGCCTTTTGGTTTGAAGCGCTGGCTGAAGATGTAGTAGGAACACACGACAGAACATCAGGTTATACAGTTAAAAGTGAAAATAGGTTTTATTACGTAGGGCATAAAGGCGGTCTCAAGGTCAACATGAATAGTCTGAGAGGTGATGTCGTGTGTAGTGTTATGGTGTTAGCTGTACTGTTCAGTATTGTTGTACTCTGCAAACATGAAAGGGAAAATTCCCTTCAGCCGTCTACGTAATCATAATTTCGTATTCGTAACTGGTTTCGATTAAGGAATTATTTTTCCTTGCATGTAACTACTTTCGATGGAGGTATTATCCCTTATTTTGGACATCTATACATATAATGATTGATTGATTTATTGTTGGGATACGCGTAGAGTCCTAACGGCTGAAGGTAGAGACACCATTTTTAGAGTCACCATTTTGACTTTGATTAAAAAATATAAAGGGAAGGGGAAGGGCAAGGGGAAGGGCAAGGGGAAGGGCAAGGGGAAGGGGAAAGGTGAGGAGGAGGGGGGACGGGACGGAGGGGGAGGGAGTGACAGGGACGGTGGGGGACGGAGACAGATAGGTAGCTAGATATAAAGTTTGACGGTTCTTTTTCCTCTTCTTCTTGTCAGTGCAGGTGGTTTCCGCAACTCGACATCCTTTGTTTTGACGGTTACGTTGACGGTAAGTGTAAGCGGAAGCGAAAGCTTTAGCTTTAGCGTAAGTGGAAGCGGAAGCGAAATCGTGAAGTGAAAAGTGAAGTGACAAGTGTCAAGTGACAAGTAAAAAGTGGTAACGGGAATGGAAACGGGAACGGG
The DNA here is from genome assembly GCA_928269145.1 of Agriphila tristella. Taxonomy (NCBI): domain Eukaryota; kingdom Metazoa; phylum Arthropoda; class Insecta; order Lepidoptera; family Crambidae; genus Agriphila; species Agriphila tristella. Next base: position 3,912,861 of record OV743442.1, on the reverse strand, counting down.
ATACAACATCTCTGGACCCTATTCTCAACGGGAACGGGAACGCCTTTTAAGAACTAAAGATTTTCTAAAATGTCCACGCGAATGAAGTCGTGGGCAAAAGCTAGTGTTTCATAAAGCATCACTAGCATTTTCATGGGTTTGGCTAGAAAACAAAAACAGTACATTATGATTAGGTATTTTAATACAATTAACTCTAAATCAAATTTTGACTGATAATATGTAAGAAAACCTTGTTCTGACTGTAGTCTAAATAGGTTTGTCACACCACAGCGCATATCTTTGCTATCGAAAATTGTATGGAATTGACATGAGTTTTTTGCTAACCATTATTAAAATCATTGGCTAACCGTCAATTTTAAAATGTCAAATCCATATTACTTATTTACTTACATGTATCAAAAAAAAACGAAACGATAGTGAAGATTTGCATTACGTGGTCCATCAGCCATCACTGCTGGGCGACAGGCCTTCCTTATGGGTGGTTAGGGGGATGGGCCATAAATAACCCACCGCGCGGGCCCAGTGCGGATTGGTGGGTGTTAACAGCAGATACCAACGGCTTAACGTGCCTTCCGAAGCACGGAAGAGCTCAAGATAATAAATTTTTGGTTACCCATCCCTTGACCAACCCTTGCGAACGTTGCTTAACCTCCGCAATCGCTGGGCCGGGCGCTAAACCACTGCGCCACCGAGCTCCTTGAGCATTACTTCGTGGCAACCAGGAATATAGGACTTTGTCTAGGGGGCTCTACATTTTCTTACAAATCGGATTCCATCGATTTGTGAGGAAATGTATAGATTACACGTTCTTGATGATCTTGAGTTGAGTTTTTGAGATCACAACTTTGTAGGGAGTTCATGTAATTGATACATCCAATACTTAGTTTAATTTGTCAACGCCCGAGCGGCCCAACCGGGACGCACAACAATGGAAAATCTATTGTGTTTTATTTTCCAGGGCTCCTGTACGATTTGTTTAACCTAGTTAGTTTACAAAATAAATTATTGCTAGAAAGTCAAAACCAACACAACAGTGCAATTAATTTCAAGGTGAATTTGAGAACGCTACCTATTAAATTTATTAAGGTGGACTTTTTTCCTTTCTTTTTCTCTATTACTAATTTTATTTTAAATTATTTTAAGTTTAAGACATATTAAGGTAAATATAATAACTAACCAAACTCTAAAATTGTATGTTAGTCATAATATCTATATCTTGTCATAGTATAGTGATGGATGTTATTATTCATCGACGTCCACGCACGTAAAATTTCGACGAAAAACCTTATTTTGTTTTGTAATCAACAGAAAAAAAAGATTAGAAATCGTAAAACGTTGAACTTGATAAATACGTAATACGTAATGTTACATAGAGCACACTAGTGATTGCTACAGTGCTGAAAATTGTGTATTAATTCCGACTTTATCAATAGTAGCATAAAGTACAATCTCTTTACAACCATAGTAGAGAATGAAAACAAAGCGAAATGGATTTTTTTGAATATAGATTCAACTTGGTGATGATAGAGTCGCTTTTCATTTGTTTAAGGTTACAGATAAAAACATTCGAGCGAACGGCCGCAGTAGACGCAGCTGCCCCGTCCCGCGTCCCACGGCGCCCCTCCCTCACCCCGCGACCCGCGCGTGTCGCGGCACCAAAGAGTAGTTTGGTGTAGAACGATTTTAATATCGGGCTTTTGTAGCTACGACTTACAACATTCTCAGAGAATTTTGCTTGATTAATCCATAAGTAATTATAGATTCGAAATTAACTATGCCTGTCTGTCTGTTACGCTACTGAACTGATTTTGATGAAATTTTGTACAGAGATAGAGTAGAGCTTAAGGAAGGATATAGGTTACCTTTTATTGCTAGATATGGGTTGAAAGGGGTTGAAATAAGGGAAGAAATTTTGTATGACTGTCCCTTGGTTTTCCTCCCTCCCTTTCGAAACTAGGATCTTCAAATGTAGGTCTTCAAAGACGGGTGATATCACTAGACGTCGGGACCGAAATTAACGGAAGGCACAAGGTGATAGGTTACGCGGACGATCTAGCTCTGCTTGGTGAAAGTAGGTCTTAAGATTAGCCACGAGAAAACAGAATATCTCCATATGAAACGCTACAGAAACCTCCGTGAAAAATGCTGCATGTCGGAGATATTGCATACAAAGGTGTGGCTGACTTAAAATACTTGGGTTGCACAATCACCGACACCAACACTCGTCATGAGGAGATTGACCTCCGCATACAGAACGCTCTACGATGCAGCGCAGCACTACACAAAGTGCTGGTGTCCAGGCTTCTCAGTAGAAACACCAAAATCCGGATCTACAAGACCCTCATCAGGCCTATTTTAATGTATGGAAGTAAGGCCTGCCCCCCCTAGCCAAAGTAACATTTGCAAATTTTCGCTATCGCTTCGCTTCGAAACATGTATGGATTTGACGTTTTAAAATTCGATTGTTAACGAAACCTTATGTCAATCCCATACATGTTTCGAAAGCGAAGCGATAACGAAGATTTGCGAATGACACTTTGGCTAGGCCCTCTGGATAGTAACACTTAGCGAAGAAAATAAGCTTCTGGTCGCCGAAAGAAAAATCCTTCGTAAAATCTTTGGTCCTAAACATGATGCTGATGAAAGTTGGAGGATCTTAAAAAACGCTGAAGTAGAACAACTCCTGGCCGGGCCTAACATCATTGAAGAAACAAAGGCACACAGACTCCGATGGCTTGGTCACGTCGAAAGAATGGGATTGGAGAGGAGCGCCAAAAGAGCCTATCTCGGTCAAGCAACTGACCGACGCCCGGTCGGACGCCCCCGCTACCGATGGAGAGACGTGGTGGAGGCCGATCTACGTGAGCTCGATGCTGGAGACTGGCGCGAAACAGCAAAAGATCGAGATAGATAGCGATCTCTAGTATCGGAGGCCAAGACACACTTTGGGTCGCTGAGCCACCGGAGTAAGTACGTAAGTAGTCTAGTAGATGAAGAACGATTGACATTTTATCTAGTTAAATCACAGAATACAATAATCGTAAAAGTGTTCAATTAGATAACTATTGTCTTTTTAAAACTAATTCAAATATTATGGAGTATTACTTATTAATTAATTTTAAAAAAGCTTCAAAACCTTTAATCATGTGAAAACGGATTCTCTCTAGCTCTACTAGCGTGAGTTAGGTAGGTATTCATTGTTTGTAGGAGAAGAATATCATTCAGTTCATTGTGTCACGTCATAGTCAGTCAGCTCTACAAGATGACTTCTCTTTGCATCGAGTGGGCCGCGGTTCGCGCCGCCATTCTGGATATTTTGACGGGAAGGTCGGTCACGTGACACGACGTCGACGCGGCGAGGGGCGCGGGCCGAGGGGCGCCGGCTAGACTCTCCAGCCGAGCCATCCGTCTGCTGCTTTGATTGACTGCGGCCAGTCGCCGGAATCCACGCCCCAGTCTCACTCGCTCGCATCTATTACGTCCTACTTCGATCTCATGTTTCGAAACTTTTCTTATTGGAATACGACCACCACGATCGAGTTGGATTTAAGCAGTGCAAGTTCAGTGAATATCAGGTGAAAAACTGTAATGGTTCAGTGACAAAAAGGAGATAATTCGTGCATTTTTGCACGGGATCGTGTTCGGCGACGGGGCGGAGACGCCGCGAGAAGGCGGCGCGCGCTCGGCCGGGCCGTCGCGACGGCTCGGTACAATCGGCAGACATGTTTCGATCGCGGCCGGAGCGCGTCGCGCGAGCCGGCGCGTAATCTCGCTCGTATGACATGCGCCGCGCGAACTCCCGACACGGTGGGGGTGCGCGATCATGGATGTGGTGACATCCCATATTAACTCCGTGCTGAAAACTTACCAAGCGAGCGCACCGCGCAGCCTGCAGGGCCCGGGAAGCGGGCGCGCCGCACCACGCGCCGACCCGCCTCCGCCGCCGCCGCCGCCCGCCGCGCCGCTGATCCTGCTAGCCGCCGACCCCGTGCTCGGCGAACGTGGCGAGACCCTGCTCGAGGGCGAGCCCATCTCCTGCTTCAGCGTCGGCGGCGAGAGGCGCCTGTGCCTCCCTCAAATCCTCACCTCCGTTCTGACGGACTTCAGTTTGGAGCAGATCAACCGCGTGTGTGACGAGCTTCAGATATACTGTTCTCGTTGCACGCCGGACCAGCTGCACGAGCTCAAGTCGACGGGGGTGCTTCCGCGCACCGCTCCGTCATGCGGGCTGATCACGCACACGGATGCGGAGCGGTTGTGCGCGGCGCTGCTGCACGCGCCGTCCGCGTCGAGCCCGCACAAGCTGCCCGGGTTCCGGGTGTACCATGAGTGCTTCGGAGGCGCGCGCGGCGTGTGCGCGCCCGATTTGAACTTAGTGCAGTGCTTGGTGTGCCGTTCGTTGTACACGCCGCGCCGATTCGTGTGCCACTCGCATGAGGCAGAGCACCGCACGTGCCACTGGGGGTTCGACTCTTCAAAATGGCGGCGGTTCCTGCTGGTGGCCGACGAGGAGAAAGAGAAGGAGAAATGTTTGGCACTGCTGGACGACATGGCCGCGCGGGAGTCGCCGCCCGCGCCGCCCGCCCCCCTCAAACCTCTCAAACGTAAACAGGTAAGCGACTGCGTAAAGACCATTACATAATCTAAAACCACGTTTCGCGACTCAAAATCTAGAGATAGATTTCTAAGTACTTCTCAATAAGCAATTTAAGTAGTAGCCCAATCTCGAATCCTAACAAGACTCTTATTGGAATGGAATCCGGTTACTTATAATTATGTTATGTTACCGTTAATGTGCGTAAAGATTAACTGGTCAAGTCCGTTAAAGCGGAAAAAATTAGGCACTAGGTAACCTTAAGATTTCCTCTTGGTATAATCTGCAGACGAACGACCAAGCATCAGTTGAAGTTGATAAAACAGATTCTTAAATTTGATCTTAAATAGCGTAATCACATAAAAGAGGGTAGACACAAAAGCGGAGATAGTACCACAACACAAGGGGGCGCAGATGAAAAAAGTCTTAAAGATTTCATCCAATCTGTGACCAAAAACGCGTACCGAGCGAGCGGAGCGAGCGTGCTGCGGCACCGGCCGGCGAAGCACCAGAAACGAGACATTTTTGTAAAATTTAATATCAATAGACGTCCTCAACTTAAATTTCCTGAAGCCTCACTCACTGTCTTCCGCAATTTAACGAAGAATCCATTAATATGCAGATTAACTAGGTAAAGTGCTGAAAACTGCTACCATCGCCCTTCAACGGATCGTACCCAGTAATCTGCAGATTAATCCTTTTCAGTAAATTTGATATAAAGGAACCTTATGAAGATTTTTTTTCATTATCTACTAAAAAATGTGACAATCGCCATTAACTTAACCAAAACCCTAACCAAAAACAATAGACTACTTCATTAATGTAGACTTTGTAGAGTTTCAAATTATTTGTAGGCATACTGCTCGATGCTAGATCGATGTATAATATGTTGGGTTGGGATTCTATGGATACTCGCCATTATCGCTTTTGATTTACTCTAGAAAAAAATTAACTGCACACTATTGAACTTATTACTTATCTAATCTGTACTATTGAAATGATTTTATTAAGTTTGACATAAAATATTTTCAAAAACTATTAGATCATACAGATTTAGATCTCGCTTGACAGATGAAAACTAAACTATCTGAAAAACGTCGGCTTTGTCAGTGTTTCGAACTAATCTCAAAAAATTATTAGATACTTTATTGACGAACGTACTTGAACTCTATCTTTACGCTATTTGTTGTTTAATAAGTCGAAGAAAATATTTTTCTTGAATATCTCAAAAAACGTCTCCTCTGTGAGAATTTGCGATTATTGAACAGCTTTCTGAGATAAAACAAAGTATTAGCATTTTAAAATAAATATTTTGGGTATTTTTATATATCTCTGAATCTGATTAACTTTGGATGAAATGGAAATTATTGTCATTCGATCTTAAGTTTATTTTTGAAGACATATTAGTTAGATCGTTAGGCTTGATAAAAACAATTCAGTGTCTAGTCAGTATAGATAGGTATTACTTCTTATCAGCAAATTTTATCATTACAATGTCGTCTTGCCCACAAACCATTTTATCGTAAGTCAGATAATGGTTAAGGTTGTTTTTGCCAATTTTATCAAGTACATAATGTTGATAACGTATCTTGGTCTTTACTGTTTTTTTAATAAGTACCTACTAGGTACATAGTGACAACAAGTGTTTTGTTTCTAATATCTACGCGTGATTTCTAATCTCATTGAGTATTTGCTTCGTATGTTGTTGTTCGACAAAGTACACCTACCTATTTTGTATCAATACCTTAATTCATCAAAATAGTACCTACTGTCCTATCCTCATTCCTTTCAAATGATATACTTTTTAGTTTTTATGCGTCAATACCTAGGGCTGTAATCTCTAAACTTTTCTCGTGCGTAGTTCTGGAGGAAAATAGGGTTACACGAACATTTAAGTGAGGCCGAGGGCCGAGATGATTCCCAGAAAGCTATTACTGATCCCGAGGCACCGCGCACGACACTTCTCAGAAAACTTAAATGACCCCACGGCGAGCGATGATGTGAATAAAATGCTAGGCCAACCTCACGCTATGTCGCGAATACCCTACGGCTTTGGTTTAAGAAAGAAGAAATGTTTCTGGCATTTAGTAAATGTAAAATCATTTTTCCGGATATGTAATCTTATATGTTCAACAATTTTTATCCGGAAACACTTCAATATGGAAATAATTGTTTCATAAATAACACAGCAAGATGTTATTCCAAGAATTTGAGTTTTGATATCAAAAAAGTTGTAGAAGACTTCGTATATATTTACTGGACTGTAAATATATCTTAATTTTTCTAGTAAAAATGGACTGTAATTATATATTCATTTTTCTATTAAAAATGTCCACAAAACCACTTCAAAGAAATGTTTATTTTTAACGGCAAAAGTCTTCAACATTTTTTTGATATTAAAACACAAATTCTTGGAAAAACATCCCAATAACTTCCGTAGCCCTCGAGAGATCTCTACAAATCATGAGTCAAAATATTCATGTGTCCTCCGGGAAAATATTTTGCTTCGCCATTTCCGTTGGGAAACAGATGATAAATTAACTTTTGGTCAGCGGCCAATGGGCATCGAATGCCATAAATATGACAGTCACAACGCTCTATGTCAACCAGTGAAAACCCCAAAACCCCAGCCGGATGTTTACTTGATCGACGAAATTAAGAGGTAATTTGAAACTTGCTATTTTAGGATCGCAGTCATAGTTTTGTGTTGTACTTGTGATAAGAACAATATTGCAACGAGATTACTTCGTAGTTTTTCAAATTATGTAGAGATTGATCTTAACGTGGCCTAAAAGTAACTCAACGCACATATAACAAATTCTAAGCGTAGGGGGTCAGAATTTATAATGCTCTACTCGCCCAGTTGGATATTACATTTTTGCTTCCGCATTCAACGAGTGATCACTCTACTAAATGTAATAGTCAACAAATTTTCATTAACACAGTATTTCTTAAAAAAAATCAGTTACAAATATCAATAATTTGTTATTTACAACAAAATTAATGTCAAAGCAAATGATCTAGTCGTTATTAAAATTCCACGGATACTTTAATGAAAATGGACCAGATTTTTATGAGTTTACAAGACTCGCAATAAATTACGATGGCAGTTTTTAAATAGCAGATGTTTATCATCTATGAGGCATCTCAGATTCTGGTATGTATAAAATTTGGCTTCAGTGCGCAGTGGTCAATCCGTTACCACCGCAGTTTTGGCATTCCTACATGGTGATTTGACTCTCATTCGTGGAAATGCGGGAGATATGCGAATTTGAAGCTATTTCATTAACAAATACTTTAGTAATGAGATTTTTTTTAATTTTGAAGGTTAATTTATCCTATTATTGTAGAAGTCTGAGGGTTCTCGTACTTAAATCATTTTATCACTTGTAAGTGCTAAGAATTGTATGTTTTTAAATAACTAAAATAAATAACAATGTCTTTTATAAAAAAAAACTCTTGCCGGAGAGTCCTACTTTGTATTTGACAGAGACTAAGAAGATAAAGACAGTGCCTCAAACTTTTCGAAACTAAATATTTTAGCGCAATTTCATCTGTTCTTTGCTTGCCACACATTAAAGCATATATTATATTGGCATAGGTACGCCATTTTTGTCAAATACTTATGTAGTATAGTTATGGCTTATAGAACCCCTAAACAAATCCCCCATATGATTCTCGGAAATGAATGAACCAATCTGAATGAGATCCAGTTTCCCATTACGCATGCCTGTCAGTCTCACATAACTTCGTTTTTTGTCAGCTGTATGCTCATTGTCCAGCCAGCCTTGCCAAGATTCCACAATTTCATTACTTTGGCAGGCATACCAACCCACTCGGGTCTCCCTTCCTTCATAAAGTTGACTCATATACGATAAATATTGTTTTCGCCTAACACTGCCAAGTATTTCTAGGAAACTAGGAGTTAATACATGGGATACTTAATAAAGTCTTTTTGTTTTACTAATATTATTGTTATTCAGAAAAGATATAATGCAATATCAAAAGAAGAGCGCCAAATTATTTCCAAAACAATTATACAATTAATAAACATTTATATTTTTTGCAAAACTATTGACATGAAGACCCTTATTCTGTATACATAACTATTTTTCAAGGGATAACGTTGTGCTATTATAAATATCATGTAACTCTAGATAAGGTTTAACGATACATATCGTATCTCCGCTGCACGTGTACTAAGTAGCATCTCTACATCTAATACTGTGTGTGAGGCGTTTGTTTGTTACTAGAATTCGATAAGGCATTTTAATTCAGGTTTCATTCTAGGATTTCTAAGTCAGCTTTATCTCATGAGTTTAGTATCAAACACGTGTCTGCAGAATAGACGTGTAAACGTTATTACTCAATGCTACCAGATGTCACCCTCAATCGCATCACAAGTACAATTCACAATACACGAAGCCAGTGAGTCACAACCACAAGTCCAACCAAACCATTGGACACACGCTGACAGATGCTATTAGAACGATTGAACAAACCCAGTTTAACTATGCCATTTTTAAACACTGGGAGATTTTAAACAAACAAGAGATTCCCTGAAACATTATTGTTTGACTTGGGAGGAGGAATATGTAACAGTCTAATCTTCCTGTCTAAACAGTTCCTTTCAAACGCAATTTGTCAACTACCAATTAAATGAGCTTATTAGACCTTCCTGATTTTCCTGAATAACGGATCCGATATTCAGAGTCCGATTTAGGACGAGAAATTCAGTCGCCAAAGGTTCGCCAAAGGTTCGCCAAAGGTCGCCATTCCGGAAGGTAGGATCCGATTTAGCATCCGTTTTCAGGATAAAATTGTCTCCGACCGAGTACCGTAGGTCAAATGTTCGAACAAATTGCCCAATGACCTTTCAATTTCATTCATATTTACTTAGAATCATATTTACTACACTAGATCAACCTTATGTGAGCAATTTCCAGAAAAATTGTTTTAACTTTATCAATGTGTATAATTGTGTAGATAAAGTAATTTTAGAACATAATTATCTTGAAATAACAATTCGCAGACTAACAGATAAAGCAAGAACATTTAAACCCGTCTCAACTCCAAGGTCTGAATTTTCCTCTGACATTCATACAGCACAAAGATAACTAAACATTGGAGGCAATGTGAAACTTTGACGTCATTTATTTCCGAGTCATGGATTTTAATAACTTATTCTATCCGTTACTTGCTACAAACAAGCATTGACACTAAATTATTTGAAATAAAAGACTTTTTAACAGATACTAGCGCGGTTTTATTGAAAGTACTCTAGTAATTAGTTGGTATTTCCGCGTTGGTAGTCCCCCGTGACCACGGCAGCTGCAAAGGTGCCGAAACGTCGGGAGAATCAAAAATCAAACCAAATACCAACTAATTACTAAAGTACTTTCAATAAAACCGCACTAGTATCCGTTAAAGTCTTTTATTTCATGTCTAGTGAGCGCGTCAGCTTGAGACGTGAATACTAAATTATTTATTCCCAAAATATTTTCTGTGAGGGCAAAATTAAAACACGATATATCCATTGAATACAGTCAGTGTAACAGTCATTTATTCACGATAATGGGTAAAGTGCTTTTTTTGTAAATTGTGACCATCCAGGTGGAAGATATTATATTTTCATAGTTAAGAATATTGTTATTAAACAAGGTCGGAGCAATATGACTCTAAGGCTGATCGAAGATAACTTATGTTTTGCTAATAAAGTAACCGTTAGCAAGTGCGCAGTTTTCGCTCTCGCACGTGTTCGTGTGTCGCAGGTTTTCTAATTTTATAACAAACACATAATATCTAAGTGCTGTCAAATGACTGTTATTGAGATCTTCCTTTGAATATTTATTATTTTGTTTTCCTCACAAACAAAAATGAGATATCAACTTTAACAAAAAATAATCTCAAATTGTTAACTCTACGTTCAAACAACTTGGATCGGCGTTTAAGGGCCATTAAGAAATTCATGTGACACGAAAAAAACCTTTTATTTTTGTTCTTCAACATTAAAGACTGTCACAGATTTTGCAAATTACAACTGCTAACTTTCCATAATTGAGGAGAGAGAAAGTAAATACCTAAGTACCGAAATAACGGCACAAAAGCTTCTAGAGAATAGCCATATTATTATCCAACATTCGAAGTGTTCATCACCGGAATAATTAGTCATGGCCCATCAGCAGAGCTCGTAAAATAGAAGCGTTTCTCATTAAACTGAAGATAATTCAGGTGGCTGAATGACTCACGACGCCTTGTGCCAAAGACAGTTAAAAAAACAAACAGCGCGCACGTGCTTGTGCCATGCCCTCTGCTTCGGTTTACAAAATAAAAAACGTGGTAAAATAACAATTAACGGGTAATTATTGGAAATCTTGTGCAAATGCCAACGAATCGATATTTATGTCGCCGACAGCTGGAAAATATTTTACTTGATGTTGTTATTCTATTGGCTTATTTACATTTTAAGATTCTGCAAATATGCAGTTTGTTCCTTTGTTTTGACGAATTTTAAATTTAAACTGTCGCTGAAATAAACTTCATGTTGTTATTTACCAATTATTTTTATTTTATTTATTTATTTATAAATTTTGTACACACACAATTTTTAACATAGAAGAAGTGGACAGAATAGTAGTACAAGGGCACCGCTTATTTCATATTGAAATTTCTTCCAGCGAGCCTGGGACAGGAAAGAACATTGAAAAGAGTTGAATGTTAAAATTAGAAAAAATCTACTCACCCGTAGCACTTACGACGGGACTCGAACCCGCACCCTTGAGATTCCGGCCTAATGAACTGACCAATTTATGCTACCGAGTCGCTACGCTACGCAATCGGCGAAATTGTATTGCATTGCAAAAAAATAATTTGTTAGTTAATTAACCGTTAACCCAACTTCTTCCTATAAACTGGCCACCTACCTATATCTTGAACATTAGTCGTAATAATAGTGTTCATAAAATCGCCCAGATGCATTAAGTCGCTGAACTGATTGCACATGGGCAATTCAGGTGGACAAATTCAACTACAGTTTAAGTACCACGGCCTAAGGTCTAGATCCGTGCAATGTGGCCGACATGCGCGCGCGCACAAGGTGGCACAAGTTATACGCGGCCGTAATAATAGGCACGGCTGGCGAGCCGCCAGCGCGGCTACCGACCCCTTGTTTTTAGTACTCTTTAGTGACAATTCACAGCCACACATGCGTGATGATAAATTGAAACGCGTTCTCCTCTTTGTTGACATTTTCATATCTATTGATGAATATTGAGTCATTGGTAATAGAATTCTTTGAAAGCTATAAGAGAAATGTTGTTCGCGTTATAAAACCTTTGTTGTGCTGCGCGGCAGTGCAGCCCTCTAGCATGACTACCAAAACCTAGCGTGATATAGCATTTTATCATGTTTAACTGTCAAAAGACAATGCATTTTGACAGTTATAAGTCGATAAAATGCTATGTCACGCGATATATATCGTATTTCGTCAGTCATGCTAGGAGGGCTGGTGCAAAATTAAGAAACATAAAACATAATTAACGCCCGAAAGTAACGAAACAAAATTCTTGAGTTGCATTTTTCTTCACGTTTGCAATACATTTTTCAATTCAATACTCCCAAAAGCTCATTGACTTTTATATTTTGCAAAAGCTATTTTTTATTTAATAAATCCTTGTAAAACCTTATCAAATGTTTATTTACAAAACTTTTTAAAATCAATAAGTATTACTATTAAACTTCGGTGGTCGTCCTCAATTTTAGTAATATTCAAACTTGTAGTATCGGATACTACAAGTGTGAATATTACTAAAATCTTCGGACGACCATCTCGTATAATTATGATCGAACTTCACGTACAGGTATGTTCGTTTGATCATCAATTATATGTATGTATAACACCTGACAGATGAATTAAGTTTTAAGCATAAAGAAGATACTGATTGAATATTTGCTTAAATCCTCTAGACAGTCTAATACATATTTGCGTCTCGGTTAGTCTTTGGAGTTTAATTTTGTTGAAAATGTATGTATACCAAACGTGTACCGTTGACATTGATAGAGTGTGGCTGTCGCCAATGTTAGCATCAGAGTCAAATGTCAATATGCCAGCCATTTGAACATGCAAAGAGCAAAACACCGATGTACGAACAGAAATAACGCTGTTCACAACATAATAACACAACACATCGATATGTAGATTAGATTCTATATACAGGACAGAAAGGCCTATTTTGCAACGCTAATGCAATTCAGTATCCAATACTTCCAGTAGAGAAAATGTCAAATGGAACAAACACGAAGCAGGTGGCAAGTAAGAAAAGATCGAAATTAAATCAAAATTACCTCGAAAATTCAAGTAGTAATATAAAGAAAATTGAATAAAACTAAGTACTTAAATAAAAATATTTTTGCAATCCCACTGACCAAAAGAAAAAGAAAACTCGAGTTCTATAAAGTATTCCAATATATTGATTTCTTTAAAGTTATCGTCGACAAACTTTAATTGGCAAAACAGCGAACATTCAATAGAAATAAGACATTTTTTTAAACAGGAATCCATAATGTCATTTTCCTTTTAAATATCTTTCTCTAGCGATCTTTAATTCTAGCGAATTAAGCCCATTGAGAAGTCAAGTTAAGGACCAGAATACTTTAAAACACTTTTTTATTACTAGTCTTTCAAATGTAAATTAAGTTAATTTACATTTAAATAATGTAAAAAATATTTTAAAAGGTTATTCATATGCAGTATCATGATTATGTTATGGGATCAGATGTGGTATCTCAATTTGTGTTTGTATAAAATAATACTTATAAGAATTAAGATAAAGATCATTACATTATATAAATTAAGTTTTTCCATTTCGCAGATCGTTCATAACCTACATAATTTTTTCGATCAAACTGATTTGAATTTTCGGTCTCGGTTTCTTCAAACTTTTGCAGCTATTATGGTTAGTACATACCATGTCGCGCCAATTCACGTTGATAAAGTATAGTATAAATATATCTTTTTTATATTTATACAGGTTGTTTGGAAATAGCCTTATTAAGGCGAATATGGTAGATAGAGTACCATGCATAAAACCCCGCAAAAATTTTATAAATCCTGAAAACCACCACACCAAAATTGCTTAGACAACCCTAGACGCAAATACACTATTGTTTTCGAAATCAATCTCATTATAGGCAAAACCAGAACATAATTTCAGTCTAGGGCTGCAACTATGCAAAATCATAAAAAATCTTTTTCACTCCTCTTGCTCTAAAAGTCCGTCATTGTAAGGTACAAGAGCCAGGATAAAATAGCAAAATTACCCCTAGGGGATAAAGTTTTTTCTTTTTTAATGTTTGTCTATTACCAATAAGCCTACTAAAACGAAAAAGTCTTTATTCATAATCACGAATAAAGACTCGCTCGACTTAATAATGTTTCTCATTTTTATTTTTGAAAATGGAACTAAAAGCAGCGATCTCTTCGGTGAAATCATAGACTAATTTATACTCTGTGACTTTAAGTGTGATCGTAGAATGCGTGCATTGTGTTTCTTAGCTGCTACAGTAGAAATTAAAAAAGGCGCGAAATCTTTAGAATTTTTCTCTAATACCAAACTGATTGAATTGTGTGATGTAAGTAAGAAATAGGAAATAAATAATTTTAATCTTTTGCCGTCAAGCACAAATCATTTAGTTAAATACTGTATGAAAAGTTTATGAAGTGGAGGATAGAAAAATTAGTGGATTCGTTTACGTAAGTATAAACTAGGTATTTAATATTGTATTTTATTTTCTCGCCTTCGTAGTGAAAAGTAGAGTGTAACACACGACGCTAAAACCCATTGTAACTCGGTTTCTATTTATTCCCTCGCTAAAGCTCGGGAATAAAACTACCTCGTATGCAATGGGTCATTTTAGCGTCTTGTATAACAATCTACTATTTAAGGTTATTTTCGCGGCTTGTAATATTTTTCCGGGGGTTTGTTTGCATGTAAGGTAATGGTACCCTTTCTACCATATTCGGCTTTATAAGGCTATTTCCAAACACCCTGTATATTATGTTAAGTCATATACTATAAAATAATAACTTGTCACAGCTCCTCAGGTGGGTCTAAAACCCATGCCCATGAATCGAACCAACCAAATTAGAAAAAAAACAATCTTTTATTTTTACGATACCGATCGAAAGGGTTACTTATTAGGATTATTTTTTGTTAAGTAACACATTCGCGTGAAAGCACTAAACTTAAGAATCGCCTAAGTCTTTTCTTATTTACAACTCGACCAAGTTAACTTAGCGAATGACAGCTACATGACGGCTAAGTTTATGACACCGTTTTAATTTGGTCATGTTGTAGTTAGGAAAAGACTTAGGCGATTCTTAAGTTTAGTGCAATCGGCCAATTATCTTAAACAAAAGAAAGACCATGAAATTATACATTTAAATTTTAATGATTACGTATTGTATCAATTTGTATAGGAAATAATGCGATATTTTAAAAAATCTTTGAATCAGTTCGCATTAATTTTTAAAATAAAATGAAGTCTTCTTTCAGTAAAATTTCCTATCTTCAATATTTAAGGTACTTTCCCTCCATGTGGCAAAGTTTTGGGACACCCTGTATATCGCGTGATATAGCGTTTTATCGATATGATTAGTGATTTATCAAGTTTAGCCGTCAAAAGACAATGGATTTTGACAGTTGACTAACTGTCAAAATCCATTGTCTTTTGACAGCTAAACGTCAAATTTTATTATTTCATCATTAGCGATTTAGCTAATCATATCGCGTATCGGGCTGATAGTGTAAAGTTTAACTTTCCCATAATATCACGTAATAAAATCTTTGGCGTGTCATTCCTTTATAGTTTTATGTTACTCTCAGTTGTAGGGTATTTGGTTGCATAGCATTGTTATCATTAAACCGATAACGCTACAATAACAGGCAAACAGTGAGCTGTTTGCAGATAACTCTGGCAAACAGGTCGCCTCTGTACATTATCACCAGTACTATTCTAGAAAATTAGTAACTCGTTTGTGAAATGTATTTCAGCAACGAAAATAATTGTTACTTATTTTTAAAGCTCTGTGAAATGTAACTAGTATTAACGAACGAAAACGTAATTGTAGATATTGTTCCTACTTAAGTTTTTTTTTGTATGTTTAAAAACAGGCTCAGATAATTCATAACTAGCTCCGTCCGCGACTTCGTCCGCGTGAAAATCCCTAGGGAAGCTTTGAATGGGATAAAAATTATCCTATGTTTTAATCCAGGCTTTAAACTATCTGTGTGACAATTCATCCAAATCTGTTCAGCCGTTTTTGTGTGATTTGAGGAACATCCAAACCCGCAAACTTTCTCATTAAATATTAGTAGTATGTATTAATATTATTTCTTTTGTCCATTACAAAATACATTTACAAATCTTAAGGTAGGGTTTCCTAGGATGTGGGTGCCGTCATATTACGACCGTAATATAGCAGCGTTGAATGTTGTCTATGTACGTAAACAATATGGCGACACCGTAACGTCAGAAACCGCGCCGTATTGTTTACATAGACAACGTTCTACGCCGCTAAATGACGGCCGTAATATGACGGCACCGTCATCCTCGGAAACCCTAGCTTTACTGACGACATTTTGTTGATTTTACTTCACGTAAAAGGCCCGCATTTCTTACTTTTTCGTTTTTAAAAATTTGCTTGCGAAGAAGTGCGTTCGACTCGATTGTTTTATACAGAATAGTATCGAGGCTGGGTGTTAATGGGCCGTGGTATCATTCGGTATCGCGGGTCAAGCGTGCAACGTGCCGCGGCTATTGAACCTAGCTGCCTCGTGCATCCGATAAATAAATTAATGCATTTACTAACGAACTTGTAAAAATTACAAGTATAGTTTTATTCGGATCATTAAAAAGTGCACAAGACCTTTGAAAGTTTTTAAATTGAGACAATTTTTACCTCTACTAATTATTTACAAACTAAATTTTTATAAACTATTTTAATTGTGACTGAATTTTCTCATTTCTCATTCTATCAATATTAAAAAATTGGTATGATACAGGTACCTATAAGTTAATTCGTATGCTTTTAACATTTCATAAATCAACTTTTAAATTAAGAAAAATGCTGCAATGAAAACAAAAGAAAGTAAAACGTTTCTATTGAAACCAACTTCAAATAAACTTAATCGAATTATAACAATTGACAATCACATTATTATTTTCGTTTGCGTTGTTGTTCATGACGTCACGCATAAAATGGGTCAGTCTTTATCAATTTAATTTTATCGCATACTTCAAATGTAATGATTGAAACTGCTTCTGTTAACTAGAAACACAGTACAATAAATTAGTATAGTATTAGTAATTATATTATTTTCTATATTTAGTTCACTATATAAATATATGAAACAAAGCCCTGTGAAAAACCAAACCAAAGCGCATTTTTGATATGATTTTCCTTATATTTTTATACTTAATATTATTAATCGATTACTTTTTCTTTACTTAAGTAATGTTTAATTAGTTACTGTTCAACTAGGCAGTCATAATTTTGAAAATTAGTTAATGTCACAGTCAATATGAAAATGTCTCACAATCCCAATTTAAAATGAAAATTTATTAAGATTAGTTAGTATTCTAGACTTATGATCCTCACGTATATTGATAAGCATGTAGAGCAGGAATTCCCAATCGGTTCCCCAGGGATCGATTTAACGAATAATTATAATTATGAATAGGTCTGAGGTTTCAGTTCATTTTGGAAAAGGGGTCTCTTGTCCAAAATAGTTTGGGTATCCACGATTGATTATGTAGAGGTACGTAAGCAACAACAAGCACAACTCCGTTGTAAAAATATGTCCACATGTATTATGTTTTGTGTATCAAAGGATATTTTTTAAACGCAATCTGTAAATCCCTATTGATAGTTATATGAAACCTTGAAATACCTAATCTTAATGTCACATTTACATACAGAAACTATACTTCTGTCTCGTTCTGTCTTGATAGATTACGCCTACGCAAGTGTTTTGAAGTAATGCGCAATTAGATAAACTGCATATAAATATCTAGAAAAACAAATCAAATAGGTCACTGTTGAACGCTATCAGCGAAAAGTCAAAACAAAATGATTCTCTTCCGTATTTTCGTACTTTACTGATAATTTTATAAATATTATGTACTAGCGGCCGCCCGCGGTTTCACCCGCGTGGTTCCCGTTCCCGTGAGAATATAGGGGAAAAAAGTATTCTATGTTTGAATCTAGGCTATCTACTATCTGTGGGACAAATTTCAACCAAATCGTTCAGCAGTTTTTGCGTAATTAAGTAACAAACATCCAAACAGCCAAACCCACAAACTTTCACATTTATGATATTAGTAGGATAACTACGTATATATGTATATTGATAAGACATTAAAAGGAATCTGTGTAGAACGCATTGGATACAAGTAATGCGAAAAACCAAAATAAAGAAAATCTGTTTGTTTTGTTAAAGTAAAGAATTTTAAACATTAACTGTTAGTATACTAAAGCAATTTAATAATAAACGAACAGTTTGAATGCAATGTGTATTAAAACAAAAACGATTTTTTTTTACGTTAGGTAGTAAATTGTAAAGAATTTGAAACAAATTAAGAAAACAAAAGTCTGCAGTTTGGAAGAGTTGGAAGGCATAAAAAAATTCAAAATATAAAGTTATAAAGGTAAACATCCCTTAGTTTAGAATATACGACTGGTTAATGGTCTCTAATTATGCCTGTAATTAAAGATTTTAAACAATTATGAGGTTTGCATTGCAAACAAACGTAGATAGATTAATCAACAAAATTTTCGATTCGTGGCGTAAGCAAAATATTGTATGGATACAAAGGTTAGTGAGTTAATTGAATTATAAAAAAAAAATAGATCGAGAATTAAAAATTTACAATTTTCCTTAGAATTTTCTTAAGTCTTTGATTTTTTTGTCGTATTGCAAAATTATTAAATTAAAGAGATCAAACACTGCGTGACACTTATAATATACATTATGAATATTGTTTATAAATAAAAGAAATAATACATAGAAATATTACTAAGGAAACCTTTCTCGTGACTTATTAATTCAGTATCATCAATATTTATCGTTACCTATTGAATCTATCAAATGACGTCATCAAAATGACCGACGCAAAGTCATAATATTATGACATTGCATCATATGATGCATTTCCAATTGAAATCATTATCACTACATAGTATAAAACAAAGTCGCTTTCTCTGTCTCTATATCCCTATGTATGCTTAAATCTTTAAAACTACGCAACGGATTTTGATGCGGTTTTTTTTAATAGATAGAGTGATTCAAGAGGATGGTTTATATGTATAATACATGGTGTCAAATTTCACACTACACCGAAGCGAAGCGAGGGCGGGTCGCTAGTAATCAATAAGTGTCAAGTTTAAGAAAATGACGAAGTCATCCGGAGGGAAATTTAACAGCCTATTTTGCAAAGTTTTAATGTGTAAAGAGAGACACAGAATAAATAATAGTGTAGGTACAAGAATTGGGAAGGCGAAGGCAAAGTGAATTACAGATGGCGCTCAGTCTTTGAAACAATTGTCAGTTTGAGCTTATATTGTCTTGACTGTGTGTTACGTGATTTTACTTTCTTAGATTGTATTTTTTTCGGTTTTGCGGACAAACAATGTATTCTATGCTAACTTTAGCTCATATAAAAGAAGAATTACGGAAAAGGAAAGCCAAAACAACAGGCAAGAAAGTTTATAGCAACTTACAAAAAATTGCTAACAAGCATTACATTTCTTTAAATTTCGTGTAAGATTTACAAGTTATCTTTTTATTTCAGATTAGAAGCATATGATTTAAATTTTAACAAAGCAACTGAGTGCGAATTTCCGTGTTTATAGTTGCCTGATGATGCCTTCTGTGCAATAGTAATTTCAGGTTTCTGTACTGGAATTTCTGTACCATCCAAAATTCCACGAACCGTTTTATCATATTTATTAAGTTTCTTGAATGACTCTGGCATATAAAATTCTATTAATTCTCTGTTTGGCCCCAATATTGGGCTTATTCCATATTTGATATACCTATCAAATTCATCCAAGTTATAAATATGTTAACTGCTGAGGTTGAAATATTAAAGAACAAAGCTGTTATAATTCAAATGTTGTTTTATTTTGGCGAAGCTTCATCAAATTCATGAAACATTCCTTTTGATTTATAATGTTTCTCAGGCTCAGCAAAGGAGAAAATCGAGGGAAAAGCATATTTTTTTTGATATTTTTTTGCCTACTATTTTTTTTGTTACTGGGAAATCGATGAACTCCAATATTTTACAAGTTACATGCATAACAATGCGGCAATACTCCAAGAGATTCCCATATGTTTTGACACTTTCTTTGAGGCGGCCCGGTACCAAAGACCAGACGCCACCTATCGGGATAAAATTGCGCTTTTCCTCCCCATTATTTCAGATTTCATTGTTCTTTTACTCTTTATTTCTGATTCTTGTCGTCGCACAACGTGGTAAGTATTTCTTTCTTTGAATCAAGAAGCTTAAATCCACAATGGCGATTGCACGCCTAGTATCATACTGAAGATTGAAAAAAGACTCTTTAGTGACGTCACGGCGTATTGCTATCTCTTTCTTATCGTTTTACAATACGTTTTCGTTTCTCACGAACGAACGAACGACGAACAACGAACACGTATTGTAACACTAAAGAAAGAGGTTGCAATAAGCCGTCACGTCACTAAAGGAATTTTTTTTCAATCTTTACTATATGGCCGTGCAATCTCCATTTGAGGGAGGTATAAGCTTCTTGCTTTGAATACTTAGATCTATACTCCAATGTGTGTAAACAAAACTTTGCGATTTTTTCTTAATTATTCCACAAACAGAATTAACACCATAAATACAAATTACTCAACATAGGTAAGCTCTCAATGATATACAAATACAATTAAAAGTACTTTTGAGGTATAAGTATGGACGGTTTGTTTGTAAACATTATTTCCGTAAGTTGGTTGGAGTATACAAATGAGTACCTATGGAATTGACGTCGTGTTTATAATAAATATATTATTTTTTTCCTCCTCTCTCTTTTAAGGTAATATTACGAATTAAACATCAATTGCATGCAGCATGTGCCTACGCAGCGCAGCTCTTGTTGCAGTCGCCGCCACTAAATATTCCTAGCAACCTCCCGGACATGGTGCGATCGCGCCGACACTTCAATAGGCACGCTATCTAGGAGCCGCCGACGTATCGAATATAAATTACACTATAGTAAACGCATAAAATCTGCGTTACGACGTGCCGCCCCTACGTCACGCGTAGTCGAGCTACAGCGACCGCGATTTTGAAGCGATAGTATGAGGCAAACTCTTGATACTTTTTCGACGGAGTGTGGATGATTTCGCGCATGTGCACTTGTCAGCAACCAATAGCGCGCGCACCTCTCCCGCCGCCCGCATACCTCACCGCTACGCATACCCAAAATAGGTATTCTACGCAATCTCCACCCGATTTCAAAAGTACTCGTACTGTAGTTCTGCACGCGAATTGACGCTGACATTTCCGCATTTCAAAGACGCTGCTCATCTTAACATGTGCGTGACAGACAGCAGACTTGCTGAGTGAAAACTGTTAAAAAAAATATCAGCGGCCCAATCGCGCTAGTCCTGGACGATAAAACTAAACCCGAACCGTTAAGTTGTCATTTCGGTTATATTTTACCTGAAAATCTTTGTTTTTCCTTTGGAATTGTCATTTAAATTGCCCAAGATTCGCATCTTTGGCTCCCTAGGCAGTAAGCACAGCTTTCAACAATTTTGATAAAACTAAAGCGAGTTATTTTTCTTTGAACAAAGCTGAAACGCTAATGATTTAGTTTTGGTTTTATCTTAAAAATTAGAGCGATTGGGCCCCAGGATCGCTTTGCTCCTCTCAGCATCGTTTCGTCCCCACGTCATCGAATGACCGATGACGGACCGATGGCGGATGACGACTGACAGTCATGACTTCATAGTCATGACCGTCAGTCGTCATCCGCCATCGTCAGTCGTCGCATCGCTTCGCTTCGCTTTCGCCATGTAGGACTTCCCGTAACGGCGGGCGGGCAACGCGTGTAGCGTCGCTGCGCCATTTTGAAATTCAAGCGCTCAACTCGCGCGCTTTGACTCCGTGCGGCGACCCGGTGACCGCGCGCACATACTAATGCGTTGACCGCCCACGGCCGTGTTATCCGATCAACTTTACTTACAACCTTACAACCGAATATTATAAATGGAATGGTAATAAAAGGCGCCGCGTTGTAACGACGACGCGTCGCAACCGCCGGGCTCGCCTCGCCTCACAGACGCGTTTATTGCTTTTGATTTGAACTTTTCGGGTGTTTACGAGTCGACACGAGGTCGCTTGGCATCCGTTTTGAATTTAGTTTCTTTTTATGGCAGCGTAGTGTCAGTACCGTCTCTACATTGTGGAAAATGATGATATAACTACAAAATAAGACCTAACAATAAAATAATGGTGATTGTCAAAATTATTGATTAATTAGTGAATGACATTACTAAAACTTAGTTAGAGGAAACTAATACCCTATAAATAAGTAATTCAAAGTTAGTGGTTATATTGTGTAAGAATTGATTGTTAGGGAAATACGTTAGTTAAATTTTTTTTTCGGTGAATCAGGAATAAGCGAATCAGGATTTGGCGAATCAAAGTAACATTTGCAAATTTTCGCTATCGCTTCGCTTCGAAACATGTATGGATTTGACGTTTAAAAATTCGATTGCTAACGAAACCAAATGTCAATCCCATATTCCATATCATGTTTCGAAAGCGAAGCGATAACGAAGATTAGCGAATGTTACTTTGGCTAGGCCCTCAGGAATTGGCGAAAAAGGAAGTTGGCGAATGTCAGGACACCCCCTTTTATTTTGGTCACTTTTATGCCGTCAAGAAAGTTCCGTTCCGAACTCAAAACATTTGTCATTTCGCCTTCGAATGCGTAAAATATTGCACGGCACGCGTCGTCGCCATAGACTTGTAATACGACTATCTATTCCAATTCCATATGAACAAACCAGTTTTGTTTCAAGCAGGTGCATAATCTGGACGTGGTTATGCCCCGTTGGGACCAATGTAACCGCAGATGCAAAAGAAAAAATCTCAATACTACATAAAAATAAATAATGGTTGCAAAACCAGTCTCGTTCGAGTTTTGAACGTAAACAACGCGTTGAAAAAAATAAAACATTCTAATTTCAAATAGTGAACGCCTTCCGAGGCTTCGTGTTGGCGGACTGGCAACATGGCAACATGGGCGTGTGGCAAGCAAGGTCAACTTTACAACTGGGACGCCGTCTCAACGGCCATCATTGATTTCACTATGTGACGCAACTGGCGGGGCGGCGCCGTTGCTGTTCACGAAATTACGCCAGTTTTTGCCATCAGTTTTAACAAAATCTTCTACTTCTTCTATTTAAATTAAGGACATTTTCATTATAATAAGGCACATTTTTCAAGTTTTTTCCTTAAAAACCTGCTGTGCATACTTTCTGAGTTGATTTAAGTTCTTTTAATTCTGGCATCTGCAAAAATCAGTCTGATCAATTAGTTTGGGGCTTGGGCGTTGCCAAAATTGGCGCGCTCAAGCAACAATGAGTCGTCAAGTATTTTGGGAAAAGTCACCGTACAATTGCAATTTTAGAATCTTACGTAAAACAAATAAAGAATTTTGTAATTAGACTCGCTTGCATTTTTCAAGTACATGAATTATGTGTGCACTAAACCAGAAGTCCAGAAGATATGAATAAAAGCTGCACAGTTGTTTCCATAGAATCATCATTTGAGATTATTATTGAAGATAAATGCATCTACAGCCACAGCAATAGCGTTTATATTCAAAAGTCAATATTTAGTGCCAAGTATATGATAAAATCCATTCATTTCACCCCTTCTGAAAGAATTGCACTTGCAAGAAATAATGCCTGCATAGAGATATTAAGCTAGGTTAAGCTTCAGTGATTTGTAAACTGGATCTTATTTCTAGTACATACGGTGCTCAGTATATAAGACCTAGGGAGATTTGCTACCCTCGGAAGGGTAACTTCCCTATATGTGTGAGGGCACACATGTATTTGTATGCACTTCTTTTCTTAGTCCTAACACCGTAGACACACAAAATGCGTTAGATCAAAATAAATTGCACTGAACAGATTTTTTGGGATATTGTTTTTTAGGATAGATAGATATAGCTATAGAATAAAACCGAATACTAACTAGACTATACTGTTGCTTGGAATAAACTGAGATTTTCGGACAGCTTTTAGCATAGGTACTACTTTATATGAAATAAAAATACCTATAAAACTTAATTTTCGATAATTTAAGTGGTAAGAGCCGCTCATTTTAGGATTAAAAATAAAAATAACAACGGACTTAATATATATTATTATTTCTGATTTGTAGATTTGATCAAATCAGTCCTTATCGACCTAGAAAAGGCCCGGTTCGACGAGCATCAAATACCAAGATATTATACCTATTTCAATAGCCCGTTGGCTTTTCCTTATTTTTTTAATAGCATGAAACAAACAATTTTTTATTCATATAATCAATTCTCTGGCCTAAAAATGTTTTATTAAGTCATTAAATTAGTAACAGGAAAAATGTTTTCAACAAAAATTTTGCATCGCCATCACAGCATGGCGTCCCTTTTAATGGTCATCTTTTATTAACGGACCGTCAAAATGTAAAAAACTGATGAAATAATGTTTTATTGTTTTTGCGGAATGTTAACTATACTTATACTTACCTACTTAGGAAAGTTTTTTTTAATACAAACCCTAGTTTCACAGTTTCCGATTAGCATCATCATCATCATCATATCAGCCACACGACACTAACTGCTGGGTATAGGCCTCCCCTAAGGATCTCCACGACGATCGGTCCTGCGCTACCTGCATCCACTGGCTTTCCGCGACCTCCACCAGATCGTCGGTCCACCTTGTCGGGGGCCTACCCACGGAGCGTCGTCCGGTGCGCGGTCGCCATTCCAGAACCTTTCTGCCCCAACGGCCATCGGTTCTTCTCGCTATGTGTCCCGCCCATTGCCACTTCAGATTAGCACTAGGTTCAATTTAAAAATGGAACAATGAAGTAAATAAGTTGGGACCTTTTTATTCTGACACTGGATGGTTCATCATCAGCCGCACGACACCCCCTGCTAGGTATAGGCCTCCCCCAAGGATCCAGGCCACTGGCTGGTTACTTAAATGAAATACTTAAAACTTTTCCATTTCTCGATTCTTTAGTAAAAAATAAATAAGGAGAATTTAAATGCTTTTTAGAAAAAAACATGGCGTGGTTTTCATATTTATATGTTGTAAGATCATCTCTGAAATTCACTGAACACCTAACTCGCAATTCACGTTTTTTTTTATTCCAAACGTTTCACACGTGTCTATATCTTATGGCTAGTATGTTCCTGTTTAAACAGCGTGAATTTTCGTAAAAGCCATAGCAATTAAACTGTTTATTCGCCTGCTAGGAAGCGAACCTTGGCCAATATGGTCCCCACCTGCTGTGAAAGGCATTTTGCACCCCGTGGTTGTGACTTCAACCATGGTAAATGGGACGATAACCATGAAGGTTGGACATTAAAACGTAATTATGCATATTAGTTAATTTTATCACCGTATAAATGACTGTTCACACATTGCGCACGTAAGACGTATTAAAAACGGAGGCAACAGACCAGAAAGGGCATAAAAAAGGACCTATTATCGTTGTCCTCCCCTCTCCCCCTTTAAGATTTTCCAGATTTCCCCCAGGGGTGGGCGAAGTGGGAGACAAAGGGAATAGGCCAAAAATAGTTATTTGTTGTACTAGAGACCAGAGTCAATCTGAGCATTAAAATTTGGTCTCGTGTTAATAGGGAACATGTTTTAATCAAAACAAAAGTATAATGCGTGAGAAAGCCAACTGTCATATTAAAACTTTTCTCTTGCGTTTTTTCTCGTGATATAGTCACGTTTCAGGCGCATTATTATGGAATTAGCCAAGAATTTTCAAATATCTCTTTAAATATTGCGTTTAAGTACATATGTGTTTTACAAAATATTATTTCTTATTCGATATTCTATCCGACTGTTAAGTGTATTATATCCGAAAATGAAAAAAAATCGTCATTTTCCCCTGTGTGATAAAACTAAAATACCTATTTTATTTTTTTGCTCTATCTTGTTTTTATATGTGTCAGCGATCAAGCTCAAATTTATCAAAATCGGTGACTTATGCATGTTCCCTATTCAAGTTTTCACCTTTACCAGCGAGAAAAGTGTTATTGGTAATAATAGTTATTTTCACGTGATTTTCCTGGTAAAAAGCTAAAATCAGCAATAGAAACTTGTTCTGTAAACTCTTTTGGAGTTAGACAATAGGGATGTTGACTTATGAATAAAATAACGAAATACTAATAAAAATCGTAAACATATCAAACTTTTGGAGTAGCTTGTATACCTCTTGGTTTTATATATTGCGTATTATTTGTTTTATGACCCTTCAAAGTTGGGTGGACAAGTCCATTTAAAAAGTATAAAATTTGTTAAAATAAATAATACATTTAATTAGTCCGTAAAATTTATAGCAAATTTGTCAAAGAAACCGTTTTGATAAACACAATATTTAATATAGCTGCCGAACAAATTTCCTACGCGTTGCATACAATGTAGGAAGGCGTGACGTCATAACTTGGTAGCCGTTAGTATGGAGCGTTTTCGGGTGAGTCCAATTTTGTGCATTTCAAACTGTGAATATCTCTGGCAGTTTTCATGCTAGCGAAATAATTCTTATACAAATGTTTCTTTTTTTTGAGGGGCAATTTATGTAACATAAAATAAAAAAATTGTCAACATGCCTATTGTTTTCATTGCTAGATGAACAAATTTTTTGTAATATAATTATCACAAAAATAGTTTGATGCCTGTGCTGAAAAAAAAAGATTCGTTAAAAGTAATAGTTTTTTTTCAGCGCCGAGTATGTGCTTTGTATTTTTCGCTTATTTATTAATACTCCATCTCATTTATTAATTTACAATCATAAAAAACAAATTTGTTCTTATATTTAATAGTATTTTTTAAATTATATTTATTTTATACATGCGACCTCATTTCGTCCATACTCTTTAGTTTTTTTCAACAATCCTTGTTTAAACTCCTTGGTAACTGTATATTTTATTTTTTCATACTTTTAAATTCATTTCCGACAAACATTTAAAAAATATCTTTCTCATTTCACATAAGTGCCTAAGTACTATCATTTTTACAACTGACATTCTTTTCACTCTATTTCTTTTTTCTTTATTACATCAAAGGTGGTGTTAGAAATAAAAAAACTCTTTTCCTCGCGTTCGTAGAAAAAAATGATTTTGCTGTGTATTTTTACGCGCCAACAGCGCCCTTTTCCTGTTGGAGATGTAAAAAAGTCAGTTTCAATCGAAATTTTGTAAAGGACAAAAAGTTCTCACTTTTTATTTTTATCAGGGAAAGAAAAAGGACCACACACCAAATAATGTACCTAACTTAAGCTCAACAGTTTTCTTTGCGCGTAGGACCTAACTGTTAGTACAAAATTCTACCAACACATGCAAAACGGTCAAACGTATGGTTACCTACGCAATTTAGTCTCAAAAATAACATTATGACAATAAAGTATAAAGGTATTCTGCATACCATCATCTCATTTTACGTTTATTACCCTGCGTCATTACCCCCTCCCCCCCTCTCGTTTCGTCACGAAACTGCAAATGTTCAAAATTATAGCCACAAATGTTAAGCTTCAAAAATATATAAAAGATCTTCACAACAATGCAAGGGTCATTGCCCCCTGAAGTATTCCAGAGATCTGTCACATTATGGCCGCCTGTCATTTGTCTTTTTGCCTTTATGCCACACTTACACGCAAGGTCATTGTACAACAAGCTCGTTTTAATTATTTTATTTTTGCCCGGTTTTTATGAGTGCACTTCGTTGCAGCGTGCAATGACCTCAGTTAAATAATTTATAGATACTTAAAGTGAGATAGAATTTTCAACTTATCAGATTACGACTGTATACTGATCTTAATAATAAAAGTATGGTTTTCTATTTAAATTCCAGTTTGAGGTTTGAATTATCGATGAAATTCGACACTAGGTACATTTATTATTAGTACACCATGCACCGTTATCGGCATTCGAATTAAAACCGGAACAAAGGCATGTAAAATAAGTAACAAAAATTCTTACTGCAGTTATTTTTAGCGTTGTTATTTTCACAAATAATGCGCACAGTTAGGCGACCAAAATTGGCCAGACTTTCACTGTGGCCACATTCGTCAGCGAATACGAAGATGGACAAGAAAGTTATAGAAATAAGTATATATTTTTATGAAAGTTACGAAAATTGGCGAAGAAAATTACGTCTCTACTATTTTAACTCAACGTCATAACGAGAGCACTTTTTGTTTCAAACTCAAAAATACTAATGTAATTCTTGAATTATCAAATTTATAAAAAGTCTATATTATCGATATTATAAAAAATTCTGTTGTCTCTTGAGTAGACTTGAGACAACATGACTTTTTGCTCTGATTCCAGAGTAAATAGCTAAAGCAGCCCCCTTATTTGAATGGCCAACATTCTATTCGTTTGAACGCTACGCTTACTATTAAAACTTTAAAATAAGCAATAAACTATAAAATTACGTGCCGTAAGCTTGACAATTCCATACAATACGTCGAAGTCTGTGATTTACATAAGTTTGCGATATGTGGCTTAACCATCTATTGCTCATATTTAAGCTTTAAAAGTAAGCGTAGCATTCAAACGAATAGAAAGTTAGCCATTTGAGTAGGGGGACTGAGTCAATATAGAAAAGTTCGTTTTCTAAATTGACCCAACCGGGGATCGAAACCGGGACCTCAGACATGGCGGCACCTTCAAAACCGGAGTACAAAACTACAAACCACTAAAAATCACTTAAAATTAACCCTGCTGAATGTTTTTCTTTGATAACTAACCATTCAGGACATACCTTCAGCTGAAAAGAAAGTTATGGACTCAAGAAAATCATATCCAATTTACGAAAAAAGTATTGAAAAAAATAAACATAGTCAAACAACATGTTTATCTAACTAAACATTCATTCATTTCACTTCCGAAAATCTACAGAATAACTTCACTTAAGTGCAAACTTTGCAACAGCCATTACATGGTCATGCAAGCGTCAGCCAAATTCCATCAGTCATGAATTACGTTTGACTGATTGACTGATGGAAAGAACAAATCACATCATGCAACCATCAGTCACTACATTACACGGTAGGTTAATCGTCAGTCACAGCCCGTGACTGTGGTTAAACTGACAGCAAAACCTACCGTGTAATGGGTGCCTTAAACTTCGCAGTCTCTACAAAATTAAATTATATAGGCATTTCCAATTTACCAAACCAGACCCCCTCCCTAGCCAAAGTAACATTTGCACATCTTCGTTATCGCTTTGCTTTCGAAACATGTATATGTAATTGACATAAGGTTACGTTAACAATCGAATTTGAAAACGTCAAATCCATACATTTTTCGGAGCAAAGCGATAGCGAAAATTTGTGAATGTTACTTTGGCTACAGGCTCAGCCTTTCTATTGTCTAATTTCAAAATCTATCGCAATTGCTTTACAAAATGTAACACATTGATGCTTCTTTTTGGCATAAATAAAAACTTACCAAAGAAATGCAGCAATGTTTTACATCCATCTGTCAAATGAAAGCGATTGCGATAGATTTTAAAATTAGACAATTAGCCCCCAGATTAGGTAGAGGTAGGAACTTAAATCACAAGTAGTTCAAAAAAGGGGTCAATCGATGAACTTCCCACCAGGTATAAGCGTAAAGGTAAATCTCTCCATTCCGTGAAAAGGGGCGCATTGTGAGGAGTCCCTCTGAGGTCGACGTCCGCACTACAGCTGACGGGATAGGCGTTACGCCCCCGAAGGGCGATGACCTAGGGTTTATTATATACCTATTCAAGTTCTATATAGGAACGTGTACACACACACACACATGTATTGTGAGCCCTATATGCCTTTGTACATTGTACAAGTATAAGTAAAAAAAATCTAGGAATAATTTCTTGTCGAAATCTTTTCTTTTGCCAAAAATGATAGAGCATTACATTTGCTGCAAGTTTTCGCTCTTGAAGACATTTTGATAAGGAGGTTTGTTAACAGCGCAAAGAAGGTATGGCAGAGCAATAGCTTATTTCTTTTTAAGAGATCTGTTGAGAGAGATAGAAATAAAAACCATTTAAACCTACCAACATGCAATCGGTCAATTAACGATAGTAACGACCCAATTAAGATAGTTGCCAATCGAGCAACAATTCAAGGTCATTACCCGAAGTAACAACATAGTTTCTGAACACATTATTCGATTACAGCGCGAATTCAAAAACAATTTAAATAAATAAAAGACGAAACCTTTCTTGCACAAACAACTTGTTTCAATACCGGTTCTGTTGTTGCCGTCTCGCTCGTACGGTTGATGAGTAATTAGAGCGAGCGGGACGGCGCGACAAGGTCACTGGTCAGCCGTTCGCCGTCAGACAGTGGGGCGCGCGGGAGGGGGGGTGTGCGCAGGCGCAGACGAGAGACGACTGCGCGCGGTTAGCACCAGACGTGCGCGCGTGACGTCACGCAGCCGATTTGCACGGAACCTCTCATGCGTAGGAAAACTGGAGGCACACAACGCATAGGTATGTCTACAGATCTAGTGCATTTAAAACGCTAGATTGTTTGTTTAGGTGCTGACTAGTGAGCTAACAATGACTCATTGATACGTCACAGCGGGGGAGATAGCATCGTCGAGATATTCAGACTGTTCGTTAGTACATTTGGAACAGGTTTTTATTGCTTGGACTCGACTTTTTTTCGGCCATTATGTAGTAATTTGTTTCGACTAACGTCAGGAATTCATTCTTGGCGCCATTTAAAACACAATACGCAATACGTTTTCCAATTTATATTTGGGTAATTTGTCTATCTACTACCTAGATAATTTGGAAGTTCCGGGTAGAAAATATTGGAATGCTTGCCACGTGTATGCCACAAGCCTACGCACCTCATCACATTCATTAGTTATTATTCATCTGTAGGATGAAGCTGATGTTATGTTCTTTTTATAAATAAAACCTCCTCTCCTACGCCAGATAATTTTGCCCTTGATCGTTGCCTTGATCCTCTTGTAATTTTACAACCACCAAATAAGTTTTCGGTGTAACACAAAATTTAACACTACCCACTTGTTTCCCGTTAGTTTATTTACGAATGCGCGCGAGGAGTGGTTTGTCAACGCGCCAAAATTTATAATTAGACTCTGCGGTTGTCAAAATTGTGCACTCCGCGCCACTTGGATTGCGCAATATAGGTACACGAGCAACCACCTAAAATGCTGGCACGAAAATTTTACTTTTAAGAACTTGCTGTTGGCTGTAGAGTTTTTTGCCGTTTCTTGCTAACACTTCGCATATTCTAAAATTTGAAAAAGAGGAAATCGTTTCCGCTTGTTTATTTGTAAACATTGTCTTTGGATGTGGCGTTCACCGAAACCACAGTATATGTACCAAAACACCTCTTTTTTTTATAGTAGACATTATTTGTTTGTACCAACTCTTTTTAATCAATCTCATCAGGCCATCTAACATCGAATACACATCAAACCCAACTCCGAAAGCCAAAACACCTACTAAAGATGAACTTTTCATTACAAACTCTACCTAAAGGTAGATACAAAACAATTAATTCCACAGTAATATACGTGAGAGACTCGCTTCCAGTTCGGTTGACCTAAATAAGGTAGATCACGGACGGAACACGGACCCTCACCAACAGCCATTATAAAGCACGCACTTATGTTAAAAAGACCTTTCAAAAAGGGCCACTTATATTTTCTGACTAACAGGGATTTGTTATCATGACCTCAGAAGTGAAAGAGCATGACACAGCTTTCTGAGCTTATAGGTACCCTCATTGTGAAGACAAAAGAAAAGGATATTATCTTCATTAAGATGACATTGTATAGAAAAACCTAATTAGATGTATAGGATGAGGTAAAGTGGATATTGATAGATCATATTGATAAACGAACTCCAACCAACGTCATAAATATTATCAGTACATATTTATTTCACACATTTGTAACAGTCTATTTCCTCTTACTACAGCCTTATTTGCTCAGAATCTGAAAATAGAAACATTCTCCCACGTAAACCTTGCGAGGCCAAATGACGCGTAATTCCCTTATTTCTGCTTGAACATCGCACAAAGGAACTACTGGTTGCCTAAGTAACTAAACACTATGGAAGGTTGTATAAAGATGAATCCGCCTCTTGCCCCTTCCTCTCGTTCCTCCCGGGGAAACCAGGCCAAAGGAGGGAGGGGGGAGGCCCGGGAATAATTTTAGCTCGCGCCACTCGGAGCGCCGACATGGAAATGAAAAATGTCATGAGGTAAGTATACTCCGCGCCCTGCCACTGCGAATGCTCTACCTGCGAGCAGACCCTTAGAATGCGTTCATAGTGAGTTGGATCGGCTATTTTTCATCCCGTTGTTGGTAAAATATGACGTCAACAAACGAAAAGAGTGACATAATAGTAAAAACCTTGAGATGCCAAGATTTTTCGCAGAAAATTTCACCCCTTACAGTGATTTTCAGGGATAGTGGTTGTTTAAAAAAATACCGGCCAAGTGCGAGTCGGACTCGACGGGTTCCGTACCAAAAACGGCAAAAAAAATCACGTTTGTTGTATGGGAGCCCCCCTTAAATATTAATTTTATTCTGTTTTTAGTATTTGTTGTTATAGCGGCAACAGAAATACATCATCTGTGAAAATTTCAACTGACAGACAGACAGGCTGACAGACAGACAGACGGACAGCGGAGTCTTAGTACTAGGGTCCCGATTTTACCCTTTGGGTACGGAACCTTAAAAATGAAATTATTTTTAGAGAGGAGAAAAATATATTACATCGAAATTTCAAGGATAGAATTTATCGTAATTTCTTAGCTTGAATTGTTTTTGCTAACATTTTTCTCTACATTTACGTATGTAGTTACATACAGCCAGCTTTTGGGAAGTCTAGTTTTAGTTGCATTTTGTCGCTACTTACACTTACAGGTCTTATTTCATTGAAAAAATTCAATCTCTTTCTACTTCGCATAAGAGATATTTTCTTATTGGTGTAATCAAACACACTCGATACTAGAAAACGGTTGTTAAACTTTATGCGATATTATGTCAGCTGGATTTACTATTTTAGAGTTCAAAGTTTGATAGAGAAGGTAATAAATCATGCTTATTCGAGCTGAGATATGGAACAACAAACGAACGTCACGTCAACGACACGATATCGCTTCAAGTGTTGCGAATTTGCGACGTAAATAATTATGCAAAACAGTTGTCTCCGAGCGGAATATATTGAGCCTTGAGAATTGTCAAGTCTAGTACTCAAAATATTATACTTAAAAACATTTTAACTAGAACCGATGAAAAAATAATGAATATCAGATTTCACTGCTTCGCCCAATATAAATTGCCAAAATCAAAACAATATGAACCTCCCATACTTACGACATAATTCCTCAACTGTCAGAAAGATTTCCTTTATTTATTTCGTCCAGATGTTTCTTGGAGAAAGGATTTCAGTTTCATGGACAGAACACAATGTCTAGATTGGCTCTAAAAAGAACCTCTTAAATATAGGTTGTTAACAGCTATTTTCAAATTGCGAACACATTCTAGTCCATAAAGTTATGGAAATAAAAGCAGTCACAGTTACGTGGCCTAGGTTTCGAATTTGGACCGGATATTACCGTATTTTTGTTTATTAAATTTACATTTAACACGACGACCCGAAAAATAGGTGTAACTAAAGTTAATTTCCTTGCTACTTGGCCTTTTCCGACATACCCCTCTTATGCACCAAGCAACGAACAAACGATTTTAGTTGTTTATTAAAGAGTTTATTAAAATATCACTGATAATCGGCTTGTAATCATTAATAACCTTGTATTTTTCTGTTTCAGGTAAATATTTATTATCATCTTTTGGTAATAGGTAAGTATTCATTAGAAAGTTAGGTAACTAAAGACGATATTATTTTATTAGTAAAATAAAATATAAACATTTTTAAGTAGGTAACCTCTTCTACAAAAACCCTTAAAAAGGCGAAATATTCATTTATGGACTTTATATGTAGGTAGGATATTAAAATGACATTTCTGTCATGGGGGTAAGATACAGAATTGAGCACACTTAATCGAGTTATTGTACTAAAGTTTTAAAATCTAGCTAAAATTTTGCAACAGAGTCACTAACAGTGATATGAGGGGATCGTATACTACATAGAAATGTCAAAAATGACTGCCCAATGTAGCAAAACTTTTGTTGCTGACCAAAATGACATCTGATGCAAACAAAACACTTCTCGGGTTCATCAAACTATGCACACTGGTTCACAATGCAACAGAGTCACTAATCGTGACATGAGGGGATCGTACGTATATTACATGGATATGTCAAAAATGACTGCCTGATGTAGTCAAATCTGTTCCTGACTAAATGACAGTCTGATGAAAACAAAACACTTCTCAGGTTCATCAAACTATGCACGCTGGTTGACAATACGATGCAGACATTGTTGCACAAACGTGGGATCATCCATGAGAAAGACATGGAATAATGTATTTATGGTGGAATTATACCACAGTGAGCAACAAGTCTCCAAAACAGTGAACTGGCTGATCGCCAAGAGCTGTGCTATAAAGGAGCATTAAATTTATTGTAAATAGCATTATAAGCGAGTGTTTATGTGATGTGATTTTGAGAAACGTTGCAGTTTTGATAGTTGCATTAATCCAATATTTGCGTTTGACTGTAAACGTAAGTTTTTGAATTTGTGTTACGTAAATTATTCAACGGGGTTCTAAAATTTAATTCTTATTGAAATTAAAAAATATATTAAATAATCTAAGAATTTGGCTACGCAGCATGATCACGTAGCAATTTTACAGTAACATTGCTACAAAAAAAGACATTATCAAAGATATAAGATTTCTGCCTCCGTAGCATGATTCGTAGCAATGGCATTGCTTGCTACGTAAAAAGTATATATTATTAAAAATATTAGATTTCTACCCCCGTAGCATGATTACGTAGCAAAGCAACGCTACGGTAGCGTGCTACGTGAAAAACATAAAAAATATATTTTTTTACTGTAGCAATGTTACAGTAACATTGCTACGTAAAAAACATTTATCAAAAAATATATTAGATGTCCACCCCCGTACCATGATTACGTAGCAACGCTACAGTAGCGTGCTACGTGAAAAAAAAACCATAAAAAATATAAGATTTCTACCCCCGTAGCATGATTACGTAGCACTAGCATTGCTACGTGAAAAAAATACATTATCAAAAATTTAAAAGATTTCTACCCCCGTAGCATGATTACATAGCACTGGCATTGCTACGTGAAAAGAATACATTATCCAAAAATTTAAAAGATTTCTACCCCCGTAGCATGATTACGTAGCAATGCTACAGTAGCGTGCTACGTGAAAAAAAGTAATTATCAAAAAATATAAGATTTCTGCCCCCGTAGCATGATTACGTAGCACGGCATTGCTACGTGAAAAGAATACATTACCTATCACAAAATATGTATGATTTCTGCCCCCATAGCGTCATCACGTAGCAATGCAACGATAGTGAAAAAAAAACTTTATCAAAAAATATAAGATTTGTATCCCCGTAGTATGATTCTACGGGGGCTGGAGTCTAAGCATGAGTTTTTAAATATTGAATTTTTAGATTTTAGGCATTCACAATGCCTTTTTAGGGTTCCGTAGCCAAAATGGCAAAAAACGGAACCCTTATAGATTCGTCATGTCTGTCTGTCTGTCTGTCCGTCCGTATGTCACAGCCATTTTATTCCGAAAGTATTAAGATTACACTAATGAAACTTGGTAGGTAGATGTATTCTGTGAACCGCTTTAAGGTTTTTACATAAAAATAAAAAAATAAAGGATTAAGGGGGGGGCTCCCCATACATGAAACTGAAACTGAAAATTTTTTTTTCATCAAACCTATACGTGCGGGGTGTACCTATATCTATAGAAGATAGGTCTTTAAAAATTACATTGAGGTTCCTAAGACTATTTTTTCTCAAAGTCAACCGTTTGAAAGATGAGTGTAAAATGAGTGTCCCCCCCCCCCCCCCCTTTAACTTTTAAAATAAGAGAGTGAAAAATCTAAAAAAAATATATGCTGTAGATCGTAATAAATACTATCAACGAAAATTGGTTTGAACGAGATATAGTGATAATTTTTAGAGATATATCACCTTTTTTCAAAACCGCAAATATAACTTTGTCACTCATAGAAACACTATGAAAAACAAAGTTATTTTTGCATACAAAAAAATATAGTGGTATTCAATATGGTATTGTATACGGTAACTACGGAACCCTACTGCGCGTGGTCCGACACGCACTTAGCCGGTGTTTTATATTAAGATAATTTATATCTTAGAAAAAATACTAGAAAAAACTCCGAGCGACTCGATAGCATAATTTGTTACCTAGTGCATTGGGCCGGAATCCCAAGGGTGCTGGTTCGAATCCCGTCTGAGGTGCTACTGGTGAGTCGATTTGTTCTAATATTTTTTCTAAGATTTAAATGAGTTTTGAAAATAAGGGAAACACTATTGGGCTAGTGAACTAAATATTTTCATCTGCTAAAGATAGATTGAATTATGTTTGTCCAAAAAAATAGTTATTTGTTATACAAGTGACCAAAATCAATTTGTGCTGCGAGTGGCGACTTTAAATCACGAACTAGCGAAGTAGTCTAGAATTGAATCAAGAGCGTAGCGAGTGATTCTAATATAGACTACTGAGCACAGTGAGTGATTTAAAGGCACGAGGCAGAACAACATTTTGGTCTCGTGTAAAACATACAACTTTTCACCTCGACCAGCGAGAAAATTTTCACGTGACTTTCCTGGTAAAAAAGCTTAATTCAGCATTAGAAACTTGTTCACTTAACTCTTTTGGAGTTAGGAAACTATCTTCATCGTTGGACACATTCATTTTTGTAATTTATCACAAAAATAATTCAATAAAACCTATGCTGAAAAATTTTATTCATAGAGTCAGTGAAGTAGATTCCCTTCGTTTTGATTACATTACGTTGTGTTTTTCTCTTATTCATTAATATTCCGTCTTATTTATTTATTTATAATCATAAAACATATAATTTGTTAATAAATTTCATTAATTTTTCTTATTTCGTATTTGTTTCATACATGTGACCTCATTACCTCCATACTCTTTATTTCGAATTATCAACCTTCTTTTTTAACAATCCTTATTTAAAACTCCTTGGTATATCCGTGCATTTTATTTTTTTACTTTTTAATCCGTGTATGACACCATAAAGCACTCTATCTATCCTTTTCTCACATATCAATTTTACAAGTGTCATCCTTGTCACTTTATTTGTTTTTTCTTTATTATTTTAAAAGTTGGTGTCATAAATTAAAAAAGCACTTTGTCTCACGCTCGCAGCAAAAATCGATTTTGCTGCGAGTTTTTACGCGCCAAAAGCACCCTTTTCGTGCTGGAGAGGTGAAAAAATATTTTCATGATAGAAGTAAGGACTTTTTAATGAAGAAAATTATGGAAAATTAGAAGAAGAAAGAGATGAAAATTAAAATGAAAAAAATTAAGTACAGAAAATTAATTAGTAAAATTATTATGTATTTGTTTAAATAGCTCAACTTTTATCACCCTCAAAGGCGACACTGTAGCAGCATAAAATAGGTCTCTCTGTTTTGTGGTAGTGACCATGAGCTATTTTTTTATTGTCCCTACTGCTGGGGCACAGGCCTTCCTTATGGATGGATAAGGAGGATGGGCCAGAACCCACCACGCGGGCCCAATGCGGAATGGGTGTTCACGTGAAAACGTGGTTAACGTGGTCTGAAAGACGTGAATTTATATCCGAGCTACAATCATAATCCGACTAACTAAATAACCCTCGCGAAATCGCGCGGCACTCGAACTCGAACTGGTCTGAGCGCAGCAGAGATTCCGTGTCGGTGACAGCTGTCTATGTGTGCGTTGCTTGAACGGGCGTAGTACTAAGCTTTACTTCTGTCCTCTCTCTATTTTGTAATAGTACCTAGGAGTTTCTATCGCTACAAAAGCAACGACAATAGCGTTTTCGAAGTTAGCTAGAGCGGACTTTCCATCTAAAACACACAACACAACACACATCTTTTTGTGCGTCAAGTCTCACGAAATAAATAAATAAATATTTACTGATAAAAATGTGTGAGCACGAAGCACGTAGGAAGGAACACACATTTTGCACTCCATTTTCATGTATGCATGACCGGCATAGTAAACAGGGACTATTTTTGAACTCGACAGTATAACTATTTCGTGTATTGCGAGTCCGTGGGAATGGGATGTTTGTTTGTATGGCGATTGAGCAATTTGGCTTAGTTAATTATTCGTGATGTATGGTGTGTGTAATTTAGATGTGGTAAACAAACACGCTGTAAGTAAATATAGTTACTCGAGACTGAAGACTCAACAATTTATGAACTAGTGGCTCCGTGAGCTACAGCTCACAGGTCTACAGACCTCGCGTTTAAATAACACAGAGTAGATATTCGTTTTTTTAACTAATAAGTATATATACTGTGCAAATAATATATGCAGTCCTAGGTTCTGTCACAAAGTCACAACCTTATTTATTTTCAAATTTCGAATATTAGTATAGTCAAATTAGGAAAAAGATTTGAAGTAGTTGTATTTTTTATTGAATCATAAGTACTTGTTGTATGGTCTGTGATTAGAAGATGGTAATCCTCTGAGTGTGCACTATTCATGGTATGTACGGAACATCGTTTAATGTTAGGTATTAACATTAAAGTCCCAATATTGTCTTAAATGTAATACCTGAAATAACAGTTTCTTTCCATGTTTTGTTACAATTTTACCTATCCTTGCATACCTAGCTTGCTTAATCAGATAAAAAGTTGCCGAGATAATTGACAAAATCTAAACCTACGAGGCGCCACCTTTGTGACGTCGTAGGTGGTACTTGTTCCACTACTTTCGCGTTGCGCGCGCATTACTGGTCATCAAATCACTTTTCGTCACAAATAATTTTTGCCCAAGCTGGAGCACGCTTCGCGCTCGCTCGGTGAATAATAAGCGAATAATATCAAAATCAAACTTATTAAAATTTATACAATATCAACTGGAGTTCCTACTTATACGTATGATTTTTAAAGGAAGGTAATATATCTTTAAATTATTTATTTTTTGTCAGCCTCGCATTATTGGCGCGACGAGACGCACGCTCCCACAACTGGCCATAGATTTCGATATTTTTTTTTCAATAATACAAACAATTTTTTATTCAATAGTTCAATACGCCAACGCACTGTGAGTTGGTCGGAATTCGTAGTAACCTCCTCACATTAGGGAGAATCAAAAGCAATTCAATTGTTTACAACAGAGGCCTCATAACTTCGAAATGTGCGAACGAAATTATAGTGTAACTGCTATGATTAGGATGCTAAAATTACAGACGTCGGATGGTGATGATTTCAATTTATTATCACGAGCACCTTCGTGTTTCTGAAAAATAACATCTAGGTAGGTAATGTAGGTATACCTATGACAAAATAACTTCAAAATCAGTCAATTTCTAAAAAAAGAAAGCATGGTTCTATGAAGCGAGGAAAATCAACATCGAAATAAATTATTTTTTTCTTGACGGATAACCATTTTAAACTACATCTGCTAGGGACATAAAATCCGAGAAAGTTTGTTAGGTTTCCCAAAGGCTTTATTTGCAAAAGAAAAATAATTAAGGCATTATGACGAGTAAGAGTAATCCATTGTTGATTATCTACAACTACAAGGATCATAGGTTCCATCCATACATGTATATACACCGTCATTTTAATTAACTTAAGGGTGTGTTGTACCAATGAAACTAAAAATTTTTGCCCAAGAAACATGGGTCGAAATACGACAAAAAAATTTGGGTCTCCCATACTAACTGGACAGCTAAAACATTTTATTAGTATGGGAAAGTCAATTTTTTTTTGTCGTTTTTCGACCCATGTTTCTTTGACAAAAATGTTTAGTTCCATTAGTAGAACACTCCCTTAAGTTAATTAAAACGACTACAAAATGGCGGTGTATATGAATATATATTCAATAAATTTGAAAACCCATGCCCTAATAAAGAGTCCATTAAAATATTGATGATGCTAAATTTTAATTTTAATTAAACCTTGTTGGCTCAATAATTTAGCAGTATTTGTCTAGGATCGGCTCAAGTACGACAACAACAAACGCAACCAGCTGTGATTGGTGGAGTCGGCAGGCACGACTGTACTTCCGTTCACTTGTGACCTAGACACACTATAGCAACATTTATTATAGCAAATAACTCTAAACTAAACACGCTAACCACGATATAGTTTAGTGTACGAAAGGAAGGTAGTGGTAAATCCTCAGTAGACGAAACTTTACAATATAATAAAGTATCATAAATGAAACGTGGTTTTTAAATTATCCAAACGTATTTTTTTGTTTTTGGATTTTGTGTATATAGGTTTTGGTTCATACTATATTACATCCCTGCATGAGGATTTAATGTTGGGGTCTCCATACAAAAGATCTCTTCATTTCCTACACTAGTTGGGATATTATTATAAGTAAACGTTGATAACATACTAGAAGGCAATCTGACTTAATTAAATCACAAAGTAAGTTCAATGGAATTAATTGAATAATGTTCAACTGTAGTGACTAACTTCAGAGCTTTCGCGGTTCAAAACGACGTATTTTAATATGTAAAAAGTTATCTTTGCCATACATTCTCGAGTAAAGGTGTAGGTAGCGGATCACTGTCTATTGTCATTTTAATCCCATTGTTACCTATAATCTGCGTATCCGTACTCGTCTTATTTGATAAACAATCTTCACCCAGTTGGGTGATTTATTGAAAAAATAATTATATAAAATACAACAGTTTTCCATAAATAGATTACGAAAGAAATAACTATAGATTTTAATACAACATAGGTATTTTTAAATAACGACTTACTTTAGGTACTGTATTCATTATGTTACTTATGTCACGTAACTTATGTCAACCTGTCAAAAGCTAGGACATGAGAATAAACAGACTTATCAGTACAATCTGTACCTCCATAGCTACTGACAGGAACTTTAAACTGTCTTATTCAGAGATGTTTCACAAAAATGGGGTGCAAGACTGTTCTAACAAAACCTGGTTTAATGCTTGTAAACCAATTACAATGCACCTTTTAATCCTTAAACGGTGGGATTAAACGTTAAACTGTCACTCTGAATACGATTTGCGCTAAAATGGCGTTAGTCCGCAGTCTAACGCCATGTTAACTTTGGCCCTAGTTTAACGAACGCACTCTGAATAAGACAGATATAGTTCTTGGCAACTGACTACAAAATACAGGACCAACCAAGAGAAATGCCTACAAAATCCATGTGACAAACAGTGAGGCAGGGAGAAAAATAACAAAAAATAAAATTCGTTCACTAAAAAAATTCATTCAATTTGGCATTTGTCCAATCGACAATATTGTTCAATAATGCGTAAAATCATCAAACTGTATCCACTATTCATCGAGAGATGGAGCCAGGGTCTAGCATAATCTGAAGGTTGGTGTCTTCGACCTCTGCGCCTGCACCGCCCGTGAGTGAAGCGCGAATCGTAACTTCGTGGCCTACTCGCTTCTTGAGTGTCGATTTATGCAATATACAACCTTAAAAATTATTGAATAAATTAATTCCGAAGCGTGAATTAGATTTTCGAACGGCCGCCCGCGATTTCGTCTGCGTGGAAAGTTTTTGTTATCCCTCGGGAACAATACTTTTTTCTGTATGAACCCGATGTACCCTATGCCCTTCTCTGTACCCCTGAAAACGAGTATGTAAAATTTCATGTGTTTTGTCTTAACTACTAAACCGATCAGGTTTAGTAGTTAAGACGTGAGGGCGTAACAAACAAACAAACGGATATTAAGTAAGGATTGTCGGAAAAATTATTCGTTTTGAAACCCCAAACTGAATTAATTGGATTCGATACGAATAGGTACGGAGAACGGAGAAATATGAAAACTATAATATCTAACAGTCAAAATTATGTAGCTATTATGTTATGATACATATTTGGTAACGTAAAGTCACAGGATTACGTGCGAGTATAAGAAAATTTTGTTTACTCTGCAATAAAGTGAAGTGATATACTTATAAGAGGAGGGGAACCATGACCATCAAAACTACCACCTTCATTACTCATGATAGCTTTTATTTGCAAACAAATCAAGTAACTTTAAACCAAAAATAATAATCACAAAAACTTAAATCAAACCAATAATAAAATCACAACTGAAAATAATTATTATTATGAAAATAAATTATAAATTCGCTATAATATAATTTTTAAATCAAAAGCGTAACGGAGCTCCGATCGGTGCGAGCGCCGACGATTGAATACGCAAAGCAGTTTTTTTTTTTTTTTTTTTTTTTTCACTCTCAGCCTGAGGGGCTCGGAGCAACCTTCCCGGGCACCGGGGGGAAGGGGGCGGAAATCCTCATTGGATACCACTTAGCCGCCGTGCTAAGCTGGTTATGTCAGACTCGACTGACTAAAACCGCCGCAAGTTGGTTTTGACCCGTAGCTATTGTAAGCCATAAAAACCTTCATCGAAAGCGACCAACCCCCCGAGGGGAGGGCGGCGCGGCGCGTCACTCACCTAGGTGAGCATACGCTTAGAGGACGACCGCCAACCTGAGGGGTCAACGGCCGTTTTGCAATAAAATAATATATTATTATATTTTAACACGACTGATTACCTGAGGGGCGGTCAGTCGCAGAGACGGGGTGACCTGATGGGTCGGGTGAGACCAGAGGGGTCAGAAGTGAGGGGGCGGGTACAGCCTTCTGGGCCTCCAATAGGCGGTCCAGATCGGCCGAGAGTTGGTTGGGGGGGTCCGTTAGGACGGATTTGGGCTTCCGGGATAGTTGGTTGGAAGAGGGAGCGGGGGGGTCATACCCCGCCGCGCTTCGGATTAAAGGGTTCGAGTGATCCTTTGCTGATTCAAAGAATCGCTCAGAGATCGTAAAGAGGAATTGTTGGAGTGTCTGGAGTTCGAGGTCCCTATGTAAGTCCGCGTTACGGACGTAATATGGGGCGTTAGCCGCTCTGCGGCAGAAAAGATTTTGCACTACTTGCAATTTGTGCATGACTTTGGGTGAGGCGTGAGCGAACGCCGGGGACGCGTACGTCAACACCGGCCGCACGCAAACCTTATAGAGCGTTCGCTTGTTACGAAGGGACATTCTACTGTGTCGCCCCAACATGGCGTTGAGGCGGCTCATGTAAAACCGCGCATTGCGGGTCACCCTTTTGACGTGTGGGTCAAAAGTGAGCCTCTGGTCTAGGGTGACACCGAGGTATTTGGCGGTTCTTTGCCAGGGGATGGATTTTCCTAGCAAAGTGGGGGGACGTTCTTTAGGGGGTAGGGAGCGGCGCTTTGCATCGAAACAGACCGCGGAGGATTTCTCCGGGTTTACTTCGATGCGCCATTTGCGGAACCATTCACCTAATACATTGATAGAGGTTTGAAGCCTCGGAAGGATGGTAGTGCCAATCGATGTGCCCTTTAAGTATAGAGCCGTGTCGTCCGCGAATAGGGAAAGTTCCACACCGTTGGTTGGAACTGGGATATCATTGGTGTACGCTAGGTACAGCAATGGAGCGAGGACTGAGCCTTGAGGCACGCCCGCTGTGATCGATCGGGGGGAGGAAAGCGTACTTTCGTGTTTAAAGCGAAAGGTACGATGATGAAGGAATGATGCTACCAGCCGGACTAATCGAACTGACAGTTCGAGCCTGTACAGTTTGACGATAAGTCCGGTGTGCCAAACTTTATCGAAAGCTTTGGCTACATCGAAAAAGACTGCTACAGTCTTATTTTTACGGGGGTAAAAACCGCTCGAGATATACTCGACTATGCGGTGGACTTGTTGGGGGCATGAGTGTTTGGCTCTGAAGCCGAATTGGTGGGGAATTATCAAGTTTTCACCGAATAGGTGCTCCTTCATACGAGCGAGTATGCACCTTTCGAGAATTTTGGCTAACGCCTTGAGGAGGCTAATGGGACGATGACTAGTGGGGTTATTAATGGGCTTACCCGGTTTAGGAATGCCTATTACGATCGCTTCCTTCCAGGCGGCTGGAAAGTAGCATAAATCGAAACAGGCATTAAAA
This sequence comes from Agriphila tristella, assembly GCA_928269145.1. Classification (NCBI taxonomy): domain Eukaryota; kingdom Metazoa; phylum Arthropoda; class Insecta; order Lepidoptera; family Crambidae; genus Agriphila; species Agriphila tristella. The sequence continues at coordinate 3,868,809 of OV743442.1, read as the reverse complement.
ATTAAAGAGAGAAGGGTCAGTACTTCCACGGGGAAGTATTTAAGGGCCATATTTGATATGCGGTCGGCGCCGGGCGCCTTTTTTATTTTGAGATCTTTAATAAAAGATTTGATTTCGTCAGTAGAAATCGAAATGGGGTCGGTATCGGGGGTCAAAGGAGTGGAGTTCAGAGTGCTCAGCTCCTCCTCGATTGCCCTGATGTGGGTGGGATCACATTCCTGAGTGCTTACTGAGCATTGCGAAGCAATACTGTCAGCGAAGCATTCCGCCTTCTCATCGTCGTCGAAGGCCATAGAGCCATCGGGACGGAGGAGGGGGGGGATGTGAGTAGTAGCATCGCTACGGAGAGCTTTGGCCACTTTATAGTAGGCCTGGTGGGAGGGAGAGATTTCAGCCATGAGGTCGCCAAAACGGTCGTTCCTCAGTTCTGAAAGTCGCGAGTTAAGTTGGCGCCTAAGGCGATTCGCCGCGGCTCTATACTCGGGGGTCGGATACTTGGCCGCCCTACGATGGGCTGCCCGCTTAGCCCTAACCAGGTTACGAACGTCCGCTGGAAGCGGCTTGTCAGATTTGACAGGCACTTCCTTCGCGTTATCCGCAAGAGCTGATTGGACTAATTGGGTTAAGGAGCTCACCGCACTATCTATTTTCTCCGTACTATCGAAATAGTCGGGCCCAATAGCGTACGGTGAGTTGTCGGCATTCATGGCCGTCGAAAGTGAGGATTCAAAGCCATCCCAGTTGGTGACGGTTTTGAAGAGAGGGGAGGGTGGGTGCTGGTCGCCCATGATAAGGGAGACGGGTCGGTGGTCAGAGCCAAGATCGTCGAGAGTCTCGATCGTTCTTAGATGGAGCGATACCCCCTTCACTAGCGCAAAGTCTAGTACGTCGGGGGCATGCTGAAGATTATCGGGGTAATGGGTGGGCTCGTAAGGCGAAATTACATCGATGTCGAGTGCTTTGGTAATTTCAAGTAGTTTACGACCACTGGAATTAGTGTCAAAGCACGTCCAATCGGTGTGTTTGGAGTTAAAATCTCCGAAAAGAATGACTGAGTCGCCTAGGGAAAGAAGCGTTTGGAAATCGCTTTTAAGAGGAGTTGTTTTGGACGGAATGTAGATTGACGCTATGATTAGAGTTCGGTGACCCGTCATAGCCAATCTGCATATCGTCGCTTCCATATTGGAAAGCTTGGGAGTGGGGATAGGCGAGCAATGAAGCGCCTTCCTGAAATATATGGCGCAACCACCGCCGCTAATCTTTTCAGAATGGTCCGCAGGTGGAGGGTCGGGGGGGGGAGGCCTATCGTTGCGCACAAGCGCATACGATTTGATAGACAGCCCTTTTAGGTTTGTGGGTTTGAGCCACGTCTCCTGTAGGAGTAAGAGGTCAACGCTCCTTTCACGCATAAATTCCCGTATTTCAGGTAAATTTTTGCGTAAGGAGCGACAATTGAAAGTAACAAGCGAAACACCCGCGGGCTTAACCCGGCCGGCCGTGACGCCCGCGCCCACGCCGCTCGGCGCGCCGACAAGTAAGTTATTATTACTCATTGAGAGAGGCGTACTTATAACGTACGTAGAAGTGCGTCATGCTCACAGATCGCTATTAAGCGCTCTGTTTTGGTCTGTGCTCTGCGCAGTTTCCCCGCCAAAATCGATATCTCCTCTAGGTTGATACCGCGAATCGCATCGAAGATGAGGTTCACGTCATCAGCCAGGGAGGGCGACGTTGGTGGGGAGAGAGGATGGGTGGGATTAGAGGCAGGAACCGTCGGCGGTTTTGCCTTGGGAGGACCCCATGCCGGCAATGGAGCCGAGGCTGGGGGCACTCCGCCCGACTTCGGAAGTGCGGGGAAGTCAGCGGGAGTGGGAGGCAAGGGCCTCGTGGGTGCCTTTTTTGGCTGGGATTTTTTAGCCTTTTGGATAGGCTTAAGGGCGCGCGGAGCGCGAGGGCAGCCTCTATAGTTGGCCGTATGACCGAACTGGCCGCACAACACGCACGCGGGAGGGTTTGGAGAGTCTCGTGTACGAGAGCACTCGCTAGTCGGGTGTTGGAGTAGGCACTTAACGCACCTAGGCGTGGCCGAACAGTTGGCTGCCGCATGCCCGTACAGTTGGCAGCGGTGGCACTGACCGGGAGTGCCGCGCCGATGGGGCTTTTCTGCCTGGCAGTTAGAAAGGCCGCAGACCTTGAGGTCCTTGGCCAGGAAGATGTCGCGGGAGGACGGGGAGTTAGTCATAACGACTAAGAAGAGGGGAAGGGGTTTCCCGCCTCGGCCGTACATCTTATGTACAGCCTCGGCCGGGAAGCCCTGTTCGACGAGATCTTTGTGGATCTCGTCGGTCGAGATCTCGTGTGGGACTCCGCGGAGCACCACACGAACCTTGCGCTCCTCGGGGAGGGCATAGGTATGATAACCCACTTTGTGGGCAGTGAGGAGCTTGACTAGCGCGCGAAAGTCGTCGCTAGTCGGGGTGTCAACACGGACCGCTACGCCCGTGTTGTGCGCACGCGTGTAGCGGACCCTGTTTGCGTTGCAGAGACGCGAGACCTCGGGCCACGCATTTTTGTCTCGCAAGAAGACAGGGGGCGGAGCCTTTACTTTGGCGAGACTAGGTTGGCACCTAGTGTGCGGACGAGAGGGGGGAGACGCTGTGTGAGCGTTCGAAAGTGAGGCGGGAGGGCTGATGTCGAGAGACATCAGCGGAACCGGGCCTTCGGAGGCCGGACTGGCCACGTCTTGCGTGGCGGGACAAGTATTGGCGACCTCTGAGGGCGTGCCCTGCGCGAGCGGGATAGCCGTCTCAGGGGACGCGGGCGGGACGGGACTAGCGCGTTGTTTGCGCTTGGAGCATTTTTTCTTCCTGCCCTCGTAGACGGTGAATCCGTCTACCAGGGTGGAAGCAGAGTCGCTCGAAGGTGAGGAGGACCGCTGAGTAGCGGACCTCTTGAGAGGGATCGGTGTAGGAGCCTCGAACTCCATCGGTGTCTCGCCCGGGTCCGGAGACGCCGGGGACGAGAGGGTGAGCGGCTGCGAAGCCGGGACGGGTGGCTGAGAAGCCGGGATGGGTGGCTGAGAAGCCGGGACAGGAATTTGGCGAGACGCCAGGTTGTCCTGCAGAAATTGCGCCAGCGCGGCAACAACCTCTGCAGGGGCAGCGCTAAGCTGCGCGATTAAATCGGCGAGCATGGCTCCGGAGGCGGAGGCCATGGCCGATTGCGAAATGCAAAAAGACACCCTCTGCCCTGAGGCAGAGGGGAAGGGGGACGAAGAGTGAGCAGGTATCCCTAGCGGATAGCCGCTCGTACCTTCACCCTTGGGACTAGGCCCAAGTGCAATGGGATCGGGTCTTCGGTATTGCTAGGGCCTGGAGACCCTAGCGAGCGTACCGGGATCGCTCTCGTTGGCTTAGTTCCCACTGCCAAGTTTCCACCAACGCAACGCGAGTGAGGATCGACAAATTCCTATTTTAAGAAAAACCAGAATTTGCCAAAGCACTCACAATCGTGTGTGAATGCGAAACGGCAAACACACAACTAGCTATAATAAAAATTACCGCTAGTTGGAGTACCTTTTCCGATAGAGGGCGCAGTGCAGAGACACGGAGACACGTAGCGACCGAGCAGGGCGGACGCCGAAACGGAATTGCAAAGCAGTGGCGCGTCGCCTGTTTTATAGGCCGGGTGGCTCGGGGTGGGGCGATCGTGCGACGTGCGTCACTACACTAGGCCGGTCGGACGGCTTGGGGTGGCGCGATCGTGCGTCACTTGTTCGAAACACGTGCAGTATGGGGTGATTTTTACGCATTTGTTACTTGCGCCGATACGGCCATTCTGCGAATAGGTGCGTCCCTGCGCCTATTTATCTGAAAAATAAGAAGGAATTAGTAAACTCGTTTTTTATTTTATCTCATTTTGTTTTGTCTAATCAGGCCCCATAGCTCGAAGCGCAATTAAAACATCTCAAATGAATTAACAAATGAATTAATCATATTGCACTTATTTTGCCTGAGCCTCACAAATCACCTCATAGCCTCAGCGCTAATATTGGTGTATCACAATCACACAAAATAAATTATACCTTAGAGCCTCAACGCTCGTATCGGTATCACAAAAGGTAAAAGTTTTTTTTTTAATACTCAACTTTGAAACTGGCTAGATTGTTCTCTATTCATCGCCGATACGGCCACATTACTTTGAACTCCAAATTTGGGTGCACTTCTTAAATGTTCGTGACAAACTTTTCTGAAACGACCACGACCGTTTACTCGTCTTATTTCATATTTGTCGTGTGGTAACACTTTTTTGACTTCATAGGGCCCATCATATTTTACACTTAATTTTGTGCCCAGTCGTGGAGGTTCCCTCAAAAGAACATATTCGCCTTTTTCGTATCGTTTCACCTTAGCTTTTCCTTTATCGTATCTTGCTTTGTCTTTTTCAGCCTTCTCGGTCATCCTTCCCAACACAGCGTCTTTTAAGGATTCAGGATCAACCCGTTCATTGTCTTCATCGATTATATTCAGCAACTCTGGGGGTACACTACCTTTTTTACCAGTTAATAGCTCTATTGGTGTTTGTTTAGTAGTCTTTGAAATAGTGCAGTTAATAGCTAGCTGAAGAGTTCCAAGGGACTTATCCCAATGAGCTTTTTGAGTGTGCTTGATTATCGTTAATCCATTTTTTATTATTCTCATTATTCTCTCAACTTGTCCATTTCCTCTGCTTGTGTACCCTGCACATTGGTGCAATTCGATTCCATATTGTTCACAGTATGCTTTATAATGGGAAACAAACGCACCATCGCCATCGACAATAATGCGTTTTGGAGCACCAAATAGAAATACAATTTCTTGCAAATGTTTCAATGCGCTAGCTTGAGTTTTACTCTTGGCATGCTGTAAAATAACAAATTTTGAGAAGGCGTCGATTGCTACGAAGACATATTCCTTTTGGGTGGCAGATCCACTTAGTTTGCCTGAAATGTCGATATGGACAGTATGAAACGGTTCTGGAACCTTTTCAATTGGGTGTAGTCGACTTTGTGTTGCTCCAGACGCCCCTTTCATCGTTTTGCACACCACGCAGTGTTGTTGTTCTACGAAATACCGCACGGTCGACGACATTTTAGGAAACCAGAAGTTTTCTTTAAGTTTTGCCAAAGTCTTTTCCCATCCCATATGCTTAAGCGCCTCGTGGTAAGTGTTTATAAGACTCCACTGGTAAGACTGTGGAACAACTTTGGTTAATTTTGCCTTACCATTCAATTCCGTTTTATGGTATAAAATGTTGTCCTTAAGTTGATATTCTGGATGAAGTTGTGCATTTTTGTGGAGTTCATCAATTAATTTAGAGACTTCTTGATCACGGTGCTGTTCTACTATTAACCAGTCATCTTTTGTCGATAAGTTCATAACGATCATAAGAGGATTTCTGCTGAAAAAGTCGGCATGTTGCATTTTTTCGCCTTTTCGATATTCAACTTCAAATTCGAAATTCTGTAAAAAGGCCCACCATCTGTGAATTCGAGGAAGTAATTCTTGCTTATATCGGGATGCTTTGACAGCATTGCAGTCCGTCACAATAGTAAAGTTTCTTCCATACAAGAAATGACGAAAGTGCTTTATCGCTCGTACTATGGCTAATGTTTCGAGCTCATAGCTATGATATTTAGATTCCGCTGCAGTTGTTATCATGCTAAAGTAACCAATAACGTGACGTACCCCATCTCTTGTTTGAATCAGTACTGCTCCTAATCCTGTTGCGCTGGCATCGGTGTGTAGTTCTATCGGAAGGCCTTCTCGAAATATTGTCAGTAGAGGTGCTGATGTCAGGTAATTGATAATCTTAGAACGTACTGCTTCGTGCTCTGTAGTCCATTCCCATTTGGCATCTGACTTAGTCAGGTTGTATAGAGGAATCATTTCTGTAGAGAAATTGGGTATGAACCGCCTAAAATAACCAGCCAGACCATTGAATTGTCTTAACTGCTTGACGTTTGTAGGCGGAGGGGATCGAGCCAAAGCTTCTACTTTGGATGGACTAGGCCTTACCTTTCCATTACTTACTATGAATCCAAGATATTCTATAGAAGTTTTCATGAAGGAACATTTTTTCACTATTAACATAGTGAATCCTGCCTTAGTTAGAGCTTCTAGTACTTTTTTCAGCTTAGAGAGGCCTTCCGGAATCGTTTCGCTAGGTATCAGTACATCATCCATGTAAACAAGACCCTCCTTTCCTTTTAGATCTCCTAAAGCCTTATTTATGGCTCTTTGGTAAACCGACGGTGCATTGGTTAGTCCAAATGGCATTGTCAAATATTCATATTGTCCATCTGGTGTGATGAATGCCGTCTTCTCTATTGATTCAGGAGAAATTGGTATTTGATGAAATCCCGCGGCCATGTCTAGACATGTGAAGTACTTGGCCTCGGCTAAATGATCAAGTTGTTCTGAAATCAATGGCAGGGGATAATGATCTCGCACTGTATTAGCATTAAGGTCTCGGTAATCTACACATAACCTGTCTTCGCCATTTTTCTTTTTTACCATTATGATCGGACTGGCAAAAGGTGAATTGCTCTCACGAATGATGTTTTTGTCTTGGAGTTCCTTGATCATCTTCTGAACTTTCTCACGTTCTACTAGGGTTAGCCGATATGGTCGGCGGTTTACTACCTTATCTGGATTTTTAAGCCGAATCGTTAGCTGACCTGTCGTAATTCTAGATCCTGTCATGCCTTCTGAAAATGAACTATTATACTTATTCAATAAATGAATTAATTTGTTCAGTTCCTCTTTACTAGTTATATCAGTGTCAATAGTAGTAGACGATAGTTGATAGATCTCTGCTTCCGTTTGGCGATTGCTGTTGCTAAATATAACACCATTGCTTGTCAGCGTAATGGATTCCTGGAAAGCTTAGCACGTCTTTTCCTATAAGAATGTCAACGGGTAGTTCGTGATCCAAGACTACATGCAGACTAAGTTCAATATTAACATCGTGTATGTTACAGATGGTAGCTATCTGGGCTCAGTGATATAGTAGGTACTGGGCCGATACCTTTAAGATGAGTCGTTTTAGTCGTTATTTTTCCAGGAAGGGATAATGCTACTGATTCTTTTACTAGGGAACAATCTGCACCAGTGTCAAAGAGAGCTTTAAACGTCTTGTTATTAATAACTATAGAAATTATATTTGAAACATTCTCACCTTTCTGGCATAGGTTGACGTTTTTTTTCTGCGTTACGCTTTTCAGCATTTAACCTTTTGAAGCATGTTTCGTAATTATGTCCGGGAATACTACAGTATGAACACTCTTTTTTCTGATTGTTTTGTGATGTTGCAGATGATGCTTGATTCTTCAGGTTCACTGCATTTTGTCTGCACCACTGAGCTTTATGTCCTGGCAGACCACACACGAAACAGTCCATACTTGGTCTATTGCTATCAGTTCGGGTCCTTTTGATAGGTCCATGCTCACGAAGGGCTGGAATTTTGCGTTTCCGCATTGTCTTTGCAATAGAAATCAATTCCGGCACTGAATTAGATTTACTATTAAGAAGTTCAGCGCGGAGGTGGTCATCCTGAATGCTCCCAATCACAAAGTCAACAGCATCTTACTCAGTGGGGTTTGGTTTAACTATTTTCTTGAACATTTTCCACACATTGTGGACGGACGGCTTGGGGTGGCGCGATCGTGCGTCACTTGTTCGAAACACGTGCAGTATGGGGTGATTTTTACGCATTTGTTACTTGCGCCGATATACTTAGATTATAATTACTAATATTCCACAATGGAAAAAACTTTGACAAAGAGAGAAAGAGTTACCTAAGCTGTTTTGTATGTTAGCGACTGAGAAATACTAAATAAGCTTTATATAAGAAAAATGCTTTTGAATCAGGAAACAGACAATCAACAGTCGTCAAGGGGAAATACAAATGTTTCCCAAAAGAAAAGACGGTATCTCTCACGTCACGACAGTTCATATAGATTTATTTATGAGCGTACATTGTGATTCAAACATGTTTGTAGACAATATAGAGTCACAAGGGCTCGTTGAAGCGATAATATCGGCATACAGCGGGTTAACAAGCTCCGTTAGATGGCTATCTAAATGACTGCTGCCTGCGCATGCGACGAAATCTTCCATGCTAATAGCGAACGTGCCTGCTTATAATATCCTAGAAACCTCGAATGGGTATGTCCTCAGCGGCTTATCTCCGCTTGAATATCACGATAGTCACTTGTTCATGTCTAAGTTTCTACTATTTTTGACAGAAAGGTCGGCCTATTCCTGTTGTCCTCAACTATTTGTTCACCACTTGGGATATCGGGAAGAAATGTATAGAAAAAAAGTTGTGCCGTGTGCCGCGGCAGCACCCGGAAAAGCGCCAGAAAAGTACGTTTTTGTGTGAAAATTCCAGCTCTCGTCTTTTACACACAATGCTGTCTGCGCATCCGGTATTGTATAGAATACCTAGGTAAAGTATAAAGTGAATAATATTTCATACATTACCTGAACGTTTCAGGTATTGTATACAATACCGAATTATACACATTGCCAGTATCATACATAACATATAAGTAGATTGCCGAAAGAAGAGAAAATATAATGATAAAGTAAAAGTTTTGAATAGTTTTACTACATATTATTTTACTATCTACACTAAAAACTGACCACAAATTTTTAATCTAGAGACACCAAATAAAAAATTGACAGATTTCGCCTTAAAGCATTCAATTGGTTAAACTCTAATCTAAGGATTTCGCAGTCCCGCAAAACATTGAAAATGAATACAAAATTTTACGAAAGAAACAAAATCAAATCAAATGCAAAATTAATCCTATTATTATTTCCACCTATTTATTTTTACAATTTTTACTCTGCTTCGCCTCGTGTCACAAAAGCGCCCGCTGACTGTCAAGACGCGGCCGAAAAATTTATTAACCGATTTTCAAAATTCCAACTACACACATCAACACCGTCTAGGGATATTCTGATTTTTCCAATTTACTCAAAATATCCTTAGACGGTGTTCATTTATTTTATTTTATTTGGGACAAAAACAGATTATACAATGTGTCTTAGTCATAAAATTGTGCGTTACAGGTGACATCTTATATTATTGTACAACCAACTTCATTATCCACTAGTTACTTATGTGTGTATATTCGTTGTTTCGTAGCATTAATTTTTGATTACCTAACAACATTTATCCTACGCACTAACTTCTCAAGTCGCGCACTGGATGTAGATGATGTGGTCTCGATCTCAAATCGATCTTGTTGCGAGAGCTCTCACAGCACCATATAATTTGAGAGATACGATATATCGATACGCGGCCATTAAGCGTACGGTAGCAAATTACAGCGCGACTCTGAGCCGCTCCAGAAACGGCCCAGTTAACTGTTAGTTTAATCTGCCCGTTACATCCAGTCGGTTTGTGGAGAAACGACCACTACTTTGTTATATTTACCTATAATACATAACAATAGAAAACTAAATGCATTTACAATAGTTATAAACCAAATGCAATATCATAGTTTAAATCACGTGAAAATGCAGAGGGAGAGGAGAGGTACTAAGTATTACTTGACAATTTCAATGCAACGAAAAGCATTTGGTAATAAATGGCCAAGTTAATTTTTGTGATTTGTGATCGACATTTTATAAATTATATATGAAAGAAAATAAAATTAAACTTTGTTTCGTCTTTAGGATATTAACTTTCCTCAAACAAAAAAAGAAATCTTTCTTCAAAAACCTGAAAATAAAAACAAAAACAGCTGAACAAGTAACTTCAATCGACGTTTTTTATTGAAATTGATATTCGTATCCAATGATTTGAAAATTAATTTGGTTTAGTTTTTATTTTCAGGTTTTTAAAGGTTTTTATTTTTTTTAAAGCTTTTTTGTTTTGAAAATCTATTCGTTTCAGCTTCAATGTATATGTACCTATATTTTGTTTGCATTTCGTATCTTTAAAGTAGGTACCTAATAGTGACATACGCGAGTAGAAAAAAAAAGTTATAAGTACTATGTTTTGATATATCCTTTGCGTGTTCTATTCATTCAATATGATTTTTAATGACTATCAATTATTATCATATTTGAAAAAAAACTCCACAATCTGACATTACACGCGGACGCGGTCCAATAGAAAACATTGATTGACGGCCACATTATTATCGTTGATAAGATAAATAACTACTTAAATATAGACACTGGTCGTCTAATAGTTTTTTAATCCACCATTACAGCTATCTTAAAACCCCTGCGAAAGTCTTGACATTTCAGTAGAAAGAGGTATCAGATACACACTCTGTTAACCCAATATCTTCGCATCAGATTAATTCTTACTACCGCATCAGTAGAAATCTTAATTTATTGGTCATGGCAACACGATGGCATTTAAGTTATGAAAGTTAGGTTTGTTTTCGTGACGGCTGAAGCAGAAATGTTCCGTTGCAATTGTTAATTAGTGAAGTAGAATGTTACGGAAGGTAACTTAAATGATGTTTCGATTCGATTGTTAAGTCAGTAGCACGCAAATCTAAAGAGTTCGTTTCGAGTACAAATATTTTTTTTTTATAAGTGTAACTAGTAATAATTTGTACAGCCAAAGAGAGCTAAGATTTTCGGCACAAAAACAAACATTTGTGTTTGATACAAATTCGATTGGCACTCGATATTTTACTTGTACACAACTACAGTACAATACATAAAATAAACTACTTTAATACTTATGTTATTTAATTTTATATTATTGAGGGTCAAATGTTTATTTGCTTATAGAAGTAGGTACTATGACGTATCATCGTATCATGGACAATTTACTAATCGGCTCTTGTTGATTATTTATGAAAGTACTTATTCCGGAAAAGGACATGTCCCATCGCGCCTATGTCATTTGTCCCACCATTCTCAAAAAATGAAAGTTTATCGCATCTTAATCAAAGTAGTATGTCAGAGTAGGTATTTTACTCTAGAATCAGGTTGATTATTATTTTCTGCATTAAAAAGTGGGATTTTTAAGTTAAAACGCTTTTAAATCACAATTTTTTATCTTTACGTACATTTTTTTCACAAAATACTTCAGAAAACAATTTAATATTTTTGTAATTGTTTTTCTAAATATAAAACAATTCTTGACTGATACTACACCTAAATAAAATGTAATTAGCATTTTTTTATTATGAAAGTAATTAAATAAAATGAAACTGGGGCAACGCTGGGACAAGACCTTTATATTTTGTTTTGAAAGATCAATCAGATTGTTTATTATGTATAGCTTCTTTGCCAGAATGTTCATCAACTTTACTAAAGTTATATAAGCAATATTACTTGATTGGGTTTAGGCACTCAGGATTTATCCTAAGTGCCGGAAACCTAATCAAGTAATATTGCTATACTTAAGAGAGCGTTTCATTCGTAACATTTCAAACGCCTTGGAGTGTTATTTGACTTCAGTCTTTCTTCATTTACAATGGCATATTTTAGAGCTGTTATAGAAGTGCCCAATCACAGCCCAATTCCATGAAAGATCTATTTTTTGTGTAAAAAGAACTTTTGGTCCTTCGAGCCATATAAGTAGATTAAGTAAATAACGTTGTCATTGCCAACGTGTTTAATTATGGATCTGTACAGTAAAGGCCAAATTTTACACTAGAATCTATAAAGTTTCAGGTTGCGTGACAAGGGTAGGTAAGTGGTGGTAAGCCTGTACTATGGAACGTATAAATTGCTGCAATACTATATACATAATTCATATGACGCGACACACTAGAATTCATTGATTGTCCAAGTAGTACTATGCTCTTCATATACGAAACCTTGTGGAGTCCAACTATGCCATTTGGAGACGTCTGTCTTTGTGTTAAGACTTAAAGTTGTTTGGATGTGGAGTGGGTTTTCTTGGCGATCAAAATTGTGCTCTACAGGGGATATTATAAGGTTTAGTGTAAGTTGCTGCTAGAGGGCGTCTGAAGCCTGACCTTGGTCGTCCGGGGTGTAACCGCGCCGTCTGGCCACCCCCTAAGGGGGCAATGCGTCGCCCCTTGCGTAACTGATATTTTTACATTGTATCCAAGTACTTTACAGTTTTAGTAGGAAAATTATTTAAAAAACCACTCTCGTTATGTTTTCTGTCGTAGAATCGCAGATTAAATATGTAACATTTTCCTGGTTATCCATATCCATATATAGCTAAAATACCATACGATAAAGTTTTCGTATGGTATTTTAGCACATTGGTGCTGGCACATAATTTGTCTGACGTAACGTGTTAACACGCCATATTTTTCCGGACGTGTTATAGGATAGTGTGCTTCTAGTTCATACATTTACAATGAAAACTGATGTAATCTGACGGGCGTATTAACAGTACCACGTGTTAACACGTCTCGTCAGACAAACCAGCACCTTTGATATTGTTGTTGACACCTTGCGATCGATATTGCCCACTTTGCAAATTATCGGTAATCAACTTTAATTAAATAACATTGATTGAACATATAAAATAAGGCAATTTAATATAAATTTGTAGAAATTTATATTAAATTGCCTTATTTTATATGTTTAGCATAAAATTATTTCTACACTAATACGTAGGTATTAGTGTAGAAATAATTTTATGCTAAATAGTGCCACAAAGGTAATTCTAAGTATATTAATATAACTATAACCTCAACTTCTTAAAAACACACGTTTCTCTTTGATTACCTGTATTTTAATTACCTAGGAATAGGAACTATTCAAAACAAGCGTCACTACTCTATGCTGTTGTATGACGTCGTTCTGAGTAACGGGAAACATTTTGTATTATTGCATAATCAGCATAACCACTAGGAACTACCGAAATAACTATTGTCATGTCATTATGGACAGCCATTAGGAAATTATATGTTTGCGCATACCTAACTGGTAAAACATTCTACTGCGCAGATTATAGTCTTGGTTCTAATTTCTAATCGACTCATTTTACACGAAAACAACTTTTGAATCATTCGAAGTGAATCTTAAATTCATGCACGAAAGCAAAACATATAACGAAATTAATTTCAACTGCTCCCAATTTTACGTATTTTTGAACATTAGAAATGAGTGTTGCCCGAAAACTCAAATCTTATAACATTTTTTCATTTCACGCAGAAAAAATAAAAACGGAAAGACATAACTCGTTGATTTTAAAAAACGGTAATGAGTTACGGGGGAACGGAACGTAAATTAAAAAGTTATAATGTCATTTGTCTGTAAGTCAAAGTCATTTGATTTCGTCACTTGTCAGTGTCTTTCTCACGTCATTCATTTCTACTGGTAGAATATCGAAAACGAGTGGGTCGGACGGACCACTACTCGTTGCAAAATTCACGAGTATGAATATTCAAAAATAGCGATTTTAGGGATTCGCGTACGAATCTTGCGATTTCATACACGATTTGGAATTCTAATGATTCAAAAATGGTACTTATCCTTAGCACGAAAATCTATGGACTTCGTATCGAGTACTAAGTTTTGTAAGTATAGAAGAAGTTTGTACAAAACAACACCTTCAAAATGAATGAGATTTTCCAATACATTTTTATGTTGTTCGTCTTCCCGACTTCGTTCGTGTTTGGGGCATGAGCATGATGAGCATTCGGCCAACTCTAGAATGTTTAATGTGAGATTGGATTTGTTTACTCATAAAATCTCATTGTTATCCGAAGAACTTCTTCATTCATTCCTTTGCACATTTTTGTTTAATCAACCAGTCCCATAAACCGTGTAATGTAGCATTGTATAATTAAGTTGTAAACGCAAGAAAAACTATAAAAACAAGCCTGGCCGGCTATTCCCATTGGTCTGAAGAATGTGGCATCGCGACGGTAGGTATTACGTTACTTCATAAGCAAGCTAGTTTATACTGTACGTAAGGCGGGAAATCGTGGCATTCGCGCCATATCTTGCGCGCGCTGTCAAAACAAATACGAAGCCAATGATTGGCACTGGTTACCAGACTTTCAATTTAATTAAAACGTTCGCATAGGCAAAGGTCGTTTGGGTATAGATCTTGTGAGCTTCGCAGCGCTCATCTGAATTAACCTAAAATAGTACAGTTGCCCGTAGTACTTACATTTAAATCACGATAAAGGTTACCGTTTTGCCTTTTTAATATACCTATACTTATTGATTACGCCATTTTAGAGCTAAAACCTAAGTTTTACATAGCGCAACCCTCTTCATTTGGTCTTAAATCTGTGTATGGCCACTTTCCATAGTCTTACTATTATCTGTGGCATTTGAACAAAGCTGTAGAACACGACAATAGCTCAACCATGAGGTAACAAGGTAACGTCGAAAAATAAAAAATAAAAACACTTTTGGAGATCATAATATAAAATAGGTTACGGCGGGTTGCGAAATGTAAAACTTGGGTTTTAGTATCTAAAATGGGGTAATAAATAAGTATAACACAAAGACAAACGTTTTTCGTGATTTAGCGTGATTCAGCTCCTCATCTTCGTCCTTTCAAAATGGCTGCAAGCTCTTTTATTAAGTTCGGTTTAATAATTAAAATGGCGCCCCGATGTTATGACGAGCAAGAAATTACAAGTGCGATAGCGGGGCTCCCGCGATAACCTCAATTAATTTAAATAAACAGAATAGCAATAAACACGATGCTATGACGTTATCCGCAAATCGATAGATAAAATCGAGTTAGATTAATTGTTAATTTATGATACTTATTTAGACTAAGCTAGTATTGATTTCCTTAATATATCATTGGATTTCCCTACCTTTAAAGGATTATGCCGATTTTACTATACAAGCTAGGCCATGATGCGCTTTGATGAAATTACCAAAATACTATAGCAATTTTATAGTGATTGCGTGGGAAGAATATCATTAAAATATAATGCGGGAAAAAAGAGCAATCTCAATCTCAAGGAGCCGTTTGGGGTTATAATTGTTTGACATTTTCCTATTAAATGACATTTTGTTATCTACCCCTTTTTGACATGACATGAGTCTGTCACAGATATGTATGGTTAATGCGCATCATGGCCCAGAATGCGGCATGATCCTTTACTGTTCTTTTTTTTAAGACTTGATGTGCCCTTATCTCTATAGATAAAACTATGTAGGAAGACTAGGTAGATATAACTAAAACTTTGAAATTTTCAAGCTGATTTTTTTATATAGAAAACGTTGTAGCCACATAAAAATCATACGACAAGCTAAAGAGAATCTCTAGTAGCTACAAGTATTAAATTGCATATAAACCTCACAGATGATTGTAAAAAAAACAGAATAACATCAAAAGCGCTTGCGTAGAGTAGAGTCATATTTTTGGCGTAAATAATAGCGGAAACGTATTCATCAAAATACACTTTAACGTACTGTGCAGTATAGGGCATGCACCCGGTTCTACCCGGTTCCGTCAGAACCGGGTATACCCGGTTCTTTGATGGTATAAACAGAACCGGTTCTGAAAGGATTAAACCCGGTTCCCCCGGTTCTTAAAAAATCTCAAAATGTCTACATTATTTCTTGAACCGTATCTTTTACGGCGATTCTTACCATCATCTTCAGTAGGACTGCTCAATTTAACAGAGAGAGAGAAAGATCCTCTAGCCTCGTCAGGCTAGAGGATCTTTCGTAGTAGAAATTCTTATATTTCATATAACGCCTACTTAGAGCCCCCTTAGACTATTATGTAAAGTTCCAAGTATCTATTTTAAGCATTTTATCTATTCTATTCTAGTAGCTTCAGTAAAATGGAAAGCTATAAATATTTTCAAATAAAAAACAGTCTTCAGTATTTTTATTGTAGTTGTCAACGTCTCTAACGTCGTTTGATCCCATTAGGAGTAAGCCAACTTACGTTGAAGTAATTATGGTAAACAGACTAAGTTATCTGATGAACTTTTAAGTCGTAGTGATAAACATGTTAAAATGGAAAATGTATCTTGGAAGTAGTTCTTACTTATATTAAAAGAATTTATGACTCATACTTCTATTACTTTATTTATGTGTTATCATAATCTTACACTACAAAGAAAATGTAACTTGATGGCGGCGTTTAAGTACACTTGCTCTAAAATGCGGTCGCTATTGCTGAACCGCCTGCCAGTATATCCTAAACTTGGGTTCAATCAAACCATTTGCCGGCAGATTTATAAAAATAAAATAAAAAACTTAAGTTTAGCTTGATTAAGCTTAAGCTGAGGTGAATAAAAAACTGAGCTAATCATGTTGCTTTATCAAAATAGGGCTTTTCCTCGAAATGGTGTTTTCTCGTGACAAAATGTTGATAAGACTTTAAACAATTTTATTTCGTACTCCTTATATAATATTAGCCTAGCTTGTCAAATTCTCTATGATTAATTCCATTTCAATAAAAAAATAAAAATGTTCAGCCAGAACCGGGGGAACCGGTTCCCCCGGTTCTAACTGTCTACCAGAACCGGGTATCAAAATCCTGGAACCGGACACGGTTCTGCATGCCCTAGTGCAGTAGCTCAGATAACTTTAATTCAAGAAAGATAATTGTGCTAAAGATAAGTGAAAAAACAACGAAAAACATCGAAAAAGTGCAGAAGTGATTTTCCATACTCCCTACACGTAAAGAAAAAGACAGAGACAAATATTTCTGCATAACCGAGCCTTAAATGTCTTGCTCTACTCAAAGAATAAAAATAATGTCACAAAATCTTGTAAAATAGCCTTCATCAACAGAACGCATTAGTACGATGGGAAGTAAATGTTTCGTCTAACTAAACGTAGCTTCGGTAAACATCGACAAACCTTTTAGTAAACGAGCCTGTGAGTTGGAAACAAATAATTACTTTATTTTCGGCTGAGTTTAACCCACACGAAATGGGTTATTTCTGACTCCCGCGCAATAGGGAATATGCATCAATTTTTTTTTTATCAAAATCAAAAGTATAATGCGTAAGAAAATCAACTGTAATATTAAAACTTTTTTCTTGCGTTTTTTTCTCGTGATATAGTCACGTTTCAGGCGCATTATTATGGAGTTAGCCAAGAATTTTCATATATCTCCTTAAATATTGCGTTTAAGTACATATGTGTCATACAAAAAAATATTTCCTATTTGATATTCTATCTGACTGTTACGTTCATTATATTCAAAAGTGTAAAAAATTTCGTTATTTTTCCCTGATTTCATCGTGTGATAAAACTAAAATAATACATTATTATTTTTTATTTTCCTGTTCCATCATGTTTTTATACGTGTCCGAAGCGATCAAGCTCAAATTTATTAAAATCGGTGACTTATGCATATTCCCTATTGTTGCGCAATATTTCATTGAGGAAATGTTTGGAAACGAAAATATCCAGATTCTAATAATAGTTCATAAAAAAATGCTATTAAAAATTCGAAAGTCAAGTCTTTCTAAAACGTACCTAAGTTATGCTAAGACAGAAATTACTTTTTTTACAATGATTTTTAAATAAAATAAACACATTAATAAAAATATCTTTTATTTCAATACATCCGTCGTGCTTAGGTATTTGGTGAAATTTTCTAGTTGAAAAACTTACGAAACTACATTATATTAATGTATTAATTTTGTTTATACAATTATATTATACAATTACAATTGGTGTGATAAAGTACCTAATTAACAGTTCAGCTACTTATGAAGCGTGAGGTAGCCTGTACCTACATTCAAAGCCAAACATCACACATCACATTTTGCAGAACCTCAAAGTAACACACTACACATAAAAATAAACAGGGAAACATTTTAAGATTCGCGTCGTGCAGATAATGCAGGCACGTGGCAAGGAAAACAGCCGCCAAATTACTTGCAAGTAGGCCGTGCATCGCTAACCAGCCGTTAAAGAGCTCCAAGAGCCCATTGACCCACCTTCATCCTACCCACGAGTGTGTGTGAGTAGGCTCTACCAGAGGGGAGGGGGGGTTCTTCCTACGCCGGTGAATGTACAGATGAGCCTCAACGGACCCCCGCTGCTCTTATTACACCAAAGTACCTCCATGTTTTTGAACGTCGCCGCCATTTTAGTCGAAACTAATTTTCCACGTATTTATCGAACTGTTAATTTGATACTCCTTATCTTAAGACAAGGGTAGGTAGGTATAGGTAGGTAGGTATTATTTACTACAATGAAATATCTCGAAGAAAAGTCGAAGAATTTTGAACACATCCGTCAGGCCTTGTTATCTTTCGTCATGTTGTTTGATACTAGTAGTTTTACTTGGTCTTTAACTTTATCCTTTAAGTCCTTCCCGCTGATAACACGATTGGTATGCCAAGTTGTAAGCTCTTTTTGATCTAGCTTAGCTGCTGCTTCTGTAAATTTATCTCGATTTTTCGAAGTTTTCGAATTTTAATTCGTAAGTAATATAAAATTACTTTCAAATCTCTTATTAATAGCCAGCCATCTTTAGAAGTCTACTTTTTTTTGTTGTGACGAAAATTTTCCTAGCATTTCTTTTCTTTGAAATAATTTACATAGGGGGCATCTTTATCATTACGTTCTATTACGGATTTTTTAAGTAGTACCGGCCCTATTTAATAGCGTGACAATTTGTCAATTGTTATGACAATTTGGTTTATATTGCGGTATTGCTATGTATGAGTAGTTTATGCTATTTTCAACGCATTGGATATAAAATTGTCATGACAGTGACAAATTGTCAGGTTTATTAAATATGGCCCAGGGGCTCTACCGCGTAACTATAATTTAAAGTCCCTATTTTTATGGATTTTTGTTGATTTGTTTGCTTTTTTGCAACAAAGCTGGTCTCGTTATTACGGACGTCATTAAAAATCACAAATAAATAGCCTAAAAAAAACATAAAAATAGGGACTTCAAATTTTCATGAACTTCATATAAATAAATTAATTTAACATTTGCATGCCATTGTTGAAACTTTAATTGTTATCGATCTCAATGTAATGTACACAATATTGTGCAAATAAATATATTCTGATTCTGACCAATGTTCTTACGCGGAAGGAAGGTCTTTCATCAATACCAACTTGTGACACACGGCTCTTAACCGTAGCACCTATACTTCACGACATCTCCACCAATAACATCGACAAATCGCCAAAAGTTTTTCGCAACACGTACCATACGGCGGGTGTCGGCCGGGCGAGGCGTCTGGGGGTCGTCTGGGCACGGCCGCGACCTACATACCCCAACCCCCCACCGACCCCGACCGTCCCCGACCGGCGACCCCACCCGGGGTGATGACGCGCGTCTGCCTCCCACGCTCCACCTGCATTACGTAACGCAGTATTTTGCAGATTGCTGCTGAATGCTCATATACTAACATTACATTATTAACACCACCGATCTCCGATGTAGCGCTTGTGACGAAGGCAGATACTCTTGAATCTAATAAAAATTAAAATCAAAGAATAATTTTTATTTTGACAAAACCGAACTCTTGACTTCAAGAGTGCCTTCTTACGAATAGGACGATTTCAATTCCAATTAGTTTACTCAATGAACGCACTTATTGGCCCAGTTTAGAGCTAGTGTCGGAAAAACAAGTACGAAAAGATTTATTTCAAGAGATTGCAGAGGGCCCAAAAACAATCACAATACGGATGATTTATTAGTCGTTCCATTTACGTATTTTGAAACCTTGTTCCTTAACTAATCTGTGACCTAAGACAATAGTCCATATCTTTGACATTTTAAATCCAGCGATTGGAAATTACAATCGATAACGTTTCCACGACGACTTCCTTAATCCCAATCTCTGATATTAAAGTCCAAGTTGCTAATATCTTCGTAAGTCGCTCTATCTAGACGTAGTTATGTTTTGCGATGTTTGCCAAAAGATAAGCGTTGATGTCAACGAAGGTCAACACCCATTGGACATTTACGCAAAAACATCTTGGCAAACATTTTTGCCCGAGACATGGAGATGTACTAGAATAGGAAGATATAATTTTCTTGTCATTTAACTGGTTTGTAATAATGATTAATCATTAAGTTAACATTTGAAGCAAAAACAGTCAGTAAAGATTTTTTTCTCTCAATTCCAGGTGGTAGAAACTGTGGTGTGCAAGACAGAGCCGCCAGAATCTCCCCCGAAGAAGGCGCGAAGTGAAGACTACGGTTATGCTGCTGTGTACCTAGACCACTACGCGCACCTCCAGTACCGGACACTCTCCGCCTTCCGGCCGTGGGGAAAGCGAGAACCAGTCCTGCAGAACCCCGAGCGAGTAGTCCGCGTAGCCCACTGCACCAGTTTCGAACGCGACTACCAACCGAACGTCACTCTGAAACCGCTCACGCCACCAGTCGATGACGTCACCTCCTCCACATCGCCACCCCCTTCCGAGCCAGAACTGGCAGCTAGGCTACTAGACGCAGAAGCGAGGCTGGTGGAAAGAGCGCGGTTACTAGACGAGCGGGAAGCGGAGCTTACGCGACGGGAAGCGCGACTAAACGAGAGAGAAGCGGAAATAGCGCGCCGTGAGCAGGCGGTGGACGAGAAACCGGAGCTGGAGCCTTCGCCCCCAAAGCAAGAAGAAGGCGAGCCGCCGTGTTGACCAACGCGAGTGATCACCAGGGTGCGACACTAACTCGCTATGAACGCTCAGTGACTATGCGTCTTCAGAGTACAAAAGTTTTAGGTGCCGAACGGAACTCATTCGTTCGCAAAGAGGCACCGTGTAAATATAATTTGAAAACAAAAAATCCTTTATTTGGGAATGCTGTCCGTTACGGATGCGTACTGTCCAAAATTTTATTTATAACTCTTGGTTCGGTGTATGTTGAGAATGTTTTATCAATAGCGACGTACTGGCACCAGTACGTATGACCACAATCGGATAACGAACTTGTCACAATACCCACACAGCCGGACGCAGAAACAATAGATGTACATAATCATATCAAGTACAGTTTTATGAAATTATTTGTTGTGTACATTTTACAGTTTTCTCTCGTAGTCTCTTTAACTTGTGCCATTTTGAAGGTACCTCTGTTACCTTTTCATAACCTCAGTCTGTGCTTTTTTTCAATAATAATAAAATACTCACAATAATATACATAACGAAATAGTTTTACACTTTTGTTTACAATAATAAGCATAATTTATACAGGGTTATTTTTAAGTTATTATTTGCGAGTTGTACATACAGGATAGGCCTTGATGATCTAGATTTATTTTCCCTCTATTTAACTTACTCAAAGTAGTCAAAACATTGTTTTTAATGCAGCTGCCAAGTATTTTTATTATTAAGGTTTTTAGTCTTCATAACTCTGTATAAAACCTCAACCATACCAAAAAATAATACTTGAATAGTTCACACGTAAACAGTTGGATAGGATGACATTGACACATAACTGGTAACTGCAATATTACTTATACTTACTTAAAGGTTGTATATATATACATTCTAAAGACGTATATAATACATTCTAAAGACGTACTTTTTCCATTTCTTTTCAATGTTTTATGGGCACGTTTATTACTATTTTTGTTAGTTCTGCTGTGCCTAAAGAGTTTCAGTTAAAACATTGTGTTACTGATGTTGAAAAAATAAAATTTTACACCAATCGTAGTAGGTGTATCTCATATTTTCTACTGTCTATTATTATAAAATTGTCTTGGCTAACAAATTTAAAAATAAGGGGATAATGCCCATGTTCTACCTCATTATAAATAAAAAGAAAATTTGGCTAAATTAAGAAAATTTCATATAAGCTGAATTTAATTTAGGTAGTACTTGTATTTAGTCCCTTGAAGCAATAATTTCGATTGTGTAAAATTAAATTTTACGTCACTGCCTAAAGTCATTATTACACCTTTGTTTTTCGTTGACGGTGGAATAGTTTTTCGCTGGATGTTGTAGTTTTAAAAGTAATATAACAACTTTGACAAAATTGTGAGCGTAAAGTTAATGTAAATTAAATAATTCTAAAGAAAACGTTCGGATTTGTATTACACTGCCATCTTTTTATATAAAATCCGGCGTTCTATGTCACTTCATATTGTTATGTTAATTGTAAAATAGACTTAAGATGGTCTCGTTCAGGCTTCCGAATTGTTGTCAGTTTTAACTGAACCTATGTAGCTATTATACTGTCTCGTATTTTAAATGCCACTTTTCTACTTTTATTAAGTTATGCTAGTTTTCCTGTCGGCATTTTTCAGGATAATTATATTTTTCTATATACAAATCGTTCAGAACGAATACATGTGATGATTTTAACTCACAACAGTTAAAAAAAAAAGTTTTGCAGTTAGAATTTCATCGTACATAATTGTCGCGTCGATTTTTAGGATCATTGTATGGTCAGCAACAAAAGTCACTTTTAACAGTGCTAAAGTGGCTTTTGTTGCTGCCTTTAGCAACTTTTTTGACAGAATGTCACAAGTTTTAAACATTAATTAAAAGAGTTGCAAAGTAAATACTAAAGTGTAAAGCGACGTTCATTGTTGACTGTACCTATTTGATTTAGTTTGCTTTGTTTATATGGTTAGCCCTTGCCAGTAACTGTGCATTTTCAATTACCTATCGCTTAAATATTATTTTTGACTGAGCAAGTTTTCTTTAAAAAAGTTGCGTGTCAAATAGACACATTTGATGTGATTTCGTGTGATTCTCATAGTAATCTATGGCTTGAGAGCCAGTCATGGTAATGTTGGCACTTTTTAATGGAAATACAGTGCTCGTTTGGTACAGAAAATTGCTGTTAGAACGTTTTTTGTTTTACGTGCATGAATGTTAACTATGCTATGCCAATTTCGTTAAAAAGAATTTGGTATAGTTTACGTTTCGGAGGTTGACTGATATCCCAAACTATTTGCGAACTTTCAGCATCTATCCACGGAAAGCAAAAAACGTAATCCTTCTCTAGAAGGTTAGTGTGTGTTAATGAATGTATAGATACTAGCAGCTAAGAAATTTCATTAAAATGTTCTTGTAGGCAAGTTGTTGTCAGCCCGGCCAGCCCGGCGCTTAAACGCAATAAAATTGTGAAACAAAATGTGAAATGTGATTTCACCACTAATGTGTGACTGTTCGATCCTTTGGCAAAGCTCAAATTGAATAGAGAAAAATATTTTACTTTTTAATTATTTCCCTTTCAAAGAGTGCTATGTTACATCGTAGTTAGGTATTGTTGTAAGTTTTCAGTTCTAGGTTAGACTATATCTCTAGTCAGAGACTTTTTGAGAAATAAAATTACCATTTACTTATTAATATATTATTATTCAAAATAGGTACCTACCAGATGCGAAAGTTGTGCGCAAACGCAACCATCGTGTGTAGAGGGCCTTTATAATGATATGTAGAGTAGGTCCTAGACATTGGACAGTATGTCTTTATTAAAATAATAAGTTATATAGGTAATTGTCTACGTGATACTGAAACTTTTCTATCAGTACTCATTGTTAAATACGTATTTTGGTGCTATGATGTTTTTCGGCTTGGCTATATAACTTAGTGTTTAATTGTATATAAATATTTTTAGTAATTTATATCGGCAACTATTTCTGTTTTTTATTGTTTGAAATAAATTATTTGTTTGAAATTATTGTAAACTTCGTGTTTTAATTTGCAAAAGATAAATTGAAGGCTTAGCCATTTGGAACTAAAATAACGCTTTAATTACTAGAATTAGGCTGTAATAATATCTATATTTTGTATATATTGAGGTATTGGTGGAAAAGTTTCACAAAACATCATCTCTCACTGTCTGTTTTGAAACATACATTAATGGTGCTAAATAAATACCTGTGAAACACTTTTTTTTCTGAAACCGTGAAACCATACTCGATAGGTTGTATTCTTTTAACTGTGAATAAAGTCTATCTATATGATAGTATTTTTGAAATAACATAGTGAAAGGCAGTGAGAGACCAATGTAAATAGGTACCTATTATTATGTTTTATAATATGGTACAGGAGGACCACGAAATAAGTTACCCTGTTGATCAAATTGTGAAGATTTCAAAAACGAATTGCAGACAGTTTATACGGAAATAACCTTATTGTAAGGAGATGTAATATCGTTGGTAAGGAGTTTGTCTTTGGATAATTTATAATCTTTCTTCTTTAACAGAGAAGTTTTAGGTGGCAGAAAGTTTTTCATTAATTTTCAATGATTTTCTTTCGTTAAGTACCTATTTTATGAACGAAATATAATTTGGTCCATGCCTATTTCCATTTTTTTTTCATTGATAATTTTTTTGAACCGGGTAATTATAGATCCTTTCTGAGCATCGAGGTGACTTATTAATGGCCGTTCTGTACAGTGAGAGTGCGGCAGGAACATTATTAGAATTCATGTTTCATAGCACGCGACACTTGTCTCAATAATTTAAAAATACTTAAGTAATTACTAACTTACTGTGATTCTTTAACAACACAAAATCTATACAACGTGTTACAAAATAACGCCTAATGCCGAATATGGTGGATAGGGACCATCAAACTGAACAACTTTTACTATGGGACCAACTTTGAAATTGCAAAAAAAAACAGCTGTTTCACATTTTGATATTTTCGTTATTAATTTTTGTATGGAACAACCGTTTTTTTTCGCGATTTCATTTGGTTCCATAGTAATAGTGTTCAGTTTGATGGTCCCTATCTACCATATTCGGCTTTATGGGTTATTTTATAACACTATACTCTAGCATGACTCTAGCTATAGCCAACTTACGGAAAGAATGTTTAAAAACAAACCACCCATCGACATTAGTCATTTTTAATGTCCCCGCTACTGAGGCACGGGCCTTCCTTATGGGTGGATAAGGAGGGTGGGCCATAGTCCACCACGCAGGCCCAATGCGGATTGGTGGGTGCTAATGACTGCAAATGCAGTCGCGACCAACTGGTTAACGCGCCTTCCGAAGCTCGGAGGAAGTCAAGATAATACATTTTTGGTCACCCATGACACGACCGACCGTTGTGAAAGTTGCTTAACCTCCGCAATCGCAGTGCCATGCGCTAAAGCAGCTCGACCTAGCTCCTATTTACGCTTTTTGTAAATACATTATTTTCATTGATAGCTTACTTATGTTAACCGAGTTGGATATTGATATTTAACTTATCTTCATATTTATTATTCTTATGTCTTTGGAAAAATTTACGAAAAATTTACAGTTTTGTTTACAAACATTCTTTCCGTAAGATGCTGGAGTTTGGAGGCTCAAGTTGATTAAGAAATAGTTGGTTCGATTTTGATACAAAACATTTAAAAGACTTTATTGGTATGATATCTGTATTTTCTTGCAACAACAACATCCATTGCTGGGCATATGTATCTTTTCTTACTTGAGATAATATAAAAAGCGCTAAAGAGGAAAAATAATAAAATAAAGTACTTTCTATTTTTCTGTGGTTCTGCTTTAAAATTCTAACTTCTGTTGCATACTACTATTGTTATTTCGCTCAAGAGCTTACTATAAAGTACTTTAGAATCATTTTATGTTACAAAATTACTTTTCTTCAAAGTAGGTACTTAAATGTGGACACACTGTTATGTTGCGTTATTGCCCAATTCAATAATTTCAGAAATCCAGAACCATGTCGCACTTATTACGATCATATTTAGATACCTGTGTACTACAAGGTACCATTCTGGTACCTCTACTTTTTAAAGAATTAAGAAGCGGTAAGACCAGTTAAAGACCCTAACTGCCTTTTAAAAAAGAATAACTATTACTATTTCTGAAGCTGTAATTTTTTACAGTTTTACAGAAGAACTTTTACAGAGTTCTCTTTAAATAAAGTTTTTTACAGTTTTGAAAATTCAAGAATCGAGCCTTTTATTTCGTTATTTGGGTCATTTAAGGTGGTTCGATGAGCTCAGTAGCGCCACCAATGGAAATAAATCATTTACCTTTTATCAAAAGCTTAGAATAAAAGTTTTGGTTATTTTGCGCAAAAGAAGAGTAAAGTGCAATTTTTTTATATTTTTTCATGGCCTCAAATATAAGCTACAATCGATATTGCTGAATGTGGCCACTTTTGGTACTATTGAGATGCACGACTTATTGCTTTAGTTTGAGTTTTTGAAACTATAGGTATTTAGAAAATGCATTTCATTTATATATTTGCACAAAATTATCAAAACCTAAATCCAAGACCTTGATAAAACTTAATGGATTTATTTCCATTGGTGGCGCTACTGAGCTCATAGAACCACCTTAACAGGTGCTTCAGATCCATGGGTAGGTTTTAAGCAAAATTTTAGTCTTCAGAAATTTCGAGCAGACAGCTTGCTACAAACAGTAGGTATGCAAACGGAAAATCTGGCCATGGATTAATGACATATCTGAAGAATGACCCACCTATCTTTTTCAATAAAATAAATTACTTAGATATTTTATTCGCGCCAATATGAGACATGACTGCGTTGCGTGCTTGGTGATTTACCAGGGTATAACACATACTCCTGTGATCTCAATGTATGTTTGTTAAAAAATCTCTGTTTGGAAACATATTGTTGTAAAGGTCGCAAAATGCACCATGAAGGTCTAGTCTCGCTACGTTTCGCGTTGTTAAATATTCTTTCTGTCTTTGCACAAAATAGTTAAGCTTTAACGCGAAGCAAAATAAAACCATTAGGTACAATGTATCAAGCCTTATTAAACCATTACATTCTTTGCAACGAAGACTTATTAAACCTATGATAAAGATGTATGGAACAAACGCGAAACGTGCAGTGAGACCCGACCCTAAAAACGTCTTTGCATTTCCATAAATTTTAGACGTTGCTGCTGTCCTTGAAGGCCGGGCCATATGCTCTAAGGCCGGGCCATATGCTCTAAGGCCGGGCCATGTGAATAGGGAATATTATAAAATTACATAAACTGTATCACAAGTTTTAAAACATTGTTTTTTTTATCAACACCCTTTTTATCATTTTCCTCTTTTTAGGGTTCCGTAGCCAAAATGGCAAAAAACGGAACCCTTATAGATTCGTCATGTCCGTCCGTATGTCACAGTCACTTTATTCAGAAACTGTTAAGTTTACACAGTTGAAACTTAGTAGGTAGATGTATTCTGTGAACCGCTTCACGATTTTGACATAAAAATAAAAAAAGAAAAGATTAAGGGGGGGCTCCCCATACATGGAACTGAAACTGAATATTTTTTTTTTCATCCACCCTATACGTGTGGGGTGTCTATAGATAGGTCTTCAAAAATGACATTGAGGTTTCTCAAACGATTTTTTCTCAAAGTCAACCGTTTGAAAGATAGACACTTCCAAAGTGGTAAAATGTGTGCCCCCCCCCCCCCCCCCTCCCATTTAACTTTTGAAATAAAAGAGTGAAAAATCTAAAAAAAAATGTATGCTGTAGATCCTAATAAATACTTTCAACGAAAATTGGTTTGAACGAGATTTATTGAGAACTTTTAGAGATATAGCACATTTTCCAAAACCGCAAATATAACTTTGTCATTCATACAAACACTATGAAAAACAAAGTTATTTTTGACGACGCAAAATGAATGTGGTATTCAATATGGTATGGTATAAGGTAACTACGGAACCCTACTGCGCGTGGCCCGACACGCACTTGGCCGGTTTTTTTAATCATTCATTCTTTTTGATCTGACTATCTATAGATAAAGACGATAAAAGTGATAGGTAGTTTTTTATTTTATCATAATGAAATTAAAATAGCTCTTTTTAGGGTTCCGTACCCAAAGGGTAAAAACGGGACCCTATTACTAAGGCTCCGCTGTCCGTCTGTCTGTCTGTCTGTCACCAGGCTGTATCTCATGAACCGTGATAGCTAGAAAGTTGAAATTTTCACAGATGATGTATTTCTGTTGCCGCTATAACAACAAATACTAAAAACAGAATAAAATAAATGTTTAAGGGGGGCTCCCATACAACAAACCTGTTTTTTTTTTGCAGTTTTTTGGTACGGAACCCTTCGTGCGCGAGTCCGACTCGCACTTGGCCGGTTTTTATCACTGCCGAAATGAAGATTCTGACGCGAAAATACCAGAATGTGAGAATAAGTTAGGTACCTATGCTTAGTGCAAACCAATAAAATAAAAAAACTAGAAAGTGGAATGTCAATGATAGATAGCTGACTCGAGATTAAGGATAAACTTACACACACCATGAAGTTTAATCTCATTCTTTTTACTCTTGGACGAATTTACTATTTGATGATAATGTAAGATTATGGGTTTGCTTTAAAGACAAAGATTTTATGATATTTCTTGATCTTTAGATAAATTGTCAATAAGACTCACGCTAAGCCGTGAACTTGCGGAATGATAAGTAACAGACATCGTCCAAAGGATTGCTCAGCTGAAGTGGCAATGGGCTGGACACAGCGAGAGGAACCGATGGTCGTTGGGGCGGAAACGTTCTGGAATGGCGCCTGAACGGAAACCGCGCACCGGACGACACACCGTGGGTAGTACAAGGTGGACCGACGATCTGGTGAAGGTCGCGGTGCGCCGCTGGATGCGGGCAGCGCAGGACCGATGGTCGTGGAGATCCTTGGGGGAGACCTATACTCAGCAGTGGGTGTCGTGCGGCTGGTATGACGATGATAAAGATAATGATATTGTAAGCGCTTAGGCAGGTAAGCCTGTTTCGAGGAGCTCGATGGTGCAGTGGTTTAGGCCTGACCATGAGATTGGAGAGGATAAGCAACTCTCGCAAGGGTCGGTCATGGGATGGGTGACCGAAAGTTTATTAGGTACTCGAGTTCCTGCGTGCTTCGGAAGGCCCTCTGTAGTCCTGGCTGAATTTGCAGTCGTTAACACCTACCAATCCGCATTGGACCCGTGTGGTGGGTTTTAGCCCATCCTCCACTCTTAAGGAAGGCCTATGCCCCAGCAGTGGGGACATAAAAAATCAGTGGCTGATTTTTCAATACGTCTCAAAGACAAATTTTATGATTTAGGTAATCAAAGATCTAACTATAGACTATATCAATCATCACAATTTATAAATCAGTGGAAACCAGACTAGGTAACTTAGGTATTGTTTTTGTCTAAAAAACAATCAAAATGTAGGTAATTATTTCAAAATCTTTACAAATCATTCAATAGCAAGGTTATTTTAGACTTTTCAAAAAATAATTAGTTAACTACATAATGAAAGAAAAGGCAGATTGTATTGTATGAAATTGTACCTGATAGAGTCGTACTTTAAGGTATAAGTATGAATAAAAAACTAAGTGTTATCACAGATAATATAATACTATACTAGGTGTTATGGACACATTATTCGTGAAGTGTGTTATTATATGAAAATGCTTTTAATTATAAGTTCCTTGTGTTGTGGAGCAATAAAAAGAAGTTACTTAATTTCGAAAGAAGCCGATGATCAACGAAACCAAATGTCCCCAAGGTAAATGTAGGTATAGTCTGTCTAAAAAGTATGTTTACATGAGAAACTATTAAGTTATTTATAAAAGCTTATACCTACTGGTAATGGTAACACTGTTGGTGCTGTCAAAATTCTAAATTGTAAACATATTTATTTATTTAGATGGGTATTGGTGGGGTGGTTGGGGATTTAGGTGGGTATAAAAATTACCTTTGAAATTACCCATGTAAACAGACTTTTGAGACAGACTCTCCCTAGGTATTTTAGTGAAATAACTTTTCATAAATAGAACCATGAAAGTAGGGGTATCTTATCTACATTAACTTAACCCCCTTTCTAATAAAGATTGTATAGCAGATGTAGAGTTACACAGTGTTTTGTCACGTTCTTTTCAATGTCAAACTCAAATAGTTTGACAGAGAGTAACCATTGTGTAACTATACCTATACGTAACGGGGTAAGTGTTAGGTGACCGGTTAAAATGCGCTTTTATGATCATAATCAATTCTCGCTTAAGTTTAATTGTTGGAGTGGGTATTAAAATTTAAGTATATTATTATACATAGGCAGCCACGCCACGCCATTATGCGCAAACTAAGCGCCTGATATTATTTAAAGAGCAACATCGAAGTCTTACTACTTTTAGTACAGTGATGAAAAATACTGCTGTTCTCATTCAGTACAAAATAATGAGTAACTACTAAGTAATTCAATGTTTTTGTAGTAACACGCAAGTAACACGAATTTAACGTATTTTATGTTTTCATCAAAAATTTACTTACACGGATTTACCTACAATAACTCGTAACTATAAATACTTTATAAAACTTTACGCGGAATTTTTAGGGCCCCATGGTCTAGTATTTTTAGAAGGTATCAGCTACATTCCCCTGTAGTCATTCATAGAAGTAGATAGAAAATGTGTCTAAACGGGCCACTTTTAACAGTTTTGCTATCTACTTCTAGCAGTGACTACGAGGGCATGTAATGACTAATGATACCGTCTAAAATACTAGAACTAGGTCCTAAAAATTCTACGTAATATTAAAATTGTGTAGGTATTAGAAATACAATATTAAATAAAATTCCATAAGCAATGCCTGATAAATATAGTCACCTACATTCTTTCTGAAACTTAGGTAAGTAGGTATGCCTCGCTCCGCTCGTCAAACCAAAATAATTTCATGCAATGTCACAGAGATCACTCTCAAAATTGAATGTACGTAAAACGGTTGTTTTTCAGAGACAGGTACCTACGATATTCAAAAGCAA
Organism: Agriphila tristella; assembly: GCA_928269145.1. NCBI lineage: Eukaryota > Metazoa > Arthropoda > Insecta > Lepidoptera > Crambidae > Agriphila > Agriphila tristella. The sequence goes on along the minus strand of OV743442.1, from coordinate 3,838,207 downwards.
TACTTTAATTAGGAGGCTAACTTATTTACTCTAAGTCAAGTTTCGGATTTCAATATCTCAAGGTTTTTTGGCACATATAGGGCTGCCATCCGTCCGGCGGGCTGATTATCTAATTAAAAACCACCTAGCGACTGGTTGCAGTTCACAGATGATCGAGATCCATTGCTACTTCTTTTTGGGTTAAAAAAAATCATACCAAAGAAAAGTGGCAATGTATGTCAAATGCAACCGGTCGCTAAATAGTTTCTTTTTAGATAATCAGGGTGCGGGTTTCCCCGGATTTGTCCTAGTTTGTAGGGCGTCCGGGGAGCGTCCGGCCGGGATTCTGATTGTAGTCCGGGTAAAACCCGGACTATAATTAAAGTCCGGGTTTTGGATAAAATTTCGCTCAAAACAGCTACTTATAATTCATTCAGCGCACGCGCTACCGGGCGCCTTATATCACTATGCACAGTACGCACCCCGCGAAAGATCGCGCTGCGCGGCCCTTCTTTTTTTACTATAAACAAGCACTGCGCACCCCGCAAAAAAATGCGCTGCGCGGCCCATTTTTTTACTATAAACAAGCACCGCGCACCCCGCAAAAATCGCGCTGCGCGACCCATTTTTTTGACTATAAACAAGCTAGATTACAAGGTTAGTGAATGAAACTGACTAAAAACTGCGCGGCCATTTTTTTTACGGGCCGCCCCTGGCTATTTGGCCATTTATTTTGGCTTGCTACGGTTGCAAAACTACTAAAACTGGACTCTGGCCTTCCACAAAATTGTGTTGGACACCCTGGCTCTACATATAACTAGAAAAAAACACTATTTTATGCGAAAAAATGCTTAAAATTCCATTTTTTCAGTCAAGTATTGGGTAAAATGTATTTAAAAAAAAAACAAATGTCCGGAGTCAAGGCTCCAAAGTCCGGGGTTTTTACGTTTCTGGTCCTAGACGGCAGGTTTTAGAGATGGCAGCCCTACACATACCTCTATAAAGTAATTTGAAATTCAAGTTTTACTTTCTCGTACTTACCTATCGAAAACTAGGTAACGTAACTAGGTATCATGAAATAAAAAAAAAAAATTTAAAAACCTATTTTATTAACAAAATTATGAAAAATTATATAATATTCATTCATACCTATGACGACCGATTGGAATGGTTAAATCATAGACGTTAAATAAAACGTATAGAAATAGATTCTAGCATATACAACTTAACAATAACAATATATTCATCCATTGCACCTCTTAAAGTATTTGATTGCTACATTTATCATAGAATTCATAGATTAATAATCACATTTGTAGAGAAATTAAGGGAAAAGTGAAATAAGATTACCTACTTAATACCCCTATACCTCAGTTCCTTATCCCGAAAATATTCTAATTGGTAATTTACAGTTTAGCACGTATGGTTTCGATCTTGGTAGCTGCTAGTCTAGGCAAGTCCGCCAGTTTCATCGCAAGACCCATGTTGCCTTGAATCTTGATCTTACCTTGGAAGAACGCTTTCTGGGGGTTAAGTTTACCCGAAATTAACTCAGCTACATCCTCATCGTTAATCGTGAAAGTACAATCAGGTTTCTCAGAACCGTTGTACGTGACCTTGCCTTTACCGACTTTGGCGTTTATAACCCAGTAACCTTCGCTGCCATTCGGGCCGTTCCTCACTTTGAAGCCGTAGATACCTCTGACTTTTTCGATCAGGTTGTCTTGGTCTGCTTCCATGAGGTCTTCGAGGAATTTGAGGTATTTGTATACTTTGAACCCTTCAGGATTGTCTGCGATGGCGGCGACTTGGTTGGGTGACGCATTCTGGAATCCTTTGCGGTACATCGCGATAACGACAGCACCTCCTAAGCCCAAGTTGTGCTGAAGAGCTATCCTTGCGCGGGGTACCTGGAACACCGAAGATTGATCAATGTAGACTCTCAATACATGCACTTTAACCCGTTAGGAACTCGTAACCGTAACACCGAATGCGTTGCGGTAGCGTGGATTCTGCGGATGTCGAATTTTATGAGACAAACCACACCAAACGTAAATTACCACGTCTACTAAATAATTTTGATGCCAAAATAACAGACAGATCTTGTCAGACACGTTTTTCCTCCTCGTTCGTTCGTTACTTAGAAACTGGTTATTTCTCATACGTAGTGTATGCCTCAACTCTTAATTAACTAGCAAGTTAACTAGTGAAGCGTAAAAGAAACAATAAAATATGAATTAGGTAAATATGAATAGGTAGGTACTTCGCTTCTGACAGTGACGAACGGAAAAGATAACTAAATTAAATCGGAAATAACGCCAAGTACGAGCATTTTTAAAACGTAAAAGTGTTTTAGATTTTATGTAGGTAAACCTGTATGTGTTGCCTCTAATTCTAGTGATGTAGCTAATCCTCAAAAACAATAGCGAAATTTTTTGTTATTTTTATTTTTGTTGTCGTAACGAACTAATATTTAGAGTATTGTATTTTGTGCTTGCGTATATTGTTTACCATAACCATTACCTAGGCAATACATAAGCCGCAATTGAATGATAATGTAATTTATTTAAGTTGTTTTTTTTTATTTAGACTGCTTCATAACATACGCGAGGTTCAGAATTAATTAACCTTGATTTGACTGTGTGTAAATCTTTATGGAATGCATTTAAATCAATTTATTTTGTGGATTTAGGATAACTATCTGTGATTAGGGGCTATCGTGATAAATACGTAACTACGTGACGTAAGTTCGCACTTTGTACGTACAAAGTTCAAGGCGTCATGCGAGAACAATAAAATGCGATATTATACAACAATGACAGTACACGCTTTAACTTTCAAACTGTTCATTTTTAACCTAGTAGGACCTATACTACTTGGTGATTGGATTGTATAAGTATTAAAGAACTTTATTCATTAATATTTATAAACTCAAATTTTACTAGGGTTGGCAAGTTTTTTAACAAGAATAAAGTAGGTATATTTAGGTCTGTGAAGGAATGTAAACAGTATTTAAAAAAAAATATAGTATTTAATTCTACTACTACCAGCAGTGCTGCTGATAAATAACAGTATTTCGAATACTTAATTTTTGTTAAACAATTTAAAAGTATAATTTAGTGAAAAACAGTACACAGGTTGGTCAAAAGTTCTGTTACTGAGTTTCTTTATCGATTACTGGCCATTAAAACAAATGAAAAGAAAAAATAAAAATGACATATTATTGACAGTTTTATAAGCTATAATTCCATACCACACGTATATCATATTTCGTTTATTTCACCATGGAATGGGGGTTGAAGGAGAATCGTGTCGCTGTAATTGCTCTGCACAAATGTGGGCAGCCACCGAATATGATTTTCAAGTTGCTACAAAAGTTGAAAATCAACAAGCAATTTATTTATCGCACTATCCATAGGTACAGTAATACCTTGACCGTCGATGACCGAAAAAGATCAGGAAGACCACGCACCGTTCGGACACCAGCTGTGATCAAGGCAGTGAAGGCGAGAATCACGAGAAATCCCGTCCGGAAGCAAAAGTTATTGGCAATACAGATGACTGTGAAGAGAAGTTCCCTTAAAAAAATTATCAATGATGACCTTGGGCTTCACGCTTACCGTAGACGAAAGGGCCATCTGCTAAACGCACGATTGAAGGCTATGAGGTTAGCACGAAGTCGCGCTCTACTAAAGCAGTACGCACAAAACGGCCATCGAAAAATCTTGTTTACTGATGAAAAAATCTTCACAGTCGAAGAAAATTTTAACTGTCAAAATGATAGAGTATACGCTAAGAATAGTAAAGAAGCCAGCATGATTGCTCCGAGGGTCCAACGAGGTCACCACCCCTCATCAGTGATGATTTGGCTGGGGGTGTCCTATTCAGGGCTAAGTAAGGTTCATTTCTGTGAAAAAGGTGTGAAAACTGGCGCTAGAGTCTATCAAGATACCGTTCTGGAACCTGTTGTCAAACCCTTAAGCCACACTTTATTTCAAAACCAGCCATGGGTCTTCCAGCAGGACTCTGCCCCTGCGCACAAAGCAAAATCTACACAAGCATGGTTTCGGGCTAACAAAATTGATTTTATCGCGCAGGAAGAATGGCCATCCTCCAGCCCAGACTTAAATCCTCTGGATTATGCCATATGGCAACTTATTGAGGAGAAAGCATGTGCTAAGCCCCACATGAATCTCGACTCTCTTAAGCGCGCTATTCTCAAGGCAGTCGCAGAATTGGATATGGTGGTAGTTCGTGCTGCCATCGATGACTGGCCTCGTCGTCTAAAGGCGTGTATTCATGCCAGAGGCGGTCATTTCGAATAATTTTAATACATGATAATCTTAAATATTTGTGCTTTCATTTGGTATATAATTCATTGTAGCATTATTTGTAAATTTAGTATTATTCATGTTTTCCATAGTTACAGAACTTAGTAACCAACTAGGTATAATACTATTTATACCCGTATAGTTGGGAACCCTAGATACATTTTACAATATGGCTTCCCATCAGGAGATTACCGACTTTTTTCATCCGAAAAGTTATGTTGGATAGGCAATTTTAGGACTCCTATTTTAAAAGTTAGAAATGCTAAAGCTCCCTGAGCGAAAGTGGCGCCGGCGCCGCCGCGATGAATTTTATTTAATATTATAATTCTAATACACAATTTTAATAATGTTTTACATGGAATTTTTAGGACCCACAGTCTAGTATTTTTAAACGGTATCGTTACAGTCCCTCATAGTCACTGCTAGAAATAGATAGCAAAACTGCTAAAAGTGGCCGTTTTTGACACATTTGCTATCTACTTCTATGAATGACTTCGAGGGAAATAGTGATACCAGTGCGCCGTTTATCAAAACTTACAAGTCTTGTACTTTATAAAAACAAGCATTTTCCTAATGAAAATAATTATTCCACAAATTCGTTTATAAAAACACGTTAAATTAAACGCTACAAATGTTTTTGTTTATTTCAAAGTCAAAGTCAAAGTCAAATAAGCTTTATTCAAATAAACTTAATTATTAAGTAGTTTTGAATCGTCTATATTTTCCTACCACCCGTTCCAGACTTTTTTAGCTGACAAGAAGAACGGGCGCAAAAAACTTATCAGCTGTAACAGCCATAAGTAACGATATTTACAAACTTGAATTTATCGAATATTGAATATATTTATATTATATATTGAATATATTTAACTAATATGTTTTCCCCTTATATTAGTCATTTCGTTAATATTAAAATCAAAACTTGTAAATAAAACTCAATGGAAAATCCTGAGCATTTCTGAGGGTGTCTGGCGACTCTCCATTCTGTCTCACAATTTTTACAAGTGTCTTGCATAAATTATTTGGAAAAAGACATAATTTACATAAACTTGTAAAAATTTTCATGTTAATTTTTGTAGCTTGTAAGTTTTGATAAACAGGGCTGGGCTGTATACCTTCTAAAAATACTAGACCATGGGCCCTAAAAACTGCACGAAAAACATTATTAAAATCTTTTTCTATTAATCCTACTAATATTATAAATGTGAAAGTTTGTGGGTTTGGATGTTTAGATGTTTGGATGTTTGTTCCTCAATCACGCAAAAACTACTGAACTGATTTGGTTGAAATTTGGCAAACAGATAGTAGATAGCCTAGATTAAAATATAGGATACTTTTTATCCCGATATTCCCACGGGAATGGGAACCACGCGGGTAAAACCGCGGGCGGCCGCTAGTAACTTATTAAATAAAAACCTCTGAGGACGCCACTTTCGGTTGGGTAGCCACCTTAAAGCAATCAAGATAACTTTTTACGTAAGTATGAACTATGGATGACTAATGACTTTAATTAAATGGATTACTTACGTTATGATAAGTTTCACTTTTATATTGATAGAGAAAGTCTGTTATTTAGAATTATCTAGTTAGCAACCAGGTATAAGTCACTTTCTAGATACGTTTTGTTTGACTAAAAAGCCACATAAAAAAATATACATATAATGGTACATTGATCTGTACAAACGTCGAACCCAGGACCAGATTTTAGAAGTGCTAGCTATAGCTAAACTTAAGTTCTGTCTTTAAACACAATAGGTATATAAAGAATTAACGACTACAATGGAAATTTCTATCAATAAATGTAACAAAAGCATTCTTCCTTTCCTTTCATATTACTATTAGGAACAACAAACTTATCTGTCTGATAATGATAACCTTTGGACTGTGCCATTACATTATGAGTTAATAATACTGCCCTTATTACAGAATAATGAACTAATGACAGATGTCCTACTAAAAACGCAATTTCTTTGTTTAACACTTTTATGTCTTAACTACTCAACCATCACCATGTTATTTCGTAGACCTGTTGTCACAGGGTTACCTACAGAAAAGTATTGTAGGATTTCTTTCATCCCGAAAAAAAAAAGTGTTTCTAAGGGATGGAAAAATAATTGTCCACAAAGACGAAGTCGCGGGCAGTCGCTAGTTCAACATAAAGCAGATAGCGTTTCACTTTAAAATTCTTTGTCACCCACCCAGAAACCAAACTCTGACAACATTGCAATACTTTTATATTGTCACTCAAATTATGCTAATAAATACTACACAACTGAATTCCATAAAATATCAATCAAAAATTTAACTATACACTGGATCAATGAAAACAAATACTTAGAACACATTAGCATTTTGTTTGAATAGGTATTCTTATTTGGAATTACTAATGTAATTTTAAAGTTAATATTAAGTAATTTTATTTGCATAGTAAGTTTTATTTAGAAGTTTTGATTGAGTGAACAATATTTTTAAAGAACCTGTCAGTCATTTGGTTTAAAGGTTAACCATCAACAAATACATAACATATTTAATGATATCTTTATCATTCCTCCTTCATATATACCGTAAACAAAACACATACGCCATATGGAACACAAAGACCCAAACCAAAATTTTACAAAATGGATTTGCAGATTGGAATTTTGCCAAAACACCGAAGGCAAGATGAATATGTGATGATAACATTACTTATACTGCAAACTTTTGCCAAACACATAACCACAATGCACCCCACATAAAACCCTTTCGTGGAACCAACCTGTCTGTCTCCAGCTTCCCCTCGGAGTTGCCACACAAGTTCAGCGCACTGTGCCAGGCCGGTAGCACCCAGGGGATGGCCCTTGGCTATCAGCCCCCCACTAGGGTTCACAACCACCCTCCCGCCATAAGTATTATCTCCAGCATCAATAAACTTGCCAGCCTGTCCCTCTCCACATAACTGTAAACCTTCATATGTGATCAATTCATTTGCCGAGAAACAATCATGTAGCTCAACAACATCCACTTGCAATGGAGTTATCCCAGTCTTTTGATAGAGTCGCTTGGCAGCTAATGCAGTCATATCAGTGCCGGCTATCTTCATCAAGCTATTTTCGTTAAAGACTTCGGGTGTGTCAGTAGCCATTTCCATCCCAATTATTTCAACAGCCTTATTTTGAAGACCGTAACGAATTACTGCTTCTTCTGACATCAAGATAGCTGCACCTGCACCGTCACTAGTGGGACAGCACTGCAGCTTAGTAAGGGGGCCATAGATCTTTCTAGATTTCATCACTTCTTCAACAGTATATTCTCTATTGCCTTGAGCCCTCGGATTCTTAGCACCGTGTCTGTGATTTTTTGCAGCAACTTTAGCAAAGTGTAGTTCTGTAGTGCCATATTTTTTCATATGTTCAATGCCAGCGTTACCAAAGAATTGTGGGGTCATTGGTGCAGCTGCTATATCAGCCAATTCAGACATTTTGAGCACATGTTTGTCCATTGGATTGGTTCGGTCTGTGAAGCCTCCCGAGCCCAATGCGCCAGGGGACATTTTTTCAAAACCTACGGCCAGGATGACGTCTGAAATGCCGCCCTCAATAAGCTGTTTAGCAAGGAAGAGAGCACTTGAGCCTGTCGAGCAGTTGTTGTTCACGTTGTAGATGGGTATCCCGGTCATCCCGACCTGGTATAACACGCGTTGGCCGCACGTAGAGTCCCCAAAAACGTAGGCACACACTGCTTGTTGGACATCGTCGTATTTTATCCGGGCATCGGCCAACGCTTCCAGCACTGCTTCTTTCCCTAATTCTGGGTAATCTTTGTTAGAGCCAGGTTTAATAAACTTGGTCATTCCGACTCCAACTACGTATACCTTTCTAGGCATTTTGAAAATAAGATAATTACCTCTTGATTGCGATGACGACGACACGACCGACGAGCTCCAAGGCCAAAGAGTAAAATAATATGTCCAAGGCACACACAATGACGTGACAAAGGGAGGGCGAACTATGTTTGTTATCTACAATAGATAAATTTTAAGCTTCGATCTATCTAACTACTGCGATAAAGACGTGTTCGCTAAGTCAAGAGAAGCGCTGTAATTTATTTATTGTAATTAGCACTATTGGTTGACTTGACTTTTGGACTTTCCAAAAATACAGACTGACAACTGACCACAGAACACAATTACTCAGGGGATTACTCAAACTCAACTGACTGACATGACAGATACGGGCTATATTCCGAATCACGATAAAATCGATGTCAGCGCTCACGTTATCTCAAACCCATACAAAATCACCGACTCGGAACGCATTTTAGTGCGCTGTCATCGATTTTAGTGTGATTCGGAATGCAGCCATGAAAGAGAGGAGACCTTACTTTGGCTGCGTTCCGTCGCTTTGGGTGTAGTTGTTTGGTTGAAATTTAACCCGTTTGGGTTGCAACCAAGCGACGGAACGATCGAGTTGTTTTTATAACCTCTTTAGGTACATCGAAATGTATTACTACGTACATACATTTCGATGTTTAATAAATAATAAATAATCATTTAATTCTCACCATAATCCTTACAATTTAACATAAATGTACTTAAATAAGTTTAGCAGTAGGATTTCGCAGATTATGGTGGACTGATACCTGAACTAGGTAGTACCTGTATCTCAGGTTACCAGCCCCCACCTCCTCGTAAGAAGTATACTAAAGTGGTAAGTAAACACTAAAAAGAGAATTAAAAAACAAATATTTTCAATTAATACTAGGTAAGTACAGTAATTATTCTTTTTTTTTGTTGTTAGTAAAACTTATAATCATTAATATCTACATGTGAAGTAGTGTGCATTTTATTTGAAGTAAGTGTACGTTTCGTGTAGGTAGGAGTACATTATTCGCGTGGGTATGCGCTTAGGTGGATGTGTGTGCATGAACGCGCGCTCGTGTATTTTTGTGTGCAACAGGCTTGGAACAGGGTATGGTTCAAGTTAGAGGAGATAGTTATTGTATAAAATATTAGGATGAATAAATAATGAAAAAATATTAGAAAAAATCGACTCACCCGTAGCAACTCAGACGGGATCTTAATATAAAAATAGCATTGTGAATGCAAAAATCTAAAAGTTTAAAAAAGTAGAAAATATTGTTAAGTTTCAATTTTTAGAAGGTTCTCAGTAGCATCGTAGTTGAGTTCTAGTAGAATATTAAGCATAACTTGTTTCAGAGCATGTCTATTCATCTTGTAAATTTTATTTTTATCGTTTATGCGTTTATAAAGAAATGTACCCATATTAACTAGCTGTCTTTTGGCAAAAGCTGTTTTGAAATAACGAGTAGGTAATCGAATACGTCGTTGGTCTTGGGGTATTAATGTGATATCAGTGTGTTTGTGCTGTCTTAGAACAGTGCTATATATGTACAGTTGTCTTACAGTCAGCAAAGAGCTTTCTTTATGTAGTGTCTCTGTGGGATATCTACGTGGTTTGTGCAGCATGACTTTTATTACGGCCTTTTGTTTAGGTACAAAGTTTTCGTTTCCACTTGGAATACGGATAATTTAAACTTTCCTTTAAACTAAATCAAGTTAAAATTTGTTTTTTGAGTAGAAACCATGAATATTTTGAAACTTACGACACAAAAACATCAAAATACAAAATAATGTCAAAATGACGATGACATATTTTGTTAGCATAAACGTCAGAGCGTTTGTCAACCATCTATTTTGATGGTTGTTTGGTTGCAACGCTCCAAGCCACGGAACGGGTGAAACTACGCTCGGACAGCTGTCAGGGTAAAATTTCACCGAACCACGGAACGGTTAGAGCGCGCACCGGAGTGCGCTCGAGCGCACTTGTGCGAAGCCACGGAACGCACCCTTTCATTTATGACAGAGATTGCAATCCAGCAGGCCAATCGCTAGGTCATCGGTCACCACAGTATACATTTTAAACTCAAAACGGAAACGCTTTGTGTATGTCGTAGGATAATCGTATAAGCCGGATCTTTACAAAAATCCTAGGTCGATTGTAAAGAACCGGATAATTGAAATCTAAGATAGATTTTTGCAATCGTCCGAGAAATTTTTAGGATCTTTGTAAAAATCCAAGTATGTTTCGGACAATTGTAAACTTGAATGCTGATTGGATAATCTAATTACAACATCTTCAATCTGATTGGTCAGAACATATTGCTGATGGGTTTTAGGGTTATTTCACAATTTTGCCGAATTAAATTCTTCAACTTTTAACAAGTTTTTGCACAAGCATGTTGACGAGCGCTGTAGAACTTTCTTAGCTCTGTGTAGTAAAGTTATTTTTCGGTTATACTTAACCTCTAATTGTCTGCACTGATCGAGCCCAGAATTTGTATTATATCCACTTCACTCATCGTACATTAATGTCTCTTGAATCTTGATTGATTTGAGCACTCAGTTTTCTTTTTTTTTAATAAAAAACGTAAAGTTCGAACAAAACGCTGGAAAAATATTTGACAATAATCACAATAATAACAATGGACGTAATGAATGTTGCCGTTAGCCAATCAGAGCATCCGTCAGCCCATAACGTTTACGTCAGCCAATCAGCGTGCGCAAAGTGATGATCATTGACGATTTACCTAAGATACGCTGGATTTTTGTAAAAATCCTAAACATCACTCGGACGATTGCAAAAATCTGTCTTAGATTCTAATTATCCGGTATTTTACAATCATACTAGGATTTATATAAAAATCCTATTTTTACAATTATCCTACGACATATAGATTTTATGATTGTCATCTCGTGTGTGCCTTACTCCTTCAGGGGGCCTAGTACGAGTTGTATTTCTCACCTCACTTTGCGAATAGTATCGAGTGAAAGAGAGGAAATCATGCGAGTGAGTGAACGAGTGAAAGAGAGGAAACGATAGTTTACTATTCGCAAAGTGAAGTGAGAGCAAAAAACCAACTCGTACTAGGCCCTCAGGCTTGTTAGCTTATAAATCCTTCAGTGACGGATAAACAATTTCTTATTTTGGTATTCAGAACAAACGTAACGCTAGAATTTATGAATTATTGACGTTTGAACTTGGTCCTCACGAAATGACACTGAAGATCATGGATGCTGGAAATAACAAAAACTAGCTAACGAAAGTGCAGTTTCCGTCCGTAGATGCTCAGTGACGCAAAAATAAATAAGATTTAACATTCGAAAACCATACAAAACAGAACAGAACTCATAAAATCGTTGTTTAAACGTGGCACACACGGAACCGTATGTGCCAGTTTTCATTTGTCAAAATATCTACAACTAAACCCTTTGGAATCAAATTAAGCAGTCTAGCAGCGTTACGTTTGATAAGTGACAGCATATAACACTTTAAATCCGTTCGCGTAACAACACATCAATAGAAAAAGCAAAAACAATATATCGACCCATCAGACTGTGTGGCCCACAATTAATACCGTTACGTTACGTGAATTTTGCGTCACTTAAGTTGTAAAGCAGTTTATAGTAATAAAAATTTCCGTCACTGAGGATCTAGCTTTATTTGGAACCAATCACTGCAGTACTTACGATGCAATTCGAGATTTAAAGCCCCAGCACACCGGATGCGTAAGCGTATGCGTAAGCGTGCACGTAGACGTACCATGACGTTGTAATCTCTGAAACCTTATGAGACATGGCACACCGCTTGCGTAACGTACGCGTGCACGTAGACCGATGCGTAACCCTACGCATTGCAGCTCTCATGAGACAACCAGGCTGCGTACTTACTATCCCCGTCAATTGGTAATGCGCTGGAACCTTGTCAAATTAACATACACATCAACATCATCCGCAACTAAAAATGACAAAAAAGAGTAAAATTCTAATAGGTAATATAATATATTAATTATTTAATTCTTATTTTCAATAAGAAAGGGTCTAGGTATATGAAAAAAATACAATTGTTTTTCGTTTTTGAGGTTAAAATCATGGCCGCCAGGCGCATTACCAATTGACGGGGATTATACGCAGAGCGGAACGCATTGATGACGTTGTACTCAATGGCTTTCCCTATTGGACGTCACACCGATCAAATACGAACACGCACGTATCTTTCCTGCGCATCACTACGCGCGTAACCACGCGCGTGACTACGCATCCAGTTGTATTTGTTTACAAATAGTACCGGTACTACGGTAGTAAGTGGTGTTTTATTTTGTTTTTAGTAATGAATAACGATATTAAAGAAAAACTAATTGAATTAGTGTGAAAAAAATTGTCCATTTACTCAATCTTTGTCTGACATCGCGCACTAGAGTCGCAAACATGGCTGCCGCAGCGGCTGGGTACGCAAGGGACAGGTTGCGTTGCGTGCCGCGTAGACGTATGCGTAACCCGGTGTGTCAGGGTGTTACGTGCATAACTACGCGCGTGTACACGCACGCGTAACCACGCGCGTGTCTACGCATCCGGTGTGCCCAGGCCTTTAAATTAGTATGTAGATCACCTAGGGTGACCACGAAGTATTTTTTTGCGGACATCGTATCGTGTTGATGTTTACTGAGACTGCAGCGTATCGTTACAAACCCACGATGGATGGAACGGAACGGAGGCGGTATATGCATTTGGGGTAAGGGTTTGCATGTGTGTTTGTATGTTTGTCTGTTACTATTTTCCTCTTTCGCGGCAACAGGTTGTGCGTGATAATTTTTATTAAAGAATTAAGAGTTAATTAAAGATCGAGAAAATGCTTGCATGCATTGCTTGTATGCATGTTGTCTGATGCAGGTTGAAAAACGTTGAAAAACGAAAAATAAAGGCATATTAAAATAAAAACAAAAACGTGGCTGAAGGTCCAAACAAATTATCGGACGCGGCTTACTGCCGCGGCTGATCTGAGGTGTGCAAACTATCGGATGTAGTAGGTCGCGGACGTAACCATAGACTAATATGACGTCATCGGACGTCCGATAGCTATCTGGCACGCAGGATGTTATGAGAGTGTGCACACTTATCAGCCGCGGCAGTAAGCCGCGTCCATAAGCCGCGTCCGATAATTTGTTTGGACCTTGACGACATGCTGTTCACTGCAGTGAATGGCGCTGTTTACACGTTTCATTTATCGTTGATTTCCGATGCCGATGATGGATGAAAGGCAGATACAGATGAACAACGAACTAAGATCTATGGAAATATAATTCTGTTCAAAAAATAGCACCACATAAACTACTACCGAGTGGGCGGGGCTAAAAAAGTACTACCGAAGCACTATTTAGTCATGTCTGCCACAGTCTCATCGTCGCCGTTCTGCTGTTTCCAAAAAAGATATACGTATGCTCAAATAGTATTAAGGTGTGTCCCCACTTAGGCCGCGCTCCGCGCTCCGCGGTTCGCGGAGCGCGGAGCGCGGAGCGCAGGGTCTATTACGAAAAGTGTGGTCTATTACTTATTTTGACAAAAAAATACCAACGCAATGTTAAAAATATAAAAAATCCAGGATAACGGGCAACTATTTTGCTTGGTAGCCAATTTCTATGAAACTCGGTTTTTGTTACTGCTTTAACAAGAAAACAGCAACGCAATATTAAAAATACAAAAATCCAAGATGGCGGCCAACTTTTCTGTTTGTGGGCCGATTTCGATGAAACTCGATTTTTGGTACTATTTTGACAAGAAAACAGCAACGCAATGTTAAAAATAGCAAAAAAATCCAAGATGGCGGCCAACTTTTTTGTTTTTGGGCCGATTTCGATGAAACTCGGTTTTGGGTACTATTTCAAAAATAAAACAGCAACGCAATAATAAAAATTGAAAAAAATCCAAGATGGCGGCCAACTTTTTTGTTTTTGGGCCGATTTCGACGAAACTCGGTTTTAGGTACTATTTCGAAAATAAAACAGCAACGCAATAATAAAAATATAAAATATCCAAGATGGCGGCCAACTTTTTTGTTTTTGGGCTAATTTCGATGAAACTCGGTTTTTAGTACTATTTCGACAAAAAAACAGCAACGCAATAATAAAAATTGAAAAAATCCAAAATGGCGGCCAACTTTTTTGTTTGTGGGCCGATTTCGATGAAACTCGATTTTTGGGTACTATTTCGAAAATAAAACAGCAACGCAATAATAAAAATTGAAAAAAATCCAAGATGGCAGCCAACTTTTTGTTTTTGGGCCGATTTTGATGAAACTCGGTTTTGGGTACTATTTCAAAAATAAAAGAGCAACGCAATAATAAAAATTGAAAAAAATCCAAGATGGCGGCCAACTTTTTTGTTTTTGGGCCGATATCGATGAAACTCGGTTTTGGGTACTATTTCAAAAATAAAACAGCAACGCAATAATAAAAATTGAAAAAATCGAAGATGGCGGCCAACTTTTTTCTTTTTGGGCCGATTTCGACGAAACTCGGTTTTAGGTACTATTTCGAAAATAAAACAGCAACGCAATAATAAAAATATAAAATATCCAAGATGGCGGCCAACTTTTTTGTTTTTGGGCTAATTTCGATGAAACTCGGTTTTTAGTACTATTTCGACAAAAAAACAGCAACGCAATAATAAAAATTGAAAAAATCCAAAATGGCGGCCAACTTTTTTGTTTGTGGGCCGATTTCGATGAAACTCGATTTTTGGGTACTATTTCGAAAATAAAACAGCAACGCAATAATAAAAATTGAAAAAAATCCAAGATGGCGGCCAACTTTTTTGTTTTTGGACCGATTTCGATGAAACTCGGTTTTGGGTACTATTTCAAAAATAAAACAGCAACGCAATAATAAAAATTGAAAAGATCCAAGATGGCAGCCAACTTTTTGTTTTTGGGCCGATTTCGATGAAACTCGATTTTGGGTACTATTTCGAAAATAAAAGAGCAACGCAATAATAAAAATTGAAAAAAATCTAAGATGGCAATCAACTTTTTTGTTTTTGGGCCGATTTCGATGAAACTCGGTTTTAAGTACTATTTCAGAAATAAAACAGCAACGCAATAATAAAAATTGAAAAAAATCCAAGATGGCGGCCAACTTTTTTGTTTTTGGGCCGATTTCGATGAAACTCGGTTTTAGGTACTATTTCGAAAATAAAACAGCAACGCAATAATAAAAATTGAAAAAAAATCAAAGATGGCGGCCAACTTTTTTGTTTTTGGGCTAATTTCGATGAAACTCGGTTTTTAGTACTATTTCGACAAAAAAACAGCAACGCAATAATAAAAATTGAAAAAAATCCTAAATGGCGGCCAACTTTTTTGTTTGTGGGCCGATTTCGATGAAACTCGATTTTTGGGTACTATTTCGAAAATAAAACAGCAACGCAATAATAAAAATATAAAATATCCAAGATGGCGGCCAACTTTTTTGTTTTTGGGCTAATTTCGATGAAACTCGGTTTTTAGTACTATTTCGACAAAAAAACAGCAACGCAATAATAAAAATTGAAAAAATCCAAAATGGCGGCCAACTTTTTTGTTTGTGGGCCGATTTCGATAAAACTCGATTTTTGGGTACTATTTCGAAAATAAAACAGCAACGCAATAATAAAAATTGAAAAAAATCCAAGATGGCGGCCAACTTTTTTGTTTTTGGACCGATTTCGATGAAACTCGGTTTTGGGTACTATTTCAAAAATAAAACAGCAACGCAATAATAAAAATTGAAAAGATCCAAGATGGCAGCCAACTTTTTGTTTTTGGGCCGATTTCGATGAAACTCGATTTTTGGTACTATTTCGAAAATAAAAGAGCAACGCAATAATAAAAATTGAAAAAAATCTAAGATGGCAATCAACTTTTTTGTTTTTGGGCCGATTTCGATGAAACTCGGTTTTAAGTACTATTTCAGAAATAAAACAGCAACGCAATAATAAAAATTGAAAAAAATCCAAGATGGCGGCCAACTTTTTTGTTTTTGGGCCGATTTCGATGAAACTCGGTTTTAGGTACTATTTCGAAAATAAAACAGCAACGCAATAATAAAAATTGAAAAAAAATCAAAGATGGCGGCCAACTTTTTTGTTTTTGGGCTAATTTCGATGAAACTCGGTTTTTAGTACTATTTCGACAAAAAAACAGCAACGCAATAATAAAAATTGAAAAAAATCCTAAATGGCGGCCAACTCTTTTGTTTTTGGGCCGATTTCGATGAAACTCGATTTTTGGTACTATTTCGACAATAAAACACCAACGCAATAATAAAATATAAAAAAAATCCAAAATGGTGGCCAACTTTTTTGTTTTTGGGCCGATTTCGATGAAACTCTATTTTTGGTACTATTTCGACAATAAAAGAGCAACGCAATAATAAAAATATAAAAAATCCAAGATTGCGGCCAGCTTTTTTGTTTGTGGTCCGATTTAAATAAAACTCGGTTTTTGTTACTATTTTGATAAGAAAACAGCAACGCAATAATAATAAATAATCCAAGATGGCGGCCAACTTTTTGTTTGTGGTCCGATTTAAATAAAACTCGGTTTTTGTTTCTATTTTGACAAGAAAACAGCAACGCAATAATAAAAATATTAAAATTCCAGGATGCGGCCAAATTCTTTAATTGTTTTACTTTTTTTTACAACCGAGTTACATCAAAATCAAACCAAAATCAAAGTCAAGTAAGTTCGCAGTCATCTTGACCTTTTGTCATTGTTTACATTGCGTTATTCTTGTCCTTTATGGGAGAAATTAAGTTTGGGTATTATTTAATCAGGTTAAAGTACAGTCAGCGTTAAATTGATATGAGCGTCTAGAGTAGCCAAAATGATCTGAAAACAAAAATTAACAGATCTCGTGCCTCTCACGACCTTCTGGTACATTGAAAATTAATTTAATGAATTTAACAAAATATTTATTTTTATT
This sequence comes from Agriphila tristella, assembly GCA_928269145.1. Lineage (NCBI taxonomy): Eukaryota > Metazoa > Arthropoda > Insecta > Lepidoptera > Crambidae > Agriphila > Agriphila tristella. The sequence goes on along the minus strand of OV743442.1, from coordinate 3,821,102 downwards.
CCATTCTTATAGATTTTAATATTTTATTGAATGGTGACTTACTTTATTGAATTTTTCTAAAAATTTTAAAACTTTTTCTGAAATAACCTAATAAAAAAATAATCAAAATTAAATTCAGCATGCGAGACTCTCGCGCCGACTTCATTATCACTCGAATGTGCTATAAGAACCCTCATTTTATTGCAATTGTAAACTATGCTTCCCTTTTTTTTTATTTATTTATCCTTACATATAATAAAACAGTAAAAAAGTGTGTCTGTACATTACATATATTTCAAAAAAAAATATGTGGGACGATGGAGACATAGTAATAGAGTAAGTATTTACAAAAAAAGTGTGTCTGTTTGTTTGTCTGTTTGAACACGCTAATCTCAGGGAATACTGAACGGATTCGAATCAAACTTTTTTTGTAATATAGCTGTTAAGCCTGGGTATAGTTTAGAGTATAATGATTTTGGAAATTGGAACACCTGATGCATTACCATACAAAACTATACAAAATACAAAAATGACACCTTAACAAAAGTTGTTCAGCCTGATGAGCATTTTTTGTTGAGATATAAAAATCTAAGATCTGGAACACCTGGATGACCTTATATGAATACGCCGGAGTAATAATGTCCACTATCAGCTAGTCAAAAATAAAACATTACATTAGTGTTACACGCACCAAAAATCACGTAGATTTGTCCGGTGCGGATTAATTTGATGCTAGTACGTATGACAATATTATGCAGGTAAATACTATTATACTATTACTTAGGTAGGTAAGTACAAAGAGAATGTAAAAAACTAGCGTTTTACGTAAAGATATTTTAGAACTGACAAAAAACATCGAGTTACTCACTTACTAGTCTTACTACAAGCGCAGACTACATAATACTATAGAAACAGGTAAAGACTATAACATTTATCTATAACAAGTGAGTCGTATAGAATCAAAGGCGGCAATGTAGGGTATTTGTCAAAAATGACTTATTGATACAGCAGCATTGCAAATTTTAAACGTCATCGACTGTTAATATTGTTAATATTAAGGTTTTAACATTTTTCATTATTTTTTATCTTTAAATCAAATAGACAATGCAACTTATTGGCCCAATTTTTTTTAAGGTATGGTACAGGAATGAAACTTGTTTCCAAGTAAGTATAAATTTTATCATTAGGGTTGACTTTTACTATGGCACCGAAAAATCTTAGGTGCCACTAACGCCAGAAAAAAATCGTTCATATTTTTTTGGCTTCAGTGCAGTTGTAACTTTTTTCACCAGGATAGATATTTTGGTGCCTTAGTAAAAGTCAGCCCTAATGATAATATCGATATTTCGAAACAAGTTTCATTCCTGTACCATACTTTTCAAGATCTGTCTATTGGGCAAAGCCAGATGACGAAGCTAAAAACTGACGACGGACGCATCATCTCAGCGAAGCCTGAAATCCTGAGGGAGATCGATAGTTTCTATGGGCAGTTATATTCCACGCAGACACCTGTTGAAAGCAAGGCTAAAGACCCCAGAGCCAAGCTTACCCGACACTATACCCAAGATACTTCGGACGTCAGCATGCACGAGATTAGTATGGCTCTCAAACAGCTGAAAAACAACAAGGCGGCGGGTGACGACGGAATCACTACAGAACTTCTGAGAGCTGGTGGTAAGCCGATATTTAAAGTCCTCCAGAAGCTTTAAAATTTTCATCAAAATTAGCCCAAAAACAAAAAAGTTGGCCGCTATCTTCGATATTTAATATTTTTATCATTGCGTTGCTGTTTTATTGTCGAAATAGTTCCAAAAAACAAGTTTCATCGAAACCGGCCCAATAACAAAAAAGTTGGCTGCCATCTTGGATATTTTCTATTTTTATTATTGCGTTGCTGTTTTCTTGTCGAAATAGTACTAAAAACTGAGTTTCATCGAAATCGGCCCAAAAACAAAAAAGTTGGTCGCCATTTTTGGTTTTTTTCAATTTTTATTATTGCGTTGCTGTTTTTTTGTCGAAATAGTACTAAAAACCGAGTTTCATCGAAATTAGCCCAAAAACAAAAAAGTTGGCCGCCATCTTCGATATTTTATATTTTTATTATTGCGTTGCTGTTTTCTTGTCGAAATAGTACTAAAAACCGAGTTCTATCAAAATCGGCCCAAAAACAAAAAAGTTGGCCGCCATCTTGGATTTTTTCAATTTTTATTATTGCGTTGCTGTTTTATTTTCGAAATAGTACCCAAAACCGAGTTTCATCGAAATCGGCCCAAAAACAAAAAAGTTGGCCGCCATCTTGGATTTTTTTTATTTTTATTATTGCGTTGCTGTTTTATTGTCGAAATAGTTCCAAAAAACAATTTTCATCGAAACCGGCCCAAAAACAAAAAAGTTGGCCGCCATCTTAGATATTTTATATTTTTATTATTGCGTTGCTGTTTTCTTGTCGAAATAGTACTAAAAACCGAGTTTCATCGAAATCGGCCCAAAAACAAAAAAGTTGGCCGCCATCTTGAATTTTTTTCAATTTTTATTATTGCGTTGCTGTTTTATTTTCGAAATAGTACCCAAAACCGAGTTTCATCGAAATCGGCCCAAAAACAAAAAAGTTGGGCGGCATCTTGGATTTTTTATATTTTTGAATATTGCGTTGCTGTTTCCTTGTCAAAATAAAAAGAAAAACTGAATTTCATTGAAATCGGCCCACAAATAAAAAAGTTGACCGCCATCTTGGATTTTTGCTATTTTTAACATTGCGTTGCTGTTTTCTTGTCAAAATAGTACCAAAAATCGAGTTTCATTGTAATCGGCCCACAAACAGAAAAGTTGGCCGCCATCTTGGATTTTTGTATTTTTAACATTGCGTTGCTGTTTTCTTGTTAAAGCAGTAACAAAAACCGAGTTTCATAGAAATTGGCTACCAAGCAAAAAAGTTGCCCGCTATCCTGGATTTTTTATATTTTTAACATTGCGTTGCTATTTTTTTGTCAAAATAACACCAAAAACCGAGTTTCACCGAAAACGGTCAAATCGCCACATAAACAAAAAGACATAACCATACTCCATAGTAACGTAAAATGTAAGTACTTTTTTAGAAACGACTACTGGCAACACTAGAAATCGTGGAATTTGCATTCCGGAATTCAGATATCAAGAAAATACTGTGATCCATGATTCCACTAGCCTACACACCTTAGAGAAGAGAAGTAAGTAGTTTGGTTGACACAAATTTTTATCAACGCCATCTATCGAGCCAACAGTTTTTTTTTCATTACGAAAAGCCTATTGTCAAGACAAGGTCCAAAATAAATTGAAAATTTTTGACACTTTGTATAACCTGATGTGCTGCTGACTGTACATAGGCATGATTGTTAATTCAAAGTTTTACCCCTTCTTTTCCACTCATTATTAATTACACAATAATAATACTGTGGAGACAAAAGTACTTAATAATTAAGTTTATATGAATAAAGCTTATTTGATTACGGGAACGGAGCGTGGAGCGCGGAGCGTGGAGCGCGGAGCGCGGAGCGCGGAGCAGACAGAGTTCGCGCGTCCACATATGCTCCGAGGTTCGCGGAGCGCGGAGCGCGGCCTAAGTGGGGACACACCCTTACAGTATCCCAAAATATTTTTATCGTCACCCACAAAAACATCCCAAAAGATATTTTTTGAAGCCCTCATTGTATTAGCCTAAATCAGTTATATATTTAGTTTATGTTATCTACTTAGTTTAATAGTCACCCACCCAGTATTTTTGTCACTCATTTAGAATTTTTCTTGAAATCAAGTGTCTTACCTATTTGTAACAAATACTATCATCATTGATCAACATCATAATTTTATAATTTTCATAAAATAAAATAACAATATAATCATCACAGCCGGATGGCGTCTACTGCTGGCTGACACTCTTTTAGTTTTATAGAGCGACTAGTTACAGACGACTTGCATCCAGCGTATTCGAGCGGTCTTTACCAAGTCGTCTGTCTACATAATAAAACAAACATTATAACTAAGAATAATAATTTAATAAAACAATTATTGATGCCGTCCGTCGCGCGCGCCACGCCGTAGTGCCTGTAGTAGGTTAGATGTACTGACTGCATTTTACATTACACCGTCCTCGCTTCAAAGATAGCGGAATGAAACGGCCCAATGAGAGACACGACGCGAGTCAAATATCCAATCATGTTTAATCTGCTTACAAACCCCAACAAATGCAAAACATCATATGCACTGTGGAATACAACCTAATACCGATTATGCGCACATTGTAATAAGGTATGTTTTCACTAGTTGATGGTTGAGTTTGCGGCCTTTTGTGTTACAGAATATGTGAATAGGACCCCTGGCAGGCATCCGTCACTCGCCCATACCTACCGCGATAAGTACCTACAGCGCGCGACAACTTGAAGTTACAAAATCAGTCAGGGTTGCCGCCGCGCTTGTGAGTATACGCGTGCGTTATTCTGTGCCTCTATGACGGTTAATCGATCATTATTTATTGCTCCCAGCACTGAACCGTATATTATTATAATTTATAAATTATGGAGAATCGTAATACTAATAATTGTAGTAATACTAATACACATAACCACAATACTTGTAATTAAGTATTTAATCTTTCAAGCACAGAAAAAAAGACAATATATTTTCCTATGTTGTGTTGTGCGGCCCGATAGGGCCGCTCGAGCGTTGAAGGATTAGAAGAAGACAACCCTGAAGTTGTTAGAAGAGGTAAGAGCTACGCGATAGAAAGAGAGGCAACCTGTAGGTGAATATAACTGTAGGCAAGGAAGCGGTGTGCGACTTAAATTGTACTTGATTGTGTCTGAGCAAGAGTCGCTATTTATTCAAATGACTATGCGGGGTGAATTTTCTGTACTTTGTACTATTATGTATTCTGTGCTTAGGCTTCCATAGTTCTTTGTTCGTAGCCGTCTAGTGACTTTCATCAAAAAGGCACATCAGTGATGAAAGATGAATTCATAATTAGACACTTCATAGAAAATAAACGTAAAAATGAACCATCTAATTTCGGCTTAAGCGAACGCTGGCTGACATCTACCCAGAAAGAAACATTTCAGGGTTACATCTACCTGCCTACCCAAGTACTCTTCGAGGCTTGGTTATTGAAAAAAACACATTGACACATACATTTTTATCAATGCCATCTATCGAGCAGACAGTTTTTTTTTCATTTTGATTGAAAAGCCCTCATTAACAGGACGGTTATATCCTTTCTGTCCATCAACGTGCGTACACTGTTGTCACCCATCTTAAAAATCTCATACAAATTGTATCACGAATTGTATTGAAACTACTGCAGTGATTGGTTCCAAATAAAGCTAGATCCTCAATTACTCTAAACTGCTTTACATCTTAAGTGACGCAAAATTCACGTAACGTAACGGTATTAATTGTGGGCCACACAGTCTGATGGGTCGAAATATTGTTTTTGCTTTTCCTATTGATGTGTTGTTACGCGAACGGATTTAAAGTTTTATATGCTGTCACTTATCAAACGTAACGCTGCTAGACTGCTTCATTTGGTTCCAAACGGTTTAGTTGTCGATATTTTGACAAATGAAAACTGGCCATGTGCCATGTTTAAACAACGATTTTATGAGATCTATTCTGTTTTGTATGATTTTCGAATGTTAAATCTTATTTATTTTTGCGTCACTGAGCATCTATGGACTGAAACTGCACTTTCGTTGGCTAGTTTTTGTTATTTCCAGCATCCATGATCTTCAGTGTCATTTCGTGAGGACCATGTTCAAACGTCAATAATTCATAAATTCTAGCGTTACGTTTATTCTGAATACCAAAATAAGTAATTGTTTATCCGTCACTGAAGGATTTATAAGCTCAAGCCTGAAGGAGTAACGCTAGAAACATACTATTGTGTTGTGTTGTGTCGTTTCGCGATATGTCGCGTATCGGTTTCATACATTTAGTATGACTAGAAACACACTATTGTGTTGTGTTGTGTTGTGTCGGCATCTGTTGTGGCGTGGATCGCTCGGCTGCGATTGCAACAGAACCCCCACCACCGATCTGTCGCGACACAACACAACACAGTAGTATGTTTCTAGCATAAGGCACACACGACATACATTACCATAAACTTAATATCCAGCGAAAAATTTTTTTAAGTCTATGTACATTACATTAGCATCCTAGTTAGGAACCGATTTCGGGTTGCCACCCGTTGTACTGTACTTGACTTAGGCTATGTTTACATTACTAGTTTGTTTGTTTCTAGTTTTAACGTTTAAGCTCCGGCCAAACCGACGCGAGCGAATCGCGCGCGTCGCTCATTTTGACAGATTTTGATCACGTAACTCAAAGCAATAGCCATAGCCATTGCCATAGCAATTTCTTTGACAATGGCTATGGCTATGGCTATCGCTTTGAGTTACGTGATCGCACTCCCGAAGTTCGCGCGGAATTCGCGTCAATTTGGCCGGAGCTTAATATTTATATTACACAATTAAGCTCTGTACCTTGATTACGTAAAGCTGTTGCTAACAATTCTCGATTGAAATCGATTGAAAGAGCAGTTGTATTGCTGCTTTAGTTAAGATAGTTGTCACATTGGTTCTAACTAAAGCAGCAATGTAACTGCGATTTCTGTCAGAGTTGATTGCAACAAAATTACAAAATCACCCCCCTGATAATAAACACATAAAGTGGTCCGAGGAGGAAACTTATAATGTAGAGCTCTACCGCAAAACATGCTTGTTTGTTGAACATGAGCAGTAATTTATACAAAATAAAACTCTGTGGACAAAAGCGATCAAGGCTATTGTTGAAGCAATTTTTTTCTTGTTTCATTTTTCTACAATTTCACCCAACACATTTTTTCAGCTCACCAACGGCCCAATACGTAATCTTGGAGGTTATGCCTCAAAATTGCTTTTAAATTGCTAAAGTTTACGTCCGTCACTGGACTGTTCGTCCTTGTCCATGTTATGATGTGACATGCCCCCCTACTCAAATGGCCAGTTTTCTATTCGTTCGCTAACTTAAAGCTTAAAAATAATCAATTAGACGATCAAGTCACACGTCGCAAGTTTATGTAAATCACAGACATTGTTGTATTGTATGGAATTGCCAAGCCTCCGACACGTAATTTTAGAGTTTATGGCATATTTTTAATTTTTAAGTTAGTGAACGAATAGAAAAGTGGATGGGAAACGGAATGTAGCTTAATAATGCTCTAAAACAATGCTCTTTTGGCGCTGGCTAGACGCGTGGTATTTACCGTGATTCATCGCCATAGAGTAAATTTTAACCATGAAAGTAATTTCTACGGAATGTTCAATATTTTACTTTTCATGGTTAAAATTTACTCTATGGCGATGGATCACGGTAAATACCATGCGTGTAGCCGTCACCTTACTTCTGTAAAAAAATCAATAACCCGTATCCTTACTAATATTATAAATGCGAAATCCTTACTAATATTATAAATGCGAAAGTCCCTTTGTTTGTTTGTTTGTTACGCCTTCACGTCTTAACTACTGAACCGATCATCGTGAAATGTTGCATACAAGTTGTCACAGGGGCACAGAAAAGGACATAGGGTACCTTTCATCCCGAAAAAAGGTATTGTTCCCGAGATATAGCAAAAAAACTTTCCACGCAGATGAAGTCATGGGCGGCCACTAGTTTTTTATATAGGTGACCCTTAAATCAAGTAGTGGCAGGTGGCAACCCTACTGGGCCCAGTTACTTTACCAATGTAAACGGAGTAAGGCGAGTCGAGTAATGCCCCAACTGGGCCGAGCTGCTGGCGTAATGTAAACATAGCCTTATTATGACCTCTTCTTATATAGCAGGACTTATATTGAACTGCCTTACTTTTTCGTACCATGTAATCAAAGATTAGTTCAAAAGCAGGCCTTAAGCAGTTCTGTTTAAGGCCTGCTTTTGAACTGAATAGTTTCTTATTTGCTGATGGTAACCCTTGACAATAAAATATTGGAGCAAGTATAATAAGTTGGATTTTAAAAGTGAATTTACTCTATAACGGAAAGGATGCAAATGAGGGGTTTTCAAATTGACATTAAAAAAAAGAAAAGTAACTATTTGCCTCACTAGATGGCGTTGATGGTAAGAGGGAAGTCAAAATTGGTAGTAAAAATTACTTTGAATCCCCTATTTTTTTCAACGCCATCTATCGAGCCTAAAGCTTTTTGTCATTTTGAAAAGCCCTCATTGAAGATTGGAGATGAGAATCGAAAATAAAAATGTTGACATTTCCGTTATTTGTATAAATAACACTGTTAAAATTGAAGTTATTATACGGGTGGCAACTCTAAATTGGTTCCTTCTAGGATGCTAGCTAGATCGATATGTTATCGCGGCTTTAGTATCAACTGTAGCTAAAATGTTTTTCTTAAAGCACAGGCTCCTTTATTCGCTAAATGGCAGATTCTACAAAAAATAAATTCTGGTCAAAACCAATGTTTACAAAAAAAACCATGTCAAAAAACTTTTGTTTTTGCTGTCTGACTGTACAATATCTGTCGTTTAAAGAATCTGCCATTTACAGAATCTGCCGTTTGCAGAATCTGCCGTTTCCAGAATCTGCCATTTCCAGAATCTGCCATTTAGCGAAAAAAGGGTTTATTTTTCAAAGTCAATTTTGGTATTTCACTTGTCCATCAACGCCATCTAGTGAAGCAAATAGTTAAAAAAAAATTAAATGTCGCTTGGAAATATCCTCATTTTATGGTGATATGCTTGATACGTTACATTTTTTGAGTCTGTGGTTTCTTGCGTTTTGCGGTGTGCAACAGAATACATACTACAAGTTGTTCTTTGGTTGTTTGTTGGGGACCCCAACTTGGGGTGTTCCAAGGAACTTAAAAATAAGGTTTGTTCTAACTTTTTGGAATGCCAAATTTTAAATTTTTGAAATCTAATGAAACAAAAAGGCTTCTTTCGTGTCACTTTAAATCATGACATAGTCTGGCAATAATTGAATAATGTCTAAATTTTAATTATCGTAAAAAAATTATAGTGTTTTACTTTTTACTTTCAAGAAATTTACAAATTAAAGGAGTATGTCGTTAGATAAGCAAAGGATTCTGAGCGAATTAGGAAGCGTTATGAATCAACTTCAGAGTGCAGATTGGTAAGTCTCTTGCTCTTGATATTAAATTTTTGGATCTTTCGCACTCACTACACTATGCTATTTTATATTTAGATAAATGATAATACTAGAAAGAATAGGGATTAGAAAATCTAAATCATTTAATACAAGTCTCTTGTTGTAAATGTTACTTTACTATAGTTACAAAGATTAAAGTTATTCAATTGAAAAAAGTAAAGGGCTCGGATTAGACGGGGAGGGGTCGGAGAGTCAGGTTCGGGGCGAGGCCTTACTAGGCGACTTACGTGACCTTATCTTTTGTAGTCCCTGGCAAGGGCGTCACCAAGGGTGAGCAGGGGGTCACAGCTGCCCCCCTAGAGGTTAAAAAATGTAGCCAACTGCAAAATAACCATAGTCCTAAGGCCGTGCAATGCAATTGACTTGCTTTTCCGATAAATCCCGCCCCATCTCAAAACTTTAATAAATTCACTCTAGGTGCTCTTGACTGTATTACCTACAATTCATATTTTTCTCATCCTCTTTAATATTAACTTGTCCCCCCTGGCCCATGGGCTGGCGAGGTCCTTGGTCCCTGGTGTAGCACGTCGCGTCGTATCAAGACCGGGAATAGGTAAAACGGGCACTCGAGCAACGCACACTTCTACATCTAAGTAGAATTTTAAATTTGAGTCAGTAAATTGACTGTCAGATTGTATGAGCAATGAACAATTCCTCGTACAAATATCTGATAAAAGTAAATGTCAGTGCCAACCCATACCGGTATCAGCATAGGCTAGTGAAGTACTGGAGCCACGCGCTTCTCGCCCCCTTCCCTCCCGACGTGTCCCAGCTCCCACCCTGAATTAAAAATCTGAAAACGTGCTTGTCTGGTTACATTTTTTGTAGCCCCAGCCCAGGTTACACAAGTAAGTAATCGAGAATTCATGTTTCAGTGGATGTATGGGCAAGCTGTTTTCAAATCAAGGCCAAGGGGGTCCAGCACCAATGGGTAATCCATTGCCCACTTGCGGTGGTTGCAGGCGTGGCTGCTGCCAAGGACATGGCTATGGTTACAGCATGCCTAACGCCGGAGAACCTTATCAAGCCAACCCCTCGATGCACATGAACCGACCTTGCATGGGACACTGCAATCCCCCCAAGCTTTACTCTGACACCTACAAATACTTAAATAACAATCTTATGCAACCTGTTGTCCAAGAAGTTTACAATGACTTGAAAACTCTCACTCCTCAAAATACTATCATGAACAATCCATCAATGGCTGGGAAGATGGGTCTTTCTGGCAATGCAGACATGAACATGGTGCAAAACAAGGAACTAACAGGAGGAAACATGAACCAAATGCAAAATATGTCGGGAATGGGAACAGGCAACATGGGAAATCCAATGCAAAATATGACTGGAATGAAGGCTGGTAACATGCATTCAACGCCAATGCAACAGGGTCAACAGCCGATGAATAATATGGGCGGAATGGGGCCGGAGATCGCCAAAATGATCTTAGGAGAAAATAGAGCAAAGCATAGTAATCCCCAGAATATTTCCGGTCAAGGTGGACAACTACAAGGATCTATGCTTATCGATGCTCCTCAGTCCCCTCAAGGTCAAGTAGGAGTAACTCCATTGAATCTGAATGCTGGTCAAACGAATCCTAACATGAATCAGGGTCAATACACCCGTAATATGAATCAGGGTCAATACACCCCTAATATGAATCAGACTCAATACACAACTAATGCGGAGTCTTTTGGCCAAAACCCTACAATGCAGTACATGAGTCACCCGGGATCCGCTGCTAATGCGCAGAATATTCAACAAAACCCTGGTAATGCACAAATGGGGATGGCCAATCCAGCAACTCCACAGATGGCAGCTCCGAACCAGGGGAAATATGGTCAACATACTCAAGGTATGATGAAATTCAATGAGATGTTCCCGGGAGTAATGCAGGGTGGAGACCTAGGATTTGATCCGATAGCGATTGCTATTCAAATGAATCCTGCAAATCAGAAACAAGCAGCAATGGACACAATGCAAAAAATAATGAATGGTGGTCATAATATGACCAAACCTGGAAATGTTATACAACAGGCGATATCACCAACAAACTTTGCTCAACCTCAAACACCTATGACTCAAGGTCAACAATATACAAATCAGCAGGTTATACAACAGGCGATATCACCAACAAACTTTGCTCAACCTCAAACACCTATGACTCAAGGTCAACAATATACAAATCAGCAGCTTGTACCTCATGCTCAAACTCAACAAATGCCACCTGGACAGCAGCAAATAGACAATACAAATGCTGCTGCTATACCACAACAACAACAACAAGTGTATACTGCAGTTGCAGGAAACCAACAGCAGGCATATCAACAGTCAATGAATTCTCAGCCGCAACAGAATCAGGATATGATAGATCCCAATACAGGAGCTCCGGTCATGCCTGGTAACGCAGGTGTGAGCGACCCAAATACTCAAATGCAACAACCACCTGCCGCTCAATCGGAAGCTCTTGCTAGTCAACAAATGATCAAAGATCCTATATTCCCAGCTGATAGTTCCAGGAATCAACCAGTTCATTATACGAAGCCGCAAAAGCGTTATGATTATAACACTCTGGGACAACCAGTTCAAATGCTACCAGCCCAGTTATTCCATCCACCTGAACCAGGCCTGCCCCAAACGCTGTCTCCTCAACCAGTTACAACAAAACCACGTAATGATCCAACGAAATACAGCAATGTAAAAGCGACAGAGAGCAAAACATCAATAATGGGGGAAAAGTCGGTAGCGAGAGGATTCAGCAAAAGTCAGTTGCAGCATATCTACAATCAGTATAAGGGTTCGCACTCTTATACTGAGCAAAATCTTAAATCACCAGTGCAAGCACCTACTCATTCGGAAGGAAAATTGAATGAAACGCAAAGAAATGCAAATCCACAACAACTTATTCCAGTGGAGAAAGTCGGAGGGGATACAATTGCAAATAACCAACTGATAACTGAGAAAGTGGAACAAGTCAAGGATCAAGTGGGAGACGTTCCAGCTTCCAACAAACCTCATGGAAACGTGGAACCCATGAAGGTTAGTATACCTGACACTCGTTCAAACACCGATCGTGTACCATACCATGACACCAGACACCTGTGTTTTACTGGAGTTCACATTTTCAATTGCACTCTGCTCCGGTCCAGCATTAAGGTTCAGCTCCGGTCCGGTTTCGTTGAGTTTCGGTTAATATCCGGTGCCATGTTACATGGTCGCTTAGAAATAATGAAGTGTACAAAATTCAAATAAGCACTTTTATAGTCTTCAGTACCTACCCTAGTCGTATTTTTTAAATATTGATTTTCTTTTTACAAAAGGCTGCTTCAGGAATCCCTCAACGTCATGCAAAGTTGAGGAATGGATTGCAAGATCTAGTGTACACTGCGTACCCCTCATCGGCTGCCTGGTCCTTCCACGGGGTATGCGACAGCCGGCCCATGGGATATGGTTTCCGAAACAAATACATTACATAAATTTTATTTATTGACTTCTTATTTGGAGAATGGAGCTGTTAATGTTGGTGCTGTTGATTGTGAAATTTGTAATTTAATTTGTTATGTTTTTTAACCAAGACTTTTGGTCATGGTCAATGTACGAAAAAATTTAAGGTTAGTAAAAATATTGATTTAATTTTAACAAGATTTTTTTACTTACGCAAACTGAATAGATAAAAAAATCCTCTACATCCACTAAATCACTATCAATAACTAGCTTCTTGTTACACTAGAAAAAAAACTTATATAGAAACCCAAAAAACAGCTTCCAATATAAACTACTAGCTTCAGCCCGCGACTTCGTCCGCGTGGATATTAGACGAAATCCTTTTAAGGAACCTTCAACCAGGATTTTTTCATTTTTACGCGTTTAGGCGAGTCCCCATCAAGCGCGCTGCCTCGCAAGGCAATACATTTGCCGCGTGTGGCAGGCCTCGCACAAGGCTTCCAGTTCCCGTTCCCATTCCCGCTCCCGTTCCCCGTTACCGTTCCGTTCCCGTCCCGTTTGCGTTCCCGTCCCGTAAACGTCCCGTAACCGTCCCGTACCGCATCCGTTTCCGTTCCCGTTCCCATCCCGTTCCTGTCCCGTTCCCATCCTGTTCTCGTTCCCGTTCCCGTCCCGTTATATTCCCGTTCCGTTCCCGTTCCATTCCCGTTCCGTTCACGTTTCGTTCCCGTTCCCATTCCCGTTCCGTTCCCGCTGCGTTCCCGTCCCGTAAACGTCCCCTAACCGTCCCGTACGCCTTACGTTCCCGTCCGGTTCTTGTTCCCGTTCCCCCTTCCATCCTGTTCTATTCCCGTTCCGTTCCCGTTTCATTCCAGTTTCGTTCCTGTTTCGTTCCCGTTACGTTCCTGTTTCATTCCCGTTTCGTTCCGTTCCCGTACCCGTCCCGTTCTAGTTCCCGTTATCGTCTCGTTCCCGTTCCGTTCCGTTACTTTCCGTTCCGTTCCGTTCCGTTCCGTTCCGTTCCGTTCCGTTCCGTTCCGTTCCCTTCCGTTCCGTTCCGTTCCGTTCCGTTCCGTTCCGTTCCGTTCCGTTCCGTTCCGTTCCCTTCCGTTCCGTTCTGTTCCGTTCCGTTCCGTTCCGTTCCGTTCCGTTCCGCTTCGCTCCGTTCCGTTCCGGTCCTGTCCGTTCCGTTGCGTTCCGTTCCCGTTCCCGTTCCCGTGCCCGTGCCCGTTCCGGTTCCCGTTCCCTGGATGTGCATGTCCAGGTCCAGGTCCATATGTGTCATGTCCACCGCGTTGGACTTCAAAATAAATCTCATTTTCGCAATCACCATCCCATAAAACCTCAAGAACGACATCCATATCGATTTTTATGTTACTCACCCCACTTACCCTCTAAGGGGTTGATTTTCAAAATTCCAAAATATATATTTAGACGTGCTCCTACGAATTTTAAAGTTGTAATTTCGATTTTGTATTCTTTTTCCATACAAAATTTGAACCCCATTTTTACCCCTTTAGGGGTTAAATCATGTCCACCGTGTTGGACTTCAAAATAAATGTCATTTTTGCAATCGTCATCCCAGAAAACCCCAATAACGACATCTATATCGATTTTTATGTTTACTCACCCAATTTACCCCCTAAGGGGTTGATTTTCAAAATAACAAAATAAATATTTGCCTATTTATTTTTAGATGTGCTCCTACGAAGTTTAAAGTTGTAATGTCTATTTTATATTATTTTTCCATACAAAATTTGGACCCTATTTTCACCCCTTTAGGGGTTAAATCATGTCCACCGTGTTGGACTTCAAAATAAATGTCATTTTTGCAATCGTCATCCCATAAAACCCCAATAACGACATCTATATCGATTTTTATGTTTACTCACCCCATTTACCCCCTAAGGGGTTGATTTTTCAAAATAACAAAATATATATTTGACTATTTATTTTAGATGTGCTCCTACGAAGTTTAAAGTTGTAATGTCTATTTTATATTATTTTTCCATACAAAATTTGGACCCCATTTTCACCCATTTAGGGGTTAAATCATGTCCACCGTGGTTGGACTTCAAAATAAATGTCATTTTTGCAATCGTCATCCCACAAAACCCCGATAACGACATCCATATCTATTTTTAGGTTTTTTTTAACCCTTTTCACCCCCATTTCATCCCCTTTGAAGTTGAAATCCTAACAAAAACAATATACGTTGCTTTAGATTTCTATCCATAAGCCTAAATTATAAATTTAGCGATTTTTACTTCGAAAATGAAGGATTTTCTTTAATACACAACTTCATCCCCCTTTTGACCCCTTCGGGGGTAGAATTTTGAAAAACGCTGAGACCCGTATTTATTAATTTTCAATCGTCAGCCTAAACACAAAATTTGAAGATTCTAGCTTCAAAACTGAGGGACTTTCATACAAACTTTCATCCCTTATTTCATACCCTTAGGGATGGAATTTTCAAAAATCCTTCCTTAGTGGATGCCTACATTGTATAAAGTATCTGTGTGCAAAATTTCAAGTCTCTAGGTCCAGCGGTTTGGGCTGTGCGTTGATAGATCAGTCAGTCAGTCAGTCAGTCAGTCATTCAGTTTACGATTTTATATATTAAGATTAAATACGCATAAATAATATTAAAAAAACCTTCGGACATGGTTCCATCAGTGGGTCCAATAGGATTTCCAAGTCCTCGTGTTCCCACTGCTAAATATCGGTGAGTCCAATGGGATTTCCAAGTCCTTGTGTTCCCACTGCCAAATATCAGTAGGTCCAATGGGATTTCCAAGTCCTTGTATTCCCACTGCCAAATGTCGGTGGGTCCAATTGGATTTCCAAGTCCTTGTGTTCCCACTGGTAAATATGAGTTGGTCTAATAGGATTTCCAACTTAAGTGTTCCATAATTTAATGCCTACTCAAATCTAAGCGGTATCCGCTACCAGTGCTGGTAACGATATCCCAATGGGTATGCGGATAGAGCGCTGTTCAAACCATAGCTCCACAACTCCATAACTCTACTGAAGACAATGCGTGAGTGGATTTCTTGTAACTCAACTGACAACTTAAAATAATCATCACTGATATAAGTTTTAAGTACATGCTGGGTTTTTGTAGAGTCATAACTTTGATTTTTACTGTAGCAGCAATGTACTACAACTTAGATCAGTGATGATCATTTTAAGCTGTCAATCGAGTTACGAAATAGGCCTGCTCACAGAACAATGAAAAAAATTAATGTTCTGTGGGCCTGCTGGTCAGTGGTGAGTGGGCTGGTTTCGCCGAACTGAATACCCAACCGGATGGTTCCGGTTTCGCAACAGCTGCGAAAATGCCAGACAAAGTACCAGTCGGGATACTCGGGATAAGTGACGTCATGACGTGGCATATATTTCAGATGTCAGTGCACCTTTACGGCCAGTATCTTTCAAACATAGTGGAGACAAAAGAGAGAAACTGGAAACACGACTAATCGAGAATCCTGTTGGACCCACCGATATTAACAGTGGGAACAATGAGATCATGGAATTCCCGTTGGACCCACCGATATTTAGAGTGAGAACACGAGAACTTGGAGATCCCATTGAACCCACCGATATTTAGCAATGGAAACACGAGGACTTGGAAATCCCATTGGACCCACCTATATTTAGGAGTGGGAACACGAGGATTTGGAAATACCATTGGACCCACTGATGGAACCATGTAGTGGAACCTACAGTCCGAAGAGCCAAAAACCCTTTATCCAAGTCTTCAAATCAGGGACCGTAAAACCCCTTTTTTTGGTTAAGCCAATTGTTAGGAAAACCCTATTAAAAAGCTTACCAAATGATAGGGTTTCCCTTTCGGTAGGGTTAGTCAACGTCATGCTTACCGTTTTGATAGGGTTTTTGAAAACAAGTCTATATGTAATACCTACCCAATCAAAAACCCTTTTAACGGTAAGCGGTTCAGGAAATACCCTATCAAAACCCCTTTAACGATTAGCGGTTCCGGTCCTTCGGCCCAGGTGAAACTAGGTATAAATGGGGTGTGATACTGAGGAACTAATGGCGCCACAAGCGACAGTCCCAAAATAATTTGATTGGTTGTTTTAAATGTCTAATGTAATTTCTGACGTATTTTAACCAATCAAAACCATTGAAAGAGGCCAGGGGCCCTATTTTTGAATCACTCGATTGGCGTCGAGCGCTTGTTTCTACTGATTTTCGTTCGACATATGGCTCAAACGTTCGAAATAGAGTCATATGTCGAACGAAAATCAGTAGAAACGAGCGCTCGACGCCAGCCGAGCAATTCAAAACTAGGGCCCCAGGTCGCCGCTGGCGCCATCTGCGATTAGCTTTGCGTGATACACCCCATTGCTTGAACACGTTTTAAATAAAACCCCTTCGTGAAGCCTTCATAGGGTTTCCCCGATAGGGTTTTCGTATTCGGTAGGTAAGTGCTTACCTGGGTTACCAGATTTTCGCTCCGACCTTCCTTTCTCAAGATCCAGGTAGAAAAATCTCCACAGCGTATCCTCACATATCTCCTAAACGCAAGACCGACAAAATCTGGTTCTTGGTGACAAAATCCGACAAACTACCGGCTACACATACGAGTAATCAGATTTTCGCTACGACCTTCCGTTTTCGAGATCTATGTGGCTTAGCTGTAGAGACGTCTCTACAGCTGCGCCACACGTATCTCCTAAACGCAAGCCCGACAAATTCTGGTTTTTGGCGACAAATTCCGACAAACTATCGTCTTCATCATGGCATAGTCAAAAAGCCAGATTTCCAACTTTTTTTTTGTGGCCCAGCTGTAGTCCGGCACTTCTTGCACCCTAGTTTTGTGAAACATCTCTAAATAAGATAGTAAGTAATTAGGTCACGAGACTTGATAAATACATTATTTTCAATTGGTGTTTCGATAGGGTTACCGTATTGATAGGGCTACCGTATTGATAGGGCTACCGTATTGATAGGGTTTTTGAAAACAAGTCTATGAAATACCAAATCAAAAACCCCTTTAACGGTAAGCGGTTCCGGTCCTTGCTTCAAACATTCCAATCCATATACAAATCATTAAAACCATTTTTTTTCAGGTCATTGCAACAGCAGCAAATAAATATGTTAAGCAGAAATTAGATGGTTCATTTTTACGTTTATTTTCGATGCTTCATTGATGAAGTGTCTAATTATAAAGTATCATCTTTCATCACTGATGCGCCTTTTTGATGAAAGTTTGCTTTCATCGGCATCGGAAATAAACGATAAATGAAATGAAGCGTGTAAACAGCGCCATTCAATGCAGTAAACGGCACGTCGTCAGTCACGTGTTTGTGTTTATTTTAATATGCCTTTATTTTTTAGACTTTTTCAACCTGCATCATGCAACATGCATACAAGCAGTGCATGTAAGCACTTTTTCTCTCTTTAATTAACTCTTAATTCTTTAATCAAAATTATCACGCACAACCTGTTCCCGCTCAATTTTGTGAGAAATGAGAAATGCATACAATTCATTTTACATTTAAGGTGGCAGACAAATGTGCCCGCACCTTTAGTGTCTAAATACAAAAAGTCGTTCACTGTTCACTATTCACTGCCTTTCATCGAAAATGAAAGCCGCGATTACATATCCCGATCTAGCATCCTAGTTAGAAACAAATTTAGAGTTACCACACGTATAATAAGTTAAATTTTAACAGTTAATTTGCACAAATAACGGAAAGGTCAACATTGTTTACGATTTTTAATTTTCGATTCTCATCTCCATTCTAAAAACAATGTTTACCTTTCCGTTATAGTGTAAATTCACTTGTAAAATCTAACTAATATACCTAGTTGGTTACTAAGTTCTGTAACTATGGAAAACATGAATAATACTAAATTTACAAATAATGCTACAATGAATTATATACCAAATGAAAGCACAAATATTTAAGATTATCATGTATTAAAATTATTCGAAATGACCGCCTCTGGCATGAATACACGCCTTTAGACGACGAGGCCAGTCATCGATGGCAGCACGAACTACCACCATATCCAATTCTGCGACTGCCTTGAGAATAGCGCGCTTAAGAGAGTCGAGATTCATGTGGGGCTTAGCACATGCTTTCTCCTCAATAAGTTGCCATATGGCATAATCCAGAGGATTTAAGTCTGGGCTGGAGGATGGCCATTCTTCCTGCGCGATAAAATCAATTTTGTTAGCCCGAAACCATGCTTGTGTAGATTTTGCTTTGTGCGCAGGGGCAGAGTCCTGCTGGAAGACCCATGGCTGGTTTTGAAATAAAGTGTGGCTTAAGGGTTTGACAACAGGTTCCAGAACGGTATCTTGATAGACTCTAGCGCCAGTTTTCACACCTTTTTCACAGAAATGAACCTTACTTAGCCCTGAATAGGACACCCCCAGCCAAATCATCACTGATGAGGGGTGGTGACCTCGTTGGACCCTCGGAGCAATCATGCTGGCTTCTTTACTATTCTTAGCGTATACTCTATCATTTTGACGGTTAAAATTTTCTTCGACTGCGAAGATTTTTTCATCGGTAAACAAGATTTTTCGATGGCCGTTTTGTGCGTACTGCTTTAGTAGAGCGCGACTTCGTGCTAACCTCATAGCCTTCAATCGTGCGTTTAGCAGATGGCCCTTTCGTCTACGGTAAGCGTGAAGCCCAAGGTCATCATTGATAATTTTTTTAAGGGAACTTCTCTTCACAGTCATCTGTATTGCCAATAACTTTTGCTTCCGGACGGGATTTCTCGTGATTCTCGCCTTCACTGCCTTGATCACAGCTGGTGTCCGAACGGTGCGTGGTCTTCCTGATTTTTTTCGGTCATCGACGGTCAAGGTATTACTGTACCTATGGATAGTGCGATAAAAAAATTGCTTGTTGATTTTCAACTTTTGTAGCAACTTGAAAATCATATTCAGTTGCTGCCCACATTTGTGCAGAGCAATTACAGCGACACGATTCTCCTTCAACCCCCATTCCATGGTGAAATAAACAAAATATGATATACGTGTGGTATGGAATTATAGCTTATAAAACTGTCAATAATATGTCATTTTTATTTTTTCTTTTCATTTGTTTTAATGGCCAGTAATCGATAAAGAAACTCAGTAACAGAACTTTTGACCAACCTGTGTACAATATTTTATTGTCAAGTACGGGCGGCAACCCGAAATTGGTTCCTAACTAGGATGCTAGATCGGCAGGCTGATTATCTAATTAGAAACCACCTGGCGACCGGTCTCATTTGACAGATGAATGTGATACATTACTACTTCATTTTGGGGTAAGAAAAAACATACCAAAGAAAAGTAGCAAAGTATGTCAAATGAAACCGGTCGCTAAATAGTTTCTATTTAGATAATCAGCCTGCGAGATATGTAATCGGCACATTAAGCAGAAATTAGATGGTTCATCAAAAGTGCTTCATTTTAGATGAAAGGCAGTGAATAGTGAACAGTGAATGACTTTTTGTATTTAGACACTAAATGTAAATGAATGTAGTATTTCTCATTTCTCACAAAATTTCGCGGCAACAGGTTGTGCGTGACAATTTTGATTAAAGAATCAAGAGTTAATTAAAGACAGAAAAAATGCTTGCATGCACTGCTTGTATGCATGTTGCATTATGCAGATTGGAAAAAGTCTAAAAACGAAAAATAAAGGCATACTGAAATAAACAAAAATAAGTTACTGACGACATGTCGTTCACTGCAGTGAATGACACACTGTTTACACGCTTCATTTATTTTTCATTTCCGATGCGATGACTGATGAAAGACCGATGCCCGATGAAAGCGCATGGCGGTCTAGTGACTTTCATCAAAAAGGCGCATCAGCAATGAAAGATGAAACATCTTCGGCATTATGCAGATATTAGACGGTTCATCAAAAGTGATTCATTTCCGATGAATGAATGTGACCAGTGAACGACTTTTTGTATTTAGACACTAAATGTAAAATTAATGTAGTATTTCTCATTTGTCACAAAATTTTGCGGCAACAGGTTGTGCGTGATAATTTTGATTAAAGAATTAAGAGTTAATTAAAGAGAAAAAAAATGCTTGCATGCACTGTTTCTATGCATGTTGCATGATGCGGGTTGAAAAAAGTCTAAAAACGAAAAATAAAGGCATTTTAAAATACGGCAGTTACTGATGACATGCCGTTCACTGCAGTAAATGGCACTGTTTACACGCTTCGTTTATTGTTCATTTCCTTTTTATCTAAAATGAAGCACTTTAGATGAACCATCTAATTTCTGCTTTAGACACTTCATTTCCGATGCTTCACTGCGATGAAGCATCGAAAATGGGATGTATTTAATAGTACTTTAAATTTGATGAAAACAGCTATAAAATTGTATATCAGCACTTTAAAATAATGATAGACCTATAATTTAATCTTATCACTACAAAAATAATGGTTTGCACTTTAAAATAATAATCTTTACTTCTTTACTAATATTATAAATGCGAAAGTCCGTTTGTTTGTTTGTTTGTTTATTTGTTTGTTACGCCTTCACGTCTTAACAACTCAACCGATCATCATGAAATTTTGCATACACGTTTTCAAGGGTACAGAAAAGGACATAGAGTACCTTTCATCCCGAAAAAAGATACTGTTCCCGAGGGATAGATAAATAACTGTCCACGCAGACAAAGTCGCGGGCGGCAGCTAGGGATGTCGAAAGTGAAAAAAAATATCGATATATCGATACATCGATATTTATAAAAATATCAATATCGGCCTCGATATATCGCGAAAAAAATATCGATATATCGATATATCGGACCAATTTTCAAAGAACGTTTGCGGTTTTTAAAGAACAATGTATTTATTTCAGTCTAGCTCAGTAATTACAATAAATTTTATCAGACAACACACATTACTTTAATGTATGAAAATCTCAATAAAAACGAAGATAATTTATAAAATCAGGCGCATATTTATCACATAAGATATTCAACGCAGCACAAAAAACATACCAGTCATAGACAATATTATGTTTTAATATTAAAATAAACTATGAATTATTATTAAAGTACAGACAAGTTTTTTCCATTCCAAAAATATATCGTTTTTGATACGATTTTCGATATTGGTTATTTTGTATCGATATATCGGTTAGAAATATATCGGCTAAAAATATCGATATATCGAACAAAAAATATCGATATTTTATCAACAAGCCTAGCGGCAGCTAGTAGATCTATAAATTAATATTATCACTACAAAAATAATGGTTTGCGTTATAACTGTGTCCCAACTCCGAAATCATTTAATTTCTGTCAAACCATGTCAGACTAATGAGATGGCAAGTCTCACCAAGTCGGTTCTAGCGTTGTTGATCGCAATGGAACCTAACCTCCTCCTCAGCTGCCCTCTCGATGCGCCCGCTCGTCGTCGCACCTAGTCGTCTGTTTACCAGTACTAAATGTTATAAAATTAATTTGTATAGTGCAAAGTATTAATTTTAAAGCTTAGCATATTTATAGTGGAAACCATTATTTTTAAAGTGCATTCAATAAATTTTGAAGCTAAACATTTTGAAGTGTGTTACATTATTTTTAAAGTGCAATAATTATATATTCCCCATCGAAAATGAACGTAAAATGAACCGTCTAATATCTGCAATCTGCATTATGTAATCTGTGGTGATGAATGAATGAAATCTACCTACTCTGTGACTGACCAGACTCTGTTCTTTTGGTGAAGTATTTTTGTGAATTTCGAGAATTCGAGAATTCGTTTACATTTTCCGAGTGTTTGTGAGTGACTATCACAATAGTTAATATATTGTGCACACCTAACCGCAAATTGTTTTGATTGTCGCCCGATAAAAGCTAAAAAATGTCTCTCTTTGGATCTCTGATGGGCGACGTGGAGGACGATCCATTTTTCGGGTGAGTTTTTTACGTTTGCTAAATTCAACTTTTCAATACCTACCTTGTTTTGTTTGTACAATAAATAAGCGTGTCATGTCAGGCCAGAAAACATGTTTCTTTGTCGCATTTTGTGCCGTTTCCAAAGATTTCAAATACAACATAAAAAGAAGTCTTTGGCCGTTTCAGACGTACCTATTTGAAAGATGTCATTTTTGTGATGTTTTTGACTCAGGTCGCACATGAGACACATGAGGCACATGAATAACATGATGAATTCGTTGTTCTCCGACCCGTTTGGAATGCTCGGAGGCGGAGGCCCGCTCGCCATCACCGGCCCGAGCCACGGCAGCTCGCTGATGCCGTTCATGCCACAGATGCCATCTCTCAACAGACTATTTTCAGGAATTACTGGTAGGTACTAGTCCACTTAGCCATACAATACATAAAAATATTACAAAAGATTAGATCAGTCAATATCTCTCATTGTAAAAAGGTAAATAAATAAATTAAGGTAAAGGTTTAGTTGTTGTGTAAAGCTTGGTGTCTACCAGATGGAACGCATCGGGTCGCATTGCAATACAAAAATCCGCTTGTTATTACATTTTGTATTAAACTGAGTCGATTAAAGCTTCGGACAGACTGAGGCAATTGCTTTGGCAATGCCTATGGCTATCGCTCAAATTGCCGTATCGCGCGCGAATTCGCCTCAATCTGTCTGAAGCTTTAATAAATAAATAAAATTACTTATTTGCTAGAATATGGTTACAATGAAGTCTTAAGCTCCGTACAAACTGACGGCGAATTCCGTGTGAAGTGATTTTGATCACGTAACTCAAAGCGATAGCCATAGCCATTGTCAAAGAAATTGCTAGAGAATTGCTATGGCAATGGCTATGGCTATTGCTTTGAGTTACGTGATCAAAATCTCAAAATGCCCCAATCGTGCGATTCCCTCGCGTCAGTTTGTACGAAGCTTAATGTTTAAACTAGTCCAACAGTATTCTATTGAGTGCAAAATATTAGTTATTACATGTCACAGGTTATAAATTAATTAATTTGAAATTCAGTAAATATTAAAACATCATCATCCCCCTACCCTTATCCCAATTTATTTGGGGTCGGTGCATTGCGTCTTTTTCTTCCATTCCTTCCTGTCACTTGTCATCTCATCCACTCCCTTCACATTCATATCATTTCGCACACAATCCATCCATCTTTTCTGCGGTCTTCCTCTTACTTTCCAGCCCTCTACATCCATATCCATTACTCTTCTAGTAACATGCCTTTTATCCCTTCTCATAACATGCCCAAACCAAGCCAGAAAATTCCCTTTCAGCTTCTCTGTTACTGGTGATTAAAACAATTTTATTAAACTACTCATATGATTTATTTAGATAAGAGGCAGAGCGGGCCAGACCACCTTGTATAGTGGATGCAATGCTTGGACTCAATAGTGTCAAAAACTAAATTAAGATCTTACTTAATTGTTTATTTTGTATTTGCTTTAATGACTATTATAAGTCGCCCAAACACAACTCTGTACACTTGTACAGGTAATGACAGTCCTGGGCCCTATTTCACCAAGTCGACATTTGTCAGTGACATATGTCGGCTAATTTTACAATGAGGGGTTTTCAAATTGACATTTAAAAAAAAGAAAAGTAACAATTTGCTTCACTAGATGGCATTGATGGTAAGAGGGAAGTCAAAATTAGTAGTAAAAAATACTATGAATCCCCTATTTTTTTCAATGCCATCTATCGAGCCTACAGCTTTTTGTCATTTTGAAAAGCCCTCATTGTCGTAACTTGATTTACGATTTATTTACGGGGACAAGTATATTGTGAAACAGGGATATTTTTTACAAGTCGACATATTTGTAGATTTGTCAGTGATTCTTGACATGAGATTGGAGCCGAGTCAAGTTTGCGTGACAATTGTCGACTTGTAATAATTATCCTCTGTTTCACAACATAATTTGTTCCTTATTAAAGTAAAAAATACTGTAAAAATTGCCGACATATGTCACTGACAAATGTCAATTTGGTGAAATAGGGGCATGATGTAAAACTGTCTTTTTCATTTAGATATTGATGGTCACATGAATGCTGGCAGTTCGTTCTCCAGCAGAACCGTTGTGATGTCCAGTGGACCAAATGGCAAACCACAAGTAAGTCGACTTTTAGAACTATTGTAATTAATCATATTAAGCCATATTAACTCACACGAACACCAAGAGTGGTGGAAATGTTTGCAGTTGCTGTAGCTGAAATTGAAATTGGCTAGGAGTACACACACAGACTCACAATTAAATATACCAAGTATTGCTTTTTGAAGGCATAATTGATGTAACTATGATTAAATCAAAATAAATATTAAAATTCCTATTTCTTTATTGCTATTCCACAATCTGAAAAAAAACATAGTTACTTATAACAGGGTGCTTTGTAGAACCTGTAGAGCACCATGTTTTAAGTGGTTTAATTAGGACCAGGGGCCTCTTATTTCCAGGCAGTTTTCTGACTGGCTATCAATCTATCTCTTTTATTTGCTATACGACGAGAAAGAGATGTCACTACAGCAATTTATAAACCTGGCAGGATTTAAGAGCTTGTAATACGGCCTCAGGACCATTAAGTAACAAGTAAACAACAGGCGAGAGAGGCAGAACATACAGACGAGTTTAGAACATGGGTCTCGTTTTTAGCATAAGGGCCAGACTTAACTCCTTCACGAAGTCCCAAGGGCCAGAATCTAGCTAGCTCATCATACCTGCTTTCGCGGGCTGGACTGTTGGTGCTCGCGGGCCGGAGCTGGCCCGCGGGCCGTAGTTTGGAGACCCCTGGTTTAGAAAATCAATAGATCCACTGGCCGAGACTAGCCAGAGATGAGGAAAGATGGAAAGGACTGGATGAGGCTTTTGTTTCCAAATGACAGAAAGAAGGACAGACTTACAAAGGAACCTACTGCAAATTTATAAAACCGGCCAAGTGCGAGTCGGACTCGCGCACGAAGGATTCCGTACAAAAACGGCAAAAAAAGCACGTTTGTTGTATGGGAGCACCCCTTAAATATTTATTTTATTCTGTGTTTAGTATTTGTTGTTATGGCGGCAACAGAAATACATCATCTGTGAAAATTTCAACTGTCTAGCTATCACGGTTCATGAGATACAGCCTGGTGACAGACAGACAGACAAACAGACGGACAGCGGAGTCTTAGTAATAGGGTCCCGTTTTTACCCTTTGGGTATGGTACCCTAAAAACACTGTAATTAACTATACTTAAATTGTTTTCTATAAAGTATAAATAAAGGTTTATAAATACAAATTTATGAATAAAAAACAACAGGCACACCCACATTAAAGAAAAGCTGAAAAAATATCTATTCACCATATTTTAAATTAAAGTAAACAATGCATGTTCATTCTTTAATACTAATAAGTTAATAACTATTTGAGCAGCCCCAATATGTTGATGGAGAGTGGGAGTTTGATAGATAGCAGTTAATTTGAAATGCTGCTGTAAAAATTGCTGATAAATCTTTTACAGGTTTACTCTTCATCAAGCAGCACCAAAATAGGCCCAAACGGTTTGAAAGAGACACGTAAAACATTGCAGGACTCCCGCACTGGTACCAAGAAAATGTCTATTGGTGAGTCTAATCTAATATTTTAATCAAAGTATAATATAAGTAAATAAATTTAAATAGCAAAGATAAAATAGTTATTTGTTATACAAGTGACCAAAATCAAATTGTGCTGCGAGTGGCGACTTTAAATCACGAACTAGCGAAGTAGTCTAGAATTGAATCACGAGCGTAGCGAGTGATTCTAATATAGACTACTGAGCACAGTGAGTGATTTAAAGGCACGAGGCAGAACAACATTTTGGTCTCGTGTAAAACATACAACTTTTCACCTCGACCAGCGAGAAAATTTTCACGTGACTTTTCTGGTAAAAAAGCTTAATTCAGCATTAGAAACTTGTTCACTTAACTCTTTTCATCGTTGGACGCATTCATTTTTGTAATTTATCACAAAAATAATTCAATCAAACCTATGCTGAAAAGTTTTATTCATAGAGTCATTAAAGTAGATTCCCGTCGTTTTGATTACATAGCGTTGTGTTTTTCTTTTATTCATTAATATTCCGTCTTATTTATTTATTTATAATCATAAAACATAGGTATAATTTGTTGATAAACTTCATTAATTTTTCTTATTTCATATTTGTTTCGTACATGTGACCTCATTACCTCCATACTCTTTATTTCGAATTATCAACCTTCTTTTTTAACAATCCTTATTTAAAACTCCTTGGTACATCCGTGCATTTTATTTTTTTACTTTTTAATCCGTGTATGACACCATAAAGCACTCTATCTATCCTTTTCTTACATATCAATTTTACAAGTGTCATCCTTGTCACTTTATTTGTTTTTTCTTTATTATTTTAAAAGTTGGTGTTAGAAATTAAAAAAGCACTTTGTCTCACGCTCGCAGCAAAAATCGATTTTGCTGCGAGTTTTTACGCGCCAAAAGCACCCTTTTCGTGCTGGAGAGGTGAAAAAGTAATTTTGCCTTACTCAAATCCAAACAAATAGGTAATTATTTTATAGAATATTGATCGAAAATAAAAGACAGATTGAAAATAAAATACAGATCAAATTTTCAAAATTTTGCATGTTGTTCATTTTGCATATTGTACAATGCTAGCCGGAGCGATACTTATTAGATCTCTATTAAGGGGTTTTTATTTCCCGATCTTGGCTCCTTTTCAGGGAAGTTGTGGCATTACACTTTATTTTAATAAAAAATGGTATCCATGGAAATCATAATTTACTTGGCCACATCATGCTTTGTATGATTGCTAAGATATTTACTTTGAGTCAAGGAGAACTTACATTACAATAATTAAAATTTGTAATACATATACAACTTAAAAATATTGGCTGTATGTATACACATTCTAATTTGAAGTTGACCATCCACCAATCACCATGACCATTAGCCATTTTTAATGTCCCCACTGCTGGGGCACAGGCCTTCCTTATGGGTTGATAAGGATGTGGTGGGTGTTAACGACTGCAAATGTGAAGAACGGAGGAGCTCCAGATAGGAAATTATTGGTCACCCATCCCATGACCGACCCTTGCGAAAGTTGCTGAACCACCGCAATCGCTCTCTGGGCCAGGCACTAAACCACTCCACCGCCTTAAAAATTTGGAGTTATTATGTCTTGTTATAAATAACTTAAATGATATACAGACAAATAATAAATTTATATAAAATCGAAAAAAAAAATTTTAGGGCATAGCAAAGCAAATTATACTGTAGGAAAAACTATGTAATTGTAATATAAAGTTGTTATGCAAAAGATAGATTAAAAAGTGGCATTTGTCTTTTCAGTCCAAGGCAATCATTTAAATTTGTAGATAATGAGCACTGAGCACGACACGATGTATGGAGTGGTATGGATGTAGGAGGAATCAATACAGAAGTCATTCATCTCTAGCCAGATGATGTCATGTAGTTGTGTGGTTGCTATATTTGTGCTTTGTAAAAAATGGCTTCATTAGTATGTTTAGTCTAGGTGGTATGCTGCCAAATCTATTTTATACAAAGTCTATTGAAACAAAATAATTGTGTTTTTTTAATATAACGTAATAAATTTATTTCTTAACTGATATTTTCAATATTTGGATTTGGCTGTATAATACTGTTTATTGTATTGATTAAACACATAAAATCTCCTTGTAGAATATTGGTTAATATGTATAAATCTTAAGCCCTCTTTAGGTTAGGTTAGAACTGCTCGTGATCGTACGCACCTTAAGGCCAGTATATTCCAAATTATCGAATTTAGCCTATTTTTGATTCAATAATAAACAATCAAATATTCTTTATTTTGAGCAGTTAAAATATATGTTGAAGTTTCATAAAATCGACTAAAAAAATATGCAAAGAGAAAGAAAATCTTCATTAATTTTATATTTTTTGAATAATACTTAAAGTTAATTAATCCCTTATTCACGAAAAATATATATAGAAAAATAGGTAATGACATATACATATAGAAGATTATTCAACGGTTACTTTTTCAAAAAGTGACTTTGTGCTCAAAATAACAACAAAAACATAAAAAAATGAAAAAGTGAGGTTATTTTCATTACTCTTCACACATAAAGAAAAAGACAGAGACAGAGTTTTCGGAATATACTGGCCTTAACTGCCACAAAATTTAATAATAAAAATCGCTAATTTCAGCCAAATCGAAGCAATTAATTTTTGGCGGCCATTTTTTTGCATCCATTTCTGTTTTTTTTATTGCACCTAAATTTGCGCAGGGTGAACATTATTTAAGTCAAAGCATCACCTCTGTATCTTTTACCGTTTTGGCAGGCAGGCGACCATCTCCCTAAATGGCTGGATGGATTTCCATCAAACGTGGCTAAGAACCATCTCGATAATTAAAAAAAAACGCATTGAAATCGCTTGTTCCGTTTAGGCACTATGAATATGTATACGTACAGACTGACAGACAGACAGACATAGGCTTCAAACTTATAACACCGCTCTTTGCGCTGCGTCGGGGGTTAAAAATAGAGCCGCACGGTTGACTGCTATTGCGTAAGAGGGCTAGTCTGTGCTTTTCAATGATGTAATTAATACACTCAGTCATTTTTTAATGTCCCCACTGCTGTGGCACAGGCCTTCCTTATGGGTGGATAAGGAGGACGGGCCATAACCCACCACGCGGGCCCAATGCGGATAGGTAACGACTGCAAATGCAGCCGGGACCAACGGCTTAACGTGCCTTCCGAAGCACGGAGGAGCTCGAGATAATAAATTTTTGGTCACCCATCCCATGACCGACCCCTGCGAACATTGCTTAACCTCCGTAATCGCTGGGCCAGGCGCTAAACCACTGCGCCACCGAGCTTAAAAATGGCTGATGGACACTTAATACACTCGGCTCAAAGTTTAGTACTAAAGAAATCAGGGATTCCCAAAGTGGTCGATATTGTCTTCTTGGGGTCGAAATCAGTTTCCCAGGGGTAGATATGAACATGAACTTATAATAATTATTAATTACACTTGTATTTGATAGGATTTTTAAAGTATGAGAATCTAAATTCTAAGGTATCAGTTAATTTTGGAAAAGGGGTCTCTTGCCCAAAATTGTTTGGGAATCCCTAAACTAAATAAAGAAAACACTACAGATTTCAATGTAACTAAAGCCATTCATTTGGTGTGTTTATTAGAGCGGGTCTAAAAATCATTTACGAATTGCAATAATCTGGTTTTTAATGCTCTATTTTGCGATATTAATATATTGAGTGAGGGTTATTTTTAACCATGTTAATGGAGTTTTTTACAATGGCATCGGGACTATCCTTTATTAGTGTCTCGGTCACAGACCAATAGTTCATCAGCATTTATAGTAGTATAGTAGGGATTAAGCATGGCAACGGAGCTGTTACTATGGCATTGGGTGTTACAATGTAGTAGTTACTATGGCATATCTGGACCGTCCCTTATTAGTGCGTTATCACGGTCAAGCTCCCTTAACTCCGGTTTCAATCGAACTGTCACATATAAGCTCGTATAAAGTTTATATCATAAGTAGTGAACCCTACAATGGTTCGTTTGGTGCAGGGCACCACATCGGCGAGCGCGCGCACCTGATCGAGCGCGAGCAGAACGTGTACTCGGGCGACGCTGAGGAGCACCAGGAGTTCATCAACATTGAGGAGGACGAGGCTGACGATTTCAACCGGTAAGCTACCCACTTACGTGCTTCGGCTTATTCCCATCACTTCAGGTTCAAAATGTACCATTCCCATAATGTACAGTCACAACAAGCAATAAAATGTACACACTTTAGAACTATAGCACATTCAATCAATATATCTCAGTGTGATATTGTTTATGCCAAGGTTATTCAAAACGTAATGTGACAAAGTTCTATGGTGTGTACATCTTATTGCTCGTGACTCAAAAGGTACATTTCCCGAAATGTCCATTACCCAAAAAGTAACTTTCCCAAAATGTACATTGCCCAAAATGCATCTTTCCTGTATCTTCCAAACTAGCTATCCACTCCAGGTTGGAGGTTGACAAGCCTAGCTAGCTAGGTTAGAAGATGGGAATAAGTCCGAGCTTCATTGTAACGTTCATTCATTCATTCTTCATTCTAGCGTCATCATATCATGATATTCTAGCGTCATCATAATATGGCATTCTAGCGTCATCATAAGATCTGAATTAGGGTGCTGGCACATTTGTCTGACGTACGTGTTAACTGTATTTTATATGGATGTATTTTATATAAGCAGACATCGGAATCTGCCGGTCATTCCAGGTCCGCCTTTGAGTGATATGATTTTGAGCCCTCTTTTTTTTTTTTTTTAATATGTATTTTGCAAAAAGTTCTAATATTTATTATACTGATTCCTTGTTATTACACGACTGCCCAAAGCAAAAAGAGTGTTATGTGTTCAGGGTTCATGTATGTTTGTGGGTATGTGAGTTTCTTTATTCCACCATAACTTCTAAATGCCTGAACTGATTTGGATAAATAGGGTATCGTTAGAATCCTTACAGCATTCCAAGTGACACTGGCTATATTTTTTTTTTGAAAAAATCAATATAGCGACTGTACGACGCCATTTTCAAATGTGAAAAAAATTTTTTTTTCTTCTATTATTACAATATGGGCATCAAATGAAAGGCCTCGATGAGCACATTCCAAAACTATATAATATGTCACTAAAATGTGTGAAATAAAATTAAATAAATTTAAAAAATATTAAAAACACGACTGCCCTGCCAAAAACGAACTAAAAAGTTAAACAACAAGACAAGTGTCATTGCAGTCGGGGGACCTCTTTGATCAAAAATTGTTCCATAATAAGGTCCCCCGACTGCAATGACACTTGTCTTGTTGTTTAACTTTTTAGTTCGTTTTTGGCAGGGCAGTCGTGTTTTTAATATTTTTTAAATTTATTTAAATTTATTTTGTGATAATAATTATGTAACTATTTGAATAGTAGCCTTCCCTACTGTCATAATACAATTTATTAAGAGGGCCCCAATCATGTTAACTCAATGCGGACCTGGGGCCGTACCGGCTAACGAATCGATTATCGAAAAGTCTATCGAGTGTCAACTTAAAACAGAAAAAAAAATCAAAGTAAGGAATTTCGTCTTGTACTTTCTGTTGACGTAATTTGGAAGATATCGATGTTCGTGTGACATCATGAATTGGGGTTTGCCATTTTAGCCCAATTGGGGCTCGATTTATCTGTTTTAATTTGAAACCCAGTAGACTTTTCGATAATCGATTCGTTAGCCGGTACGGCCCCAGGAATAATCGGCAGATTCCGATGTCTGATTATTTAGTGTAGGAAATGAAGCAATCTTTTTTATGGAGAACCCATCATTAAATACTCAGTCGATGAAACTTTGCAGATGTAATATAGTATGAATGAACCAAAACCTTATTACAAATATCCAAAAACAAAAAAAAAGTTTTGGATATTTAAAAAAATATGTTTCATTTATGATACTTCATCATATTGTAAAGTTTCGTCTACTGAGGATTTACTGTGGGGTCTACTTCCTTTCCTACACTAATAAGTGTGTTTCTAGTTCATATGTTAATTAGAAAACCTATGTCATCTGACAAGCATGTTAACACGTAACGTCGGACAAATGTGCCAGCATCTTTACCGATTGATTTTTAATTTCCATTTCTTAAAAAATATACCTATTATTAATATATTGTTTAATTGGCTATATTTGTCTGTATATTGCTATAGCGGGATTATTACCAAATATGTGACGCAATTTGTTGATAATTTTTGTGGTAACGCTATCGTCTAACCACCACCATTGTGTTGTCTTCACCATTTTAATAAAATGATAAAAATATTTTATGAAGTAATGTCTCATATTGTAAAATAATGATGGTCGATAATAAAAAGTGATTATTTTGATGTCTTCATATTACTAGGTAATTAGGTATTACCATATTTTTTAGTATAACAGCTTAGATTGTAGCACATAAGCTTATAAATAAATTACTGAATACATGTAGTCTGAGGTTCACAAAAGGACAGGGTATTGTGGAGTGGAGATCGAAATTAACCTAAAAACGAAGGTTTGTTTACTTGTACGGTCAACGGCACGCTGGGTTTCCACGACCGACAGCATAATGATATTCAATCAATTTATATTTTTTTTAACCTAACTATTAACACAGATTACATAATACTATAGTACAGATACCTCATCCGCATCCCATACTAAAGAAATGGCCATCGTAAGGCGACTATCGGGGCGATTAAAAATGTTTTTCTTGTAGCATGCTAGATGGCGCCGCTATCGTCGCAGCATGCTTAGCACAAATAGCAACAAACTTTACCAAATTTTCAACGCAAAAAGCAGAACAATCTTTTTAATACAGATTATCGCCGATAGGTGTCACTCAATTTTTATTAAAATTTATTTATAAAAACCCTTCATTTTACTGCTTCATTACAATTCTGCATTTGATGATTTTTTTAAGAAAGAATTTAAAAGTTTCATGTCTATTTTTCTCTGTATTTGAATATTACAAAAACAAATCGAAGCAGGTACCGCCATCTAGTGAGGTAAATTTAAACTTATTCTAACATTAGTTTAAATGTACCACTAGATGGCGGTACCTGCTAACTAATCCACATCTGTTGTTCCCGATGAGACCCCATGCTATTAACTAACTTAACTACTAACTAACTAACTATTAAGGTCCAAAATAAATTACAGATTTTTGACAGTTTTGTATAACCTCATATACTGCTGACTACCAAAAGTCAACGGCACACAGGGCTACTAAAAAGAAAGAAAAAAAAGACTACGGTTGAATACAGACGGAGAGTTTTGAAAGCCATGCATAACTTGTTGTTCCAGAGAGTTCCAAATAAAGGCAGGAGCTAGCGCTCCCCCGGCGCGCGCGCGCCTGGCGCTGCCCGCGCCGCCCGCGCCCGCGCCCGCGCCCGCGCCCGCGCCCGCGCCCGCGCACGCGCCCGCGCCCAGCCACCACAAGTCAGTACTACTCCTTATACTATTATACTAATACTTATACACACTATACAGTGGCGGTCACGTAGTGGCAGGATGTCACTCAATTTATCCCGGTTAGTGGTGTTACTGCTGCTCGAGATCTTGTAGCGATGCGCGATTATGAATGGTACTAACTGAATCATTCGATTACCTCAATCCTTCGAATAATTCGAATTACCATAAACATGTATTACTAATTAGTAGCGTAATTTTTTTTGATTTGATACTAGCGACACGGCAATACTGCGATACGTCGCGTAGGTGTAAAAATAAACAAATCTTTTTCATTTTGATTTCTCTATGAAATTACAAATTTCTTTCAATATCACCGATAATAATGAGTTACTCATTTGGATTAGTAACTTTCGCGACCGCCAAGCGATAATGAACTTTATGCTTGTGTATTAAGGCATAGTTTTGCACAGAGCTACTTTTTAAAAATGTTCAAAAGTATTACTAATTAGTAATGCTTATTAAATTAATGAAATTATTATATTACTAATCTGATATTCGATTATTGATATTAGTAATGATCGCGCATCACTAGACCTTTGTACGGGCATTTACCCCCGATTTTCCCATTTATTTTAAATTATATCTTAAAAAGTTTGATACTAATTAATAATATATATGAAAGTCGGACAGTAAACGAATTAAAGATTGAAGAAAACCAAAATACGTTGGAAGAAAAATTTATATTTACGAAAAATCGCTTCCAACATCCAAAAATTGATAGCAAACACATAGAAAACAACAAAATGACTTATTATTGATAGTGTGCCGACTGGTGGACGACGAAGATTTAAAGATCAGAGTTTCGGAATTTCCATAAATTTTTATGCTAATTTCACGGTTTTTTAAAACATATCCTGTACTGATCGGATTAGTTAGGTGTGTAAAGCGATCTGAATGTCCTCCATTCACTCCCTGGATGGCTATCATCTGATCACAGCTAGGTCAATCCCTGGCGGAGATTTCACCTCGTTTGTATGAAAATCAACTGGTGTCTTTAATTATGTGACCGCCACTGTACATACGTCATAAACATACACTTTACACCCCATCACTTGCACTACAAAATTGCAAACAATCATTAGTATACTATAGTATAATAAACTACCTTTTAAAGTAAAATCACATCTGTATCATTGAAATTGGTTTTAATGGGTGTACATTAGTATTCTTTGGTGTCGATATCAAGTTCAAATACACATTTAGGTACTTACTGGGTAGAAAAATTAAAAAAGAAAGCCAAATTATAAAATAAAGGACATCAGGCAAATACCTTTGACAAAAAACCCAAGAATGTATAGCAATTCTGTTTTTTCCATAATTAAGCCTTGTAATTAGTAAGTCATAGAAAATATTCTGATTTTAACAAAGTTTTATATTTTGAGAGTTGTTTGTGTTTTAAACTTATTTTTTTGGTAACCCCGACACTATTACAGCAACACCAGTTTTTTTTTTCATTTATTGTTTAAATTAATACAATATATACTTAAAAATAAACAAACACCGCTACAAAAGCCGTTTCGGCTTTAACTGTGGCGGGGGGTTCAGTTGCGTGAATTATTGAAAATTAATGATTTCTTAGGAAAATAATAGCAAAAACATGCTGCCATTGAAGCATAATGTGAACAAAGTCTTAATTTAAAAGATTGCATAAATTATTGTAGTATCTTACGAACTTATGTTTTCCAAAAAATATTTCTTTACAACTGCTTTAAAATTTTTCTTATCTATGTAGTTCCGGATGAAATCGTCACTCATTTCGTTTAGTAGTTCCGGTAGCAAACATTTCCAATTTCTTTTGCCGTAGAAATTTTTGTATTTAGGTACTATAAATTTTTTAATGTTTATTTTTCTCAAATTTAATGGACGTGAATTGGAGACAATTTTATGACAATTGCAATGTTCATCCACTAACTGACTTAAATTTATTGTATACGGTTAGAACTTTGCAATGCTCAAATAAGTTAGTCTCGCTGACTTTTAGTTTATTTTGAATCTTAGTTGGAACAATCAGTCGCAATAACTTACGTTGTAGTTTATAAATAATATGTAGGTGTGTCTTAAAAGTTACACGATCAAAACGTTTCGATAATTGCGCTAGTGATTCGGTGTTCTACCGAAATGTAATAAAGTCGAGTCTCCAGCGACAGTTTTTTTGAAAACATTCAACAAAATCTAACAATCAACACACAGAGTCACGTTTTTTTGCTTTAGAACCAAAACGGAAGAAGTGTGCATATGTCGTAACAAAACGCTGCTTGATAGTTGATTGACAGTGACCAAGTGACTGACCGCCAACCAATCGGCTTTCGCGTTTTCTTCGTGTTCTGTCAATTGACTGTCAATGTCATTCAAGATGACATTGATGACACGCATATAGCATATAAGCCACAGAGTATCAATGACAAAGATATCTTTATTCGAAATACTTCCGACTTTTTAGTAATTAATTTAAACGAAATGAAGGAGTTTAAAAATAAAGTTGCTACTGTTTTATGATTCTAATAATACATATTGCTTAAAGATAACAGAATTATTCTTATACACTTTTGGGACTGATGTGCCTGATGTCCTTTGTCATACGTTTCATTAGTTACTTGGTACACAAATAGATTATAATCAAAGTAGTGTAATAGTTTTGATTGCTATTTCTGTAGAGTATCGTAGAGAATATAATAATTATATATTACACAATATTTGCATGTTTGTGTGTTGACTATTTCTTTTAGCACTTTATTAGAAGCTTCTATATTATCAATATTTATTTGCAATTTGGTTACACGGCTCATCATATAAATATGCACTAAATCGAAAAACAACACAATTTTTAACTGCAATTGAATAAAAATGTAAAGTACTTACTTATCATAAAAATCCAGGTATTTTGTAAAATAACCTATATTCATGTAATTGATTAAACTGACATGTAGTAAGCTTTAGAAATCAGAACAATACTAGTTATACCTTTAAATAAAAATAAATAAAAATAACTTTATAATCTAGCACTGCTTGTCTAAATCTAAATTATTAACAGTTTTAATAATTCGTTCAATGTCTAACTGTAACGTTTATTAAAAGTTCATTGTATACATAATCAAATATTAACTGTGTAGGTAGTTATTAATCTACCTAACAAAGAAACATCTTGTTAATCCTGATTTTTTCCATTTCATTAATAATTTAGTATCACTAATCAGCTGATCAAATTGTATGACAGTTATTTACAATTAAAATGATTTTTTTGGTAAAGATGTCCAGAGAACATGTGTTTCAATAATACGTATAACTTTTTCCATTTGGGTTTTAACCAAAGATCCGTGTAACCAAGTTACAGTATTGCCACTATTTTAATATAAGTCATAAAGTTAACTTTTTGGTCGATTAGACGAAACTAAAATATTTTTTTCTGACTGTTGATAATAAAAATATCTGACATTGCAGACTTAATAAAAACTACAATTGTTAAACGCGTTAATGGCTGCAATTAACTTTGCAAACGTAAACACTCTTTGTAAGTAACTTTCCGTAATTTATTACTTGTGTATATATCCGACGTTTCTATGCGCGCCAACTGTCAAAGCGGCCATTTTTGTTTGCGTTTCGCTTCCACTTCAGGGTGTAGGAATGTGCAAGAAACGGAACAAAGATCAAAATGGCCGTACAGTCTTACATAAATGTAAGTCACAGTACTTACATAAATGTAAAGGCAACCTAGTGAGAGGCGTTTACACATTTACTGGAAAGTTTATTGCAATGCAATAAACTGCCATTGAGTTTTTTACTCAGTTTTTCTTTATTTTATTTATTTTTTGCAAAAAATAATTTAATGTTAGCTATCAGAAAAAAAAAAAAAAAATACCTTCATATTAAAATTCGCGTTAAAGGAGTTTTCCGTGACTAGTAGTGGTAATACCGTTTAGGCTTCGATCAAAAATACCCTAGATGACGGTCACAGTCTTAAAAACGGAATCTCGTAATAACGGCCCACTTCCAAACTGGGCGTTTATTTTGAACAAAGTATTATCTCCTTTGTTTTTTACTATACAATGTGTTTGGATAGCGATGTCGGAGCTTTTAAAATGTGATCAATTTTATCGACAAATCACCTACATGTTGGGGTTTATTCCCTCTCCTGGGTGTTTGGCAGTCAGTCCGCTGAACCTGCTAAGTAATTTATTGTACTGTTTAATTTTAGTTTTAAGTTTTTGTTTGGCTCTATGCTATTGTTTAGCATGGCTTAGTTTACTTGAGCTATCTGTAGTGTTGCAGGTGAACCTGGGAATGTCTTTTTTTCGTTTGTTATTTTTAAATTTGACTGTTTTTTTAACATATTCACAAAATAGAGTGCTACCAACCTATTATTATTCACATATCTATATTCTATACTGCCACTATTATATGTACATAACATATTCGCTTTTATTTATTTCTTACTACAAATCATTTTATGTTACTTATATATTATTATGTATTATTTCAATAATTAAATGAATAATGGTAAATGTTTTAAAGTTGGATTATTCAATGCGGGTTCCCTTGGTACAGGGCATGATGAATTTGTCTCCATGATGAGTAGGTTATCGGTAGACATTATGGCCATAAACGAAACTTGGATGAGAGATGGTGAGGAGGGACGCGCCCCTCGTGTGCCGGGTTTCCGCCTACGGCATTGCCCACGGCCAGTGTCCATATGTAGTGGACGCGGTGGTGGAGTTGGTTTTTATGTTAGAAAGGGCATCTATGCACGTACCTGTGCGCATCCTGACTCCCCTACTGTTGAACAGATGTGGTTGAGTATTAAATTGAACTCCTTGCATATCGCTGTGGGCACAGCTTATAGACCACCTTGGATGGATCTCAATATATTCATCGATGCTCTATCCGAGTCAGTATGTGCCCTTGCCCACCACGATCACATTATCCTGTTAGGAGATTTCAATGTTGACATAAGTAAGCCAAATGATAATAAGACAAAACTGTTACTTAGTTTCTTTGAATCTTTTAATCTAACCCAACAGGTCAATTCGCCTACTCATTTCACAGAACACAGCCAAACTTCAATAGATCTGGTATGCACTGACATTGGGGTGCTGAAGGTTGATGTTTTCCATATTCCTGAACTAGGCAAACACGCCGTTATCGCTGTTGACCTGCGCATCAAAAAACCTAAACCTTGTCCTTTTTACATAACCTATAGGCCTTTAAAAGATATTATGCTTGATTTGTTTAACAGTGATTTGGGTAAGATAGATTGGAACTATATTCAGAGTCAAACTGATCTTGACACAATGATATCTGTTTTCAATTCTAATCTAACACTTTTGTTTGATTTGCATGCCCCTTTTAAAACAGTTCGAGTCAAGGAACATTCATACCCTTGGATAACCGATACAGTGAGGCAGATGATGCATATTAGGAATGAGGCTCACACTAAGTGGAAGAAAACCAGATGCGAGTCCCACAAGATTTTTTATAAGGAAATGAAATCTGTAGTTTTCAATGGATTAATACAGGAAAAGAAAAGTTACTTTGAGCACAATATTAATCAAAAAATCAACAAACCTAAAACATTATGGAAAAATCTAAAAGAAAATATTAATATAAAAAATAATAATGAATATATTATTCAACAATCTGATCCTGACTCTATTAATTCACATTTTTTAAATATTCCCAGTACAGGTGCAATATCTATCTCAGAGCTTACTTTTTACGAACACCATCGTTATGGCAATCAAACCTTTTCACTTACTCTGGTGTCTGAAGAGACAGTGGCTAATGTTATAAAGGGCTTGCATTCTAATGCTATAGGTGTTGATGGTATCTCCCTCCAAATGTTACTCATGACTTTGCCACAGTCACTTTCCACCATAACAGCCATTGTAAACAAATCTATAAGTGACTCGAATTTTCCAACTCTGTGGAAGTTGGCTCTTATTAAACCAATCCCTAAAAAACCAAACCCAAATGATGTCAGTGATCTTCGTCCTATTAGCATTTTGCCATGCCTGTCCAAGATAGTTGAGAGGGTGGTTTACAATCAGATGGTCAAGTATCTCGAGCACAACTCCATACTACCCCAGCTACAATCAGGATTTCGTAAGAGGCATAGCACGTCCACTGCACTTCTAAATATAGTAGATGATGTTCTAACTGCGCAGGATAACGGTATGGGTACTCTGCTTGTGCTCCTTGATTTTTCGCGCGCTTTCGATTCTTTAAGTGTACCACTGTTGCTATCAAAGCTGACTTATTATGGTTTTGACATAGCCACTGTTCGCTGGTTCCACAGTTATTTGCTTGGACGTACACAAATGGTGGAGCTTAAGAGGGAGGATGGTACTCTGTCTCATTCTCAACCCCTGGTCGTGGCCAAAGGAGTTCCACAAGGGTCCATCCTGGGCCCTCTCCTTTTCATCCTCTACAGTGCTAACATAATTGAATGTATCAAACACTGCCAGTATCACATGTATGCTGATGACATTCAACTCTATCTTAGTTTCCAC
The DNA here is from genome assembly GCA_928269145.1 of Agriphila tristella. NCBI lineage: Eukaryota > Metazoa > Arthropoda > Insecta > Lepidoptera > Crambidae > Agriphila > Agriphila tristella. The sequence continues at coordinate 3,780,965 of OV743442.1, read as the reverse complement.
CCTAGTGATTCAATTGATGCAGCAAAAAAGATAAATGAAGATCTTGATAGTATCTCAAAGTGGTCTCACTCTAATTGTCTCATCTTGAATCCAGCAAAATCCAAATTCATGATCTTGGGCTCAAGAAAACAGGTGGCCACTATTAGGGTTCATTCCCCTCGAATACATATCGCCAACAAGCACATCGAATTAGTCACTGAGGCTCGGAGTTTGGGCGTTTTGCTGGATTCTAACCTGCATTTTGAAAAACATGTGGCAGAAGCAGTTCGCAACTGTTTCTATCGACTTAAAGTGTTATATAAGATACGTCCTTTCTTAAGCGAAGACATCAGAATCAGACTTTGCGAAACCCTTGTCCTGTCGAAATTAAATTATGCGGATACGGTCATTGGTCCCTGCTTGCTAGCGCGAACTGAGCGTCTCATCCAACGTGTGCAAAATGCGTGTGCACGCTACTGCTTTTCAGTACCACCTAGAGCGCACATTACACCTTTCTTAAATAAGTCAAATCTAATGAGGATGGAGGCTCGTCGTAGGCTGCACTTTACTTCTTTGTTGTTTGATATAATACACACCAAAGTCCCTCAGTATCTCTTTAACAAACTTAAATGGGCCAAGGACAATAGTGCATGTCGCTCACGAGCCTCTTCCTATATGATACTCACACCGGTACACAAAACAGCTGCTTTTCGAGGTTCCTTCAGGTATTCGGCCTCCAAATGTTGGAACAATTTGCCGCCTCCCATCCGCACTATTAAAACCCGTGGTTCATTTACTAGACATTTTAAATGTTACTTGTTAACACTACAGACGGACATGAGATAAACAAGCAAACATAATAGTTAACTGTAATCTGCACTTATTTATTTATCTCATTGCTTACCATTATTTTATTGTGCTGTCTTTTGAGGTCGACTTTTGTACTCATTTTTATTGTGCCGGTAACTGTTTCTTATGTATTTGCTTTTGCTTCTTAGTCTTTTTTATTTTTATGTTAAATGTAATAATTTGTAAAAATATTTTCCATTTGAATACGTGGCAGGTCAATCAAAGCATGTGATAAATGGTAATGATGTGGCAGCCACATATTGGGTACTCTTGTCACAGATCGTGTAAATGTCATTTTGACATATTACTCTTTTTTTGTTATTAGTTTTCTTTTTTGGTTTTGTGTTAGTTTATAAAAGTGTGTAATTTGTTTGATAGTAATTTTGTTCCGGTAATAATAAGCAGGTTATTAAATATATAATAATAGTAAAATAATAATAGCCTCTTGCCTTGCATCATTCTTTGTTATTTAAGTATTTGGGCATTGTTTATTTTTTTTGTAGATTTGTCATTTGTCATTGCCAGACGGTAAGGAAGTAATTAAGTAGGTATTTAGTTGTAATTTCTATTTGTTTTATTTTTTCTATATATCTTTTTTCTCTTTTGTTGTGTTCGTATGCTTGTGGCTTTGTTTCTGTTCCGTGATGTCACCACTGGCCTCAGCAGAATACCAGTAGCAGTAGAATGTTTTTAACGTCTACTGCTTATACTGAGTTGAGGTCAGTCTTGGCATCACATAGCACTGCACAGTGCAACTTTGTTAATGTTTAGTTACCATATATATATTTATAAGTTATTGTTATGCTTTGTGTATGTGATATGTGCTGTCAATAAAACTATATTCTATTCTATTCTATTCTCCTATTGAAATGGTCGCCATTTTAAATTTGAGTTTTCGTTGACTTTGTCGAAAAATAATAATGGGGAATGTCTGAAAAAAAGCAAATTGGATGAATATTTTTTTATAGGTAGGAATAAGCTCCCTTAGTTATAGAAAAAAGTTTCAGAATTTTTCGCTGCGTAAAAAAAAAAAAAAATTAAAGTCTCTTCGACTTTACAAATGTGTAAAAGTAACAGCAGAATGGAGATTATACCTTTGCCACCACCTGCCACAACAACAACACGATTAAAAAAATAAAAAGCTTTGACATTTTGACGTTTGTCATTTTTGAAACTTTTTTTTAATACCATGATGTGGTTGTGGCAGGAAGTGGCATAGATATAATTTCCATTCTGCTGTTACTTTTGTATATTTGTGAAGTCGAAGAGACTTTAATTTTTTAAACCTTTTTCTCGCAACCAAAAACGCTGAAACTTTTTTCTATAGCTAAGGGAGCTTATTCCTACCTATAGAAAAATATTCAGCCAATTTGAGTTTTTTCGGACATTCCCCATTATACCACTTATCAAGTAAAAAAAAAATTGTGTAAACTTTCAACTTAAATACATCATAAAAATCATTGAAAGCGAATTTTATATGAAATGTAATCTTTTTAACACGTTTTTTTTTAAGTTTTTCTTCAATATCTCAAAAACTAGGACATATGTTCAGTATTTTTTTACTCCAGTAATTTTTATGAAGTAAGTACTTATACAAGGTTATTTTTGGTTCATTGAAAACCTCTCGTGGGGTTGATCAGATTATCAAACTGAACAACTTGTTCAGTTTGAGGATCTGATCAATCCCACGAGGGATTTTCAAAGAACTACAAATAACCTTGGATATGTTAAAAATATGTTAAAAGTTTACAAAAAGTTATTTTTTATTTGATAGCTGTGGTATTATTAGCTTTCGGACAGTATTTTTTTAATAACTGTAATACTTCTAAATCCGTAGAAATTACGTAAATTTTTTGGCAGGGTCATCTAAAATAAAAAGTCAAATTTAAAAGGGCGGCCATTCCAACAGAGAAGGGGATAGACCCCAACATGTGGGTGATTTGTCGATAAAATTGATTATATTATTTGGCTTTAAAAAGCTCCAACATCGCTATCCAAACACATACTATAAAGATGAATCTGGAAAGAATAGTATTTTGTACTCAGCTAAATATTGGTGTGGGGATTCGAATCGCTTTTTTTTTGTCAGTCCACATTTGCGTGCTGTTTGTTCGTGAAGCGTTATCTAGGAAAATTTCGCGTTCCCCACTAGACTTTCAGTAGGGAAAAGTTCCATGTTTGTTCGTGAACCGTGAACCTAGGATACAGTTAATCGAAGCCCGTATAGTAGGTAGTTGGCATGGTATATATATTGCAGCGCTAGCGCGCGGCGCTCGACACACCTGCGACCGCCGGGACGCCGCCCCATCCGTCCCGCCGCGAGCCCCCTGGCGTTGCCCTCCAGGTAAATCAAACACATGGTATTCTGAACCATATTGTCATCACATTAGGGTTCATAATTAAGACTCTTTTCTTCATAAAAAAACTAATCCATTCGCTAACAGTCTTATGATTATTTTTTTGGCGATTTTAACTATGGCTCCCCGCCCCGCTGTGGAGCGGCATACATTTCTCCCGCGACGGGGTGCGGATACAATGTGTGGTGCCGCGCGTGTTTTCTTTACAAACTGACTTACGATGGGCAACGTAAGGAACAAAATTCATGTGCACCCGTATTGCCCCTGCACGAACTAAATGTAAGTTGTGACAGCGGCGTGCAAGCGATTTTTTACTTTAGGACAGGGGCGTGCATACCATATAGGCAATTAGGCAGTGCCTACCTCATTGAGAACCTAAATAATATTCCACTGGTATTAAAATTAATTTCGTTTAATTGGTTCCGTAATTCTATACTTAACCAAACTTCTATTGAACACCCGCCCAGTAAGTTTTTACTTACGCTAAATACGTACGGTAGGCAGTGTACAGATTGCCTATTCGAAGCGAGCAGCGTTTCATACAACTTATTTAGAAAAGGTATTGGTCAAAGTTATACGGCCGCAAAAAAAGTGCGCTCTTTGTCCGTGTAACGTTCTAAAACATGACCTTCGCAATGTGACAGCGCTAAGTAAGCTAGCCTACCGTGCCGGTCGAACGAATTTTTTAGCGAGATAAACCGACGACCCCCGCCCGACCCTATATCTGTCTCACTCGGTCCCATACGCAATAGATTATGACCTTTCGCTCATGCTATGTCAGAGTTTTATCTCACGAGACCGGATGACTTGAACAAGTTTCGACTTTATTGCGATGTCATAAAAGTGTTGAGACCCGCACGTGTGAAAAATGCAACAATGCAAACAAATGCAAGTGCCATCCTTCCTTCCTTCCTGCCATCAAAATCCATATTACCTACCAAATATTAGGATTTTTTAAATGATAAGCGCAACTACGACTAGTTAGATCTATAGTGCCTACCGCGCTGGAAAACCAATGCACGCCCCTGCTTTAGGAGTGGTTAAGAGTCGCTGTTGCCCATGATGTTACTTAGATACATACCGCGGGCGCGGAGCCAGTGTGATAATCGCCTTAAGTAACATCAATATTAAGATAATTAATAATTAAAAAAAATACTAGAAAAAATCGACTCACCCGCGGCAACTCAGACGGGATGCGGGTGAGTCGATTTTTTCTAGTATTTTTTCAACTATTAATTATCTTAATATATAAAAAATAGCATTGTGAATGCCTAAAAAATAAAAATCAATAACATCAATATTTAAAACAAGTAAATTCAATTTAAAAAATATACTTACTTAAATTAAATTTCATAGGTTTTGGCATTAAAATTCTAAATTGTTAATGCTCAGTTCCAGATACTGGAGGAGGCGTCACTACTATTAATTGTATCGTAATATATCTATTTATTTATTGTTTTTATATTTTTAGCTGTAAATATGTTTGCTATGAAGTTTTTATTATTTATGCTAAAAGTTCTTTACATTTAATTTGGCATGAACAGTATATTATGCGTCTTTTATCTTTTTCTTTGGCATCAAGCTTCTTTATTAAGATCCGCATGCACGAAACTTAAAATAAAATTTGGTTTATTGGTTTAAAAAGATATTGTCACTTTTTTAAAGTCGTTGAAATATCTCATAAGACCTGTCTTGTATAGTGCAGGTGCGGTACATTTGAACAGTTCTTTCTTTGGTAATGTAGCAAGTCTTAATAATAAGAGTCTATCAAATTATTGAAGAGAAGTTTTAAAATATTAAGTTAATGAATCTCAGAGTTACGTCATCTTAGATCATTTTTTGCATGATTTTTCACTCTGTGCTATTTAACGTCAACACAATCGCCGATAGCTCTTATTCCCTCCGCATAAAGGCGGTCGCCGGTAATTGTCTACATTCGGCGAATATGCTTTCGTCCGTTGTTTACGGTCACGAGTAATAAAATTACACCATTGAACCAAAATGTAATATATTTTTCTATAGTGCAGTAACTCCTTTGTGTTGGCGATGAATGCAGACAAAGGACGACTACGACAAATATCCGATCTCTAGTCATAATACACTGGCCTGCAAAACTAAGTATTACAGAGGTCTATTTTCATACAAACGAGGTAACTTTGAAGCATTGGTTTTCCGCCCAGGATTAAACGTGGTGTGATCTGATGATGGCCATCCAGGGAGTGAATGGAGAAGATTCAGATCCCCATACACACCCAACCGATCTGATCAGCATTCTAAGAGATGTAAGGATAAGAGTTATCAGTTCCAGCATTTCCATACATTTTAATGCTATTTTCGTGGTTTTTTTAAACATATCCAAACAGCTCTTAGAATGCTGATCAGATCAATTAGGTGTGTATGGGGATCTGAATCTTCTCCATTCACTCCCCGGATGGCCATCATCAGATCACACCACATTTAATCCTGGGCGGAGAACCAATGCTTCAAAGTTACCTTATTTGTATGAAAATAGACCTCTGTAGTAGTTAGTTTTGCAGGCCAGTGTAGTAGCCGTGTTTGTCACGTTGACACTGGGCCCCGTTGCAGCACGCGCGTCCGCGAGCTGTACGGCAGCGCGCAGCCGGCGCGCCGCCCGCGCCACCACAAGCCGCGCGCCGCGCCCAGCGACCACTGAGCCGGCACCCGACGCGCTATCGATATATCGATAACATCGCGCTAATCTCGATACACACCATTATTCATTACCTTACGGCCAAATACTCAAACGATTCTTAAAGTTAAAGACCTTATACACGTTAACTGGCGCCGCCAATTCATTTATTTTTATTATACGTAAACCGGTGGGTCAAGTCTGCTAATGTTAACGTCAAAATCGTGGTGAATATTAATGCTTTTTGACACAGTTCTTGTTTCTTAAACCCAAAATCGAGACACGATGTGTTTCCGTTTTGGGTTTAAGAAACAAGAACTGTGTCAAAAAGCTTTACCATTCAAACACCATCGAACCACGATTTCGACATTCACATTCGCAAAATTGACCCCCAGGTCAATATTTAGAAAAAGGAAACAACCACGCCCTCTTAAATTGGCTCTTACTCTTTTTTGAATAACTCTTCAACAGTTTTCATTCTTTCTGTAAGTTTTAAAATCCATTTAAACCAAAAGTGGCCACTGTCGTTTCAAATGCATTTTGAAACTAGTACAAAGAATGAAAAATATTAAAGAGGGCGTGGTTGTTTCCTTTTTTTAATATTTACTTGGTTTACGAGTAATAAAAATTAATGTATTGGCGGCGCTAGTGGAGCAATATAAGCGCCTTAAGGCCACCAAGTTAAATTTAAATAAGTTAACAGATTTGACAGAAACTCTATGAAAGTGACAGCTCATTTAAGTTGAGGAGACGCCTTTGAGTATTCGGCCGTTAGAAACGTTACAATATCTATAGACCTAACGATAGTATAGTATCGATTTGAATGTATTATTATCTGTAACATCGAGAGTATCGATTCTTTCGCCCTTACTAACATGTATAGCAGATGTATAACACGGTGTTTTGTCCCTTTCTTCTTAATGTCAAACTTAAATAGTTTGACAGAGAGTAATCATTGTGCTATTCAATCTTTAGTTAAGGGGAATCGTATGTATAGTTGACGGCTTGACGCCTGATCCTGATCTGAGGCCCTACCTGCTAACTTTCCCAACTTCAGCAAACCTGCCGGGCTTCAACTTAAAATAGATAAATCGAAGTACGGAATTTCGTATTGTACTATTTGCCGAAGTTATTTGGGATATCGATGTTCGTGTGAAATCATGAATCGGGGTTCGCCATTTTGACCTGCTTGGGGCTCGATTTATCTGTATTAATTTGAAACCCGGCACGACTTGTCGAAAGTCGGAGCGTTAGCCGGTACTGCCCCACGAAATTTTCGTTTCGATATCAATTGAAAAATTATGTAATTTTATGCTAGTTTTTACTAATAATTAATTTATTTTGCCCTCAATAATGATATTGAAAGTATGTATTCTAAACTTATGATACTACCTGTCACAACGATTCTATCGATATTGTAACTATTTTGCGAGGTCCACTGTCGATATTCTGATTTATCGATAACTAAGCAACACTGTACTGGACTACTCGCGACATTACGCTTTTAAACTGATAACTTATGGGTGTATTCTTAAATTGGAAAATCGATATATCACTTCATTTCATAATCTTTTCCTAAGTTTAATCATTTTTAAAACCTTTCAGCGAGCGATTTCGGATCGCGATCGGTACTTATTCTGACAGACCTACCTACCAGTAAGAAAAGATACATTCGGAGCGGTATCATTATGGTTCAGAATATATCGAAGTATATTTTAAGAATATGCCCCAAGAAACTAGAATTATGATTTCCTCTAAAATATTCGTAATTTTTATTTGTCATGGAACTAAATAACTTTTGTTTTAAAAACCGAAGATTCTTTAGTTCATTTTGTGAATGGATTCTTTTCTAACTGCAGTATAGAGCTATTAAAAAAAATTTTTTCTCTTCTATTAGGTTTGGTAGCTAATAAAAAAACTTTTGCTTTAAGTACAGCTCTGTGCTATAGCAAGAACAGAACCATAGTAAATTAACAATAAAATGTCATAAAAATATTTAAGTTTTGGTTGGTATATAAGTATGCGCAAGTATTTTTTGTCATTTAAAACAATAGCTGTGGCAACGGACGCAAATAAGAACGGTTGGGACTTTAAGGCCGATATTTTGTATAAAAATACCTCCGTTTAATGGATTCTGTTTATGTTAGTTTAACTTATCGTGTTATTTCATCATCAGAGCCTGGCTTCTGACATAATACGCCATGACATGACAACATTTTTGACAAGAATAATCGCATTTATTCGTCCCACGATAAGGTCGATAATTGCGTATTCGACGTACAAACACCTAAAGTTGGTATGCAAACTTCACTTATTTATAATGACGGGAAACAAAATAATAATTTAAGACAAAATCCTTTAATATCCAACCGTTCGCGTTCTGCTAAAATTTTGTCAAACGAAATGTTTCTAAAAGTCTCAAATAATTTATATGTTGGGGTATTTTTCCAATTTTTTACATTGTTTTGTATAAGTGTAAAAAAAACAATACAACAAAAATTTTTAGTATTCACTCGGTATTTGATTTAAGGGCCGGAAAATATGACATGTAACCTCGTACTATTATGAATAAACATGTATGTACACATACCGTATAATAGGTATTGGTATTTCTTCGCGTTTTCGCGTGCAATTTATTGTATTTCTCATAATAATTATTATTTACTACGCCGCATGAGGCTTGTGGCGACGAAACGTAGTATGTTCCGGCCTTGTGACGCAGATTATCCTAGATTATATATAATACTTAGTAACTTTTTAAGATATACACAATACATTGTTATCTCATAATGACATTGCAGTGCTAAATAGACTTTTTGCAGTGCCTATTTTAATGTGGGTAGGTATCATACGCAGGATATTTTTGCAACTATTCATATTATTAGACACGACTGTAAATCATCTAATTGATAAATTAGGTAAAATAGAAAAAATCCATAGTGTATATACAATTGGATATTATATTTAACTCGATATTGTAGCTTTAGAGTAATTTTCAGTGTATTAGAGTAATTATTGATATTAAGACAATATTAATTTGTCGCTATTGATAAAACCAGTACTTAGGTATTTCATTTTTATACTCGCTGATCATTTTTGCTACATGAAATACTTATTTTATTTTGTATTTCCTTAAAACAGAATGAATTCGTTTGTTTAAAACTGTGCACAAGATAATAACATAGGCTATCCCATTTCTGATATGTCTCTTTCATTCTATTAAATTAAATGAACATTGTTTGACAAGATAATTATTGATTGTGTAACCTATACCATTATCACAATTTAAACTTTGAAATGTATTTTTAAGATACTGGGTTTTAGTGATTTAATTGTAATTTATATTTAGCGTAGAAAATGATCTATTACAGTTATACTTTAAGTCGCGTATAAACTTTCCAGCAACAAAGTACCTTTTATTCCCACCAGATGACTCACGGTTCATTTTAGTTCGTACAGTCAACAACAAAAGAAATTGCTTACCTCTCATGCCAGTATAAAAATATTTGGCAGCGAAAACGACATTTGTGTTGCGTCAATTATATCGATTGATGTAAACAAATCACTTTCGATCGCCAAATTGCATTCGTGCAATGTTTATTTTTTATTGATATATCTTTTGACATGTAAACAGATATTTGTTTGCCAATGAAAAGGAAATCATCTGATGGACTCAGACATGGACATGTTGTTCAATGTATTGAATTATTGGAATGATTACTTAACTTATAAATAATAGCTAAACCATAATTATTATTTTTAGCTTTTATTGACATTTGGTGATAATTAATCTTCTCTGTTGGCAACATTTTCATGAATACATAAATCTCATAAAAACTGTGCTCGAACTTGCCACTCATATTTTTTGTATCATAATTTATTTTATTCCATGTAACTATGTTATTTTAAAGAGCTTGCACACAAATTGTGTATCATGTTCACATTCTCTTGTAAGTGCGGCCAGCTTCAAAAGTAGTTGAAGACTTTTGTACCATGTCGCAGCTATGATCACGTTCCTAACTGGAGTTTTGCAACAGAACATGCGTTTAAATTAATGTGACGGAGTTCTTAACTGCTCAGCTACTTCTGAACCCGACTGTACGTTATGTCAATTGTTTCTTGATATTTTCGACAAAATGTTACCAATCTGTCTGTGAGCATCTTATGATAATCTTACGGGTTCTAGCCTCCCTGGATAGCCTCACAACAAAACATAGTAAATATTTAAACGTAGGTTATGTCACGTGTCTAGCTATAAAGTGTGTAAGTTAAGTTCCCGCGGATTTGCTGTATCTCGAACTGCACAAATTTTGAAAGGTGCTGGATACAAATTGCCCATTCCTTGAATAAAATATTTTGTTTCTCGTCAACTCTGGTTTGATTTCTATGAAATCCTAACCCATAGGACGATTGTGCAGTACACTTTGAATTTTATTGGCAGACTTTAAATACTTAGTTCTCAATCTTAAAAGGCAATGAAATTTTTTTTCGCTTTTAGAAATCGTACTATAATACAGCGTGAAATTTTAACCATTTGGTTCCCGCCGTGGGGTGGTTCCACTCATGATTACAAGCAACTTTTACTATGGGGCTAACTCTCCTGCTCGCAAAAAAAATCAGCTGTTCCATACAAAAGTGCAGTACCTACTCGACCTTAATGTATGGAACAGCAGATTTTTTTTGCGAGCAGGAGAGTTGGCCCCATAGTAAAAGTTGCTTGTAATCATGAGTGGAACCGCCCCACGGCGGGAACCAAATGATTAAAATTTCAGCGTGTATTTTCTCGCAGAAATCTCACTATAATATTTTCTCTCAGTCATGTGATGTGTGATATTTTATTTAACAAGATATTTTAATATAATGTTCTGAATATTAGTAGGTAGGTACGTATTTCTATGCTTTGGATGTTTGTGTTTGACAGTATTTTACTTTGTGTAAATTTAAAAACCTACTTATATGTGAAAATAAAAAAGGAACGGTAGAAATAATACATCAAACGAGTAGATTTGTCAAATAATTATATATTAGAAAGAAAGAAATCAGCAAATAATTATAACTGGTTGCCCAAAGCCCAAATACAAATAAATTAGGCAGGTATTTCAAAAATATACTTATCCACTACAAAATGTGTAGGTAATGAATGACAAAATAATTCAAAAAATAACACTAATTAGCCCCATTACCAAAATTCGAATAATATACCGATTAAGAATAATTAATAAAAAGATAATCATTATATCATATAAGTCAACTAATCTACAAATTAAATGACAAAAATAAAATTTTATGGAACAGCATCACTGCAAGTGGCTCCGTCTTTGGGGTCAGCCATGTTGGAAGCCATTTTGTTTTGGACGCCATTCCGCGTCGACTGTCAGAGGCTGAGGCGGCAGATGTCTTCGTTGATCTCCAGCATCTGGTCGATGAAGGCTTGGTTCGACATCACCTTGGCTAGCTTGCAGATCACCATGCGGAGTTCACCGTCCTTGTAGTTCATTTGGGCGTTGCATAGTTCTATTTCCTCCGATATCGACTCCGGAATCTAGAATCAAAAGGTTTAACATCAATGAAATGGACGTATTATGTTTGCAGGTGGTGGCCTATTATCAACTTCCTCATTCATTCATACTTTATTCTCTTTTATCATTAATTTTCCATTCTTGTACGGTTACGTATCATTATTGTGTTCATTATTCAGATTTCTAATGACGCATTCGATATATGGATCAACAATAACAAAGGCAAATTATAGCTTACGTACTTAGAGCAGCATTGTAATCAAATTGGAATAATTGAACAGCTGTTGACTATTTATCTGTATTGATGGGTTGAATAATTTTGTTGAATCACAGTGTAACTTAATACAACGTGTTAATGAATAAACGCAAAACCTCTTAGGTGGTGTGGTGATTGTGCTCATGAATATGAACAACTTTTACTATGGGGCCAACTCTGCAACTCAACAGAAAAAATCAGCCGTGATTTAATTATGATTTATGATTAAAAAGGGGATTTTTCTAGCACTTTCTCTCCCGTAGAGATTTCCCCACCGATGGCGTCTGACCTTCATGACAGTTTTGTCATCAGCACAGAATAAAAAATATCGATTTCAAAGACTCACATTGTCCGATTCCAAGAACATGCTGAATTTGTGCTTGGTCTTCGTCTTCTCGTTTCCGTTGTCGAAGAACAGCGTGAACTGCGCGTCCTTGCCGCGCCCCCCAACTGGGAAGTACAGGCCTGCTCGTACGTGACCCTTTTGGTCCCGGGACAGTAAACTCCTGGAAGAGAAGAAACGTGGTTAGCGAAAAGACCCCATCGTTATACCAAAATACTTAGTCATCCAGAAATCTCCGAGTCGTTCACATTGTTGGTCCTTCGATAAATTAGACACATGATCATAATATAAGTTCTGCAGTCTTGCTTTTGCGAATAGAAAAAACAAGGTGATTATAATGTTTGAGCAGGTAAGAAGTGTGCAAAGCTTCTATTAAGTGTGAGTTTATCTTTTCGACTAACTATCACCAACTGGGGAAAATTATTGCAAAAACTCATTAAGCTTTAGCCTATCCGCTGCGTTAAGCGGGACACGCGCGCGGGGCTACATAGATTAGAGCTTACTCATGCACTGCGCAAGCATCTGTCCGTCAAAAGACCAGCAATCTATATTCACGCGCCGTGTACCCGCGGCGGGATCCCGCTTAACGCAGCGGAGTGCTTTAGACCCCTCTAAGAATTTATAGTGTTGTAGGTACCTGAAGTTGTAAACGAGATTCCTGCGCTCAGTGACGTGCACGCCGTCGAGGTAGGGCCGGGCTGCGAACACCAGGGAGGTCTGGCACTTGACGTCGTCGCCCCTCGTCTCCCGCTCCTGCCACTCCACGTAGCCGCTGTTCTGAGGGCTGAACACGTAGTTGTACTCCTTGCGGCAGTGCGGCTCGTCGGATTGTGTAAACCAACCTGTTGGCAGACGTTCTATGTTAGGTAAGTAGTTAAAAAAAAGATTCTACAAATTTTTATATCATTGAAACCTAAATCCTTTTTAACTTGAAGTCTAAGTTGAGTTTTCTTAAAAAAATATACCTAACTTGGTTAAATGGCAAGACTCGGCTGTCCACTATCTGCTAGCTCGAGGTCGTTCGCCAACCAGATGGTCTAACCTAGCAAGAGTAGCAACCTCCTCAAAAAAATTCCATCAAGTAGTGAGAACAATATGGACCGAGACCAATGGAGACAAATCGTAAAAGCAGCTGGTGATCACGATCCTCAGTTATGAGGGAACGATTGAGAGAGAGAGAGAGAGATATTTACTGGAGTTCAGGATACTAACCAGTATGTGGATAAGCTCGATCAGCCATGAGGGTGACGACCCTTGGGACGTGGTAGCCAGGGTCGGCAAGCAGGAGGCCGGGGCGACCTTCCAGTCTGATCTGAACGCCGACCATCACGTGTTCCTTCTCCGCCGCGACCGCCGCCGGGCTGTCTCCACGCGACACGTAGCCCCATATGTCCACCACTGCTTCTTCACACGACAGCAAAGCGGTCGCAGCCGCGAACCCCGGGAACTCCTTGTTCAAACCCCGCCATCGCCTTATCAGCTCGAATCCCAAACCGACGCACGTGTGTTTCTGCGCGCGGATCGGCGGCGCGTATTTCTCGTACACGTCATAAAGCGGCTCCGCTGAACGCTCGAAGGCGTCGTGCAGCGACACGAAGTTGTTGACAGAATCGTAGTTGTCGGTGACGAGCAGCCGGCGGAGGACAGCCTCCGCTTTGGTGACTAACTCTTCGTGGGTAGCCGGCGTCAGGTCGAGCGGGCGCCGCGGTCGGCCCCACCGCGCGGGCGGCAGGGGAAGCCTGGTCAAGTCGCGTACGAGGCCGGCCCCGTCGCGTGCCGAAGCGAGTCAACTCGGCCACTCGGCGCCCCACCGCCCGACGGCGGGCGCAGCCGCCTCCTCCTCCGCCCCCGGTCCCTCGAGCCGCCCATCGTCACGGGCGAGTTCGTTACTCTCGGCGCCCTTTGCGAGCGCCTCTCTCTGCCACTCTAACACCGATAATGACGGTTTTTCACGCTCTGCAAAAGAGTAAAATCAATGAAAAATGTAAAATTGGGAAGAAGACTGAGTTTACAGGTTCGGTTGGAAAATATTTATCAATAGTTTAGTAACTTAACCTGGTGGTGTACCTACCTACGAGGGCGGTTTGATAAGTCCATGACTTTGAAAAGAAGAAATACTATTTTGTCAATTTATCTCTAGGAATATTTACACTTTTTTTCAAATTCGGCAAAAGATTACCTATTACTTTTGGAAACAAAAAACTTAAGCGACTTCTAACTTTTCTTAATGACCCTATCAACTCTCTCGGCGGCACTCATGACATCAAAACTCATCGAATGAGGATGCGATCCGTCATATCCCTAGATTTAGCCCACTGAGACTTGTTCTCCTACCAAACATTATAGTTGGGGAATTAGTGGCAGAAGGTCAAAATTTGTCATTAGATGAATTCACTTGGCACATATGTACCTTAGGTAAAACTGAGCTGATTCAGCCCGGTAGCCATCAGCCCCCCCTTGGCAGGTAGGGGGGGGTGGCATTTAAAGTTTCACACCGCCGCACTTCAGAAAAAAAGTCATATCTCCTTCAATATACCTGCCACCTCAAGTGTGATATCATTTTATGATGAATCAAGGATGAGGAATTCATTTTTAAAACTTAAAATGTACAATGTCATAGAAAAAAGGTAAAATATTGACGATAGTTTAAAAATAAGTTTGCTATTTTTTTTTTCAACAGTCAGTATCTATTAAAAATAATAATTTTGTGCAATGAAAGAAAATATTATCTTAAAGTACATTTATTCAGCTTTTTTAAAATATATACTTTATGTATAGTTATCTTTGAATGTCTATCTGAAAAAAAATCGAACATGGTATGCGACGCTGTTTCCAAACATCCGCGATTGAAAGTTAAGTTGGTTTTTTCATACAAAATGTATAGAGTACAAACTTAACTTTGCGTTCGGCTGCCGCTTATGGTCTTACGATCTTATAGTCTCTTTTAACTATTTTATGTTTTGATGCATATTTAGTTCTTTTTGTAGCAGGCATGAGGAATTTATTTTTGGGACATTTAATGTATAGTTTCATTGAAAAAATAAATATGTTGACCAAAGTGTCAAAAATCGGTTTACAATTGTTTTTGTTCAACAGTCGGGTATCTTTTAAAATGCTAATTTTATGCAAAGGAAAAAATACCACCTTAAAGAACATTTATTCAGCTTTAAACTAATACAAACTTTATATATAGTTATCATACAATTTCCATCTGAAAAAAAATCTGACATGGTATGCGACGGTGTTTCCAGATGTCTGCGATTGCAAGTTAAGTTGGTTTTTCATACAACATGTATGGAATACAAACTTAACTTTGCGTTCGACTGCCGCTTATGTTCTTACGGTCATAAAGTCTCTCTCAACTATCTTACGGTCTGATACATACTTAGATCTTTTTGTGAGAGTCATAAAGACTATATAAAAAAAATAGACAGACTTGATCTATGTATAAGAAAGTCATAAAACGACGAAGCGTCGTGACGTCAAAAAATTAGATCTGAGAACGGTCAGGGAGGAAAATGTCTTACCAATTTTTTTTAAAGTTTTAATAGGTAGGTTCCTTAAGGACCTAGGCATATAAATATACCGTAGAAATTAAAATATTTTCCATTGAGTATTTTTTGTACACTCGTGAGCAGAAAAATTAAATCACAGACCAATTTTCGAACAAACGGGGTAAACCTACAGCTTTGGTTCTCTGCCCAGGATTGAACGAGGTGTGTGCTGATGATGGCAAATTAAAGAATGAATGACGGAGGCTCATTATGCTAAAAAAACCTAACAGATTAGATGAGCGGTTTAGCTCAGGGTTGAACTTAAAAAAATATCAAATGAAAATTAAGAAGTATGGAAAATGTAACACTAAAAGCTCCAGACGGTCTCTAGTGTAAACGACTCTTCTGATCCGTTGGGTTTCTTAAGCGATCTTGACCTCCTCCATTCACTCTTTGGATAACCATCATCAGATCACACCTTGTTCAATCCCTGACGAAGAACAAAAGCTTCAAAGTTACCTCGTTTATATGAAAATTGGACTGTGATTAGGGTTGCGTTCCTGGGTTCCCATTTCTGGGAATTACCGGGATGTTTTTTAAACCCGATCCCGAAAAATATGCGCCAGGATACCCGGAACGACGGGAGTTTATATTGCGGTTAAAAAGTTTAATAACTATTATATTATTTAAGCGTTTCGTTTTACATTTAAACAAGAAAATATCAATGACATTGTGACCGTAAATTGTAGCAGAGGGAAAAAACAAAAGCTTTTAGAGACAACTAATACGACAAGTATTAAAAGACCCTTGACTAAGCCAGGACCTCCATATTCTGCCCACCATCAGGATAGTTTTTGCATACCTGGGAAATCAAAAGCAATGAAGATATTGAAGGTAAAAGTAAAAGAAAATTAAATATTCATAATTCCGAATACGGTAGAAGGGACCATCAAATGAAACAACTTCTTCTTCAAAATGTCGAAAATACCCGATTTCTGGGAATTCCCGGGAATTGCAAAATGTACATGAAAATGAAAGGGTGTCATTATTGTACCAAAAATAAAAAACACATCTTAGATTTATCATATTTTAATTGAAAAAAACAACTTATACCTAGGTCAATGTAGAGTCCCGTACACGTTTCCGAAAACCACTTTACCAACTGACAGTTCCCATAAAAATATTACCCATTTATAATTCTCACCGAATGAACTACAGACCAATGAACGTTTGACCAACGCAACGTTTGTGTTTCCTGCAGTTCACCGAACGAATGTTAAACCTTAGCACCATTGACATTACGTACAATTTCCTACTTCGCTTTTGACTGCAGAGATCATTATCCGATCATGGAAAGTAATAATAAAATTAAGTATAAATGAAAATATTTATTTTAATATTGATAAATATTGTATAATTAACAACATTAATTAACAACAATACAATATAAAATCATAAACTTCCATCTTAATTTTGAGACAAAAAAAGAGAAATCATGATATACCAAAGAGTATAAAGGGATGCATCTCGTTCCATTTTTTAATTTTCAATACAGATGATCAAAACAACTCTGCGCGAGCAGCAATGAGGGCGAACTTTGAAAATTCATATTAAATTATTAAATAGATATATTAAACACGCAATGCATTAGACTAATACTTCATTATTTCTAAAAAATACTTTAGAATCTTTAAATACCAGTAAAAAAATTACAAAGTGACATGTTTTTTTTTGTTTTTACCGATTTGAGCATTTGTTAATATTTTATTTTCTCTGTGATTAAAAATATTTTTTAAATTTTCTCTCTATAGTGCACTCCTTGACAATACAAGTGCACCCTTTGGTTTAGCTTGATTTTTCTCTTTTTATTGTCTCAAAATTAAGATAGAAGTTTATGATTTTATACTGTACCTATTGTTGTTAATTATACAATATTTATCAATATTAAAATAAATATATTCATTTTCACTTAACTTTTTTATTACTTTCCATGATCGGATAATGATCTCTGCAGTCAAAAGCGAAGTAGGAAATTGTACGTAATGTCAATGGTACTAAGGTCTAACATTCATTCGGTGAACTGCAGGAAACACAAACGTTGCGTTGGTCAAACGTTCATTGGTCTGTAGTTCATTCGGTGAGAATTATAAATGGGTAATATTTTTATGGGAACTGTCAGTTGGTAAAATGGTTTTCGGAATCGTGTACGGGACTCCATTGTGAGTCCCGAGACGCTTCGCTTGGAAACAGCGTCGCATACCATGTTCGTTTTTTTTTCAGATATACATTGAACGATAACTATACATAAAGTATATATTTTTCAAAAGCTGAATAAATGTACTATTAGATAAAAAAAAAATTCATTGCAAAAAAAATTTATTTTTACAGATACTGACTGTTGAATAAAAAAATAGCAATTTTTTTTTTAAACTATCGTCAATATTTTACCTTTTTTCTATGACACTGTACATTAAAAGTTTTAAACATGAATTCATCATCTCTAATTCATTATAAAATGATATCACACTCGAGGTGGTAGGTATATTGAAGGTGATATGATTTTTTTTCTGAAGTGCGGCGGCGTGAAACTTTAAATGCCACCCCTCCCTACCTGCCAAGGGGTGGCTGATGGCTACCGGGCTAAATCAGCTCAGTTTTACCTAAGCTACATATGTTCCAAGTGAATTCATCTAATGACAAATTTTGACCTCGCCATACATGAGTGCCAGTACTGACTGGACTATTAGTAAAAATGTTTTAAAGGACAAAGATTTTCATCAAGCTAAAAGGTGGTGTCTGAAATAGCCCCACATTTCAGTTACCTACCACAATTTTCAGGCGATGAAAGAATAAAATAATGGGTTTAAGTGAGGAACTTCGTTGGACTGAATACGCTGAGCTACTTATGTAGAGAAATAAAACAAAATATGCCGAAAAAAATGTTTCTTTTTTACAAAGTCATGATCATTACTTATCAAACCACCCTCGTAGGTATTTAAATTTAATTTTAATTGAATCCATACATATTGTTTTTGACAGCTGGACGGTATCTTCGAAGATATTGTTTATCTTGACATTTTGGAGTGTTGAAATGCAAATGGCAGATTAGATATGCTTCAGTGGATCTTGTGAAGTGTTTTTGCTATCTGTTTTATCTTGGGTTATTTTCGGGGCTTTCAAATTAAACAACTTCATAGAAAACGAGTAATAAAAGAGCTGTAAAACTCACATTACAAAGAACTGAAGAAGAGTATTATTTAAAACTAGCTATTGGCTTTTCTCAATCATTTTGTTTTCAACTTTCGGAGGACCTTGAGGATTGTTGTAAAGTTTTCAAGACGCAAAGTTTGGGTACCAACAGTATTCGATAAAAAGTTTAAGTTCCGCTTTTAATTTAAATACCTACCTAGGCTTGGGTTTTGTCAACTTTTGTATGTTTTTTATTTAGTTCCTTGAAAAGTCTGAAAGAAACCCTGGTACGAAAATACACGTGACTTCCTAAAACCGAATTGTGATAAAAAAAACCTTCGTTCTATGCTATACCTAAATGGCTTTGTTTTTTCCAACTTGTTTGTTTTCGAAAAAGTTTTGATGTAATATTTTTTCGATGAAATGGTTATCCATCATCGTATCACAACGTCTTGTCCTTGCTGATAAAAATGCGAAAATACACGTGACTTCCTGATACCGGAACGTGATGCAAAAAGGGTAATGCCCTAACCTTTTTTTTATTACGGAGGGTAATCACCTTCGTTCCCGATACTCAGTGAATCAATAAGACTGTCTAAATTTAATACAAGTCAGTCTGACGTTGGGTTTCGAAGAATACCCTAACGACTGGCTGAAAGCTCAATAAACATTCTTGGCGTCTGTTTTATTTAACGAACTTGAGTGATTTTAATCTAGATTTTTTGAGTGTGTTCTGAAAATACAAAGATGGTATTCTGAATCTGAAGAATGTCGAGTGCCTTGCTTTTCTCCCTAATTTTGGACAGTTTTGTCCTTTGTGATTGTGCCCCATTATAAAAGTCAATATCCTATCGCTGGGTTATTTTATTTTTCTTCTTTGCTATGTTATCTTCTTTCGCAACAATGTTCAAAGATTTGCATTGCGTGTTACATGCTTTTGTAGAAATTATGACTTCAAAGTGAAGCGTTCCTTGGCACACAATACCTATAGGTAAGATATAGGTAAGCTGAAATCTGACTCGTGTCCGATATGGCCACTACTGACCGGACACTGATAGCATCGTGCGTAACGTTACGACTTCATTGTGCGCGTAACCTCAATGGACTCTTATGTTGTGATACTTGCTGATAGTTAGATACGCATTCTCCGCTAAAGATGTCAACTATCTGACGCGAGCTCATATTAAGCTGTGGTATGTGAAAACTGAGGTGAAGCTATATCGATAGCTATATAGCAAGCTATATCGATCGATCTCTATGTACTAAGTATATGCAACGTTTAGCGGTGCACTTCAGTACCTAAGTAAGTAAGTAACAAGAATAATTCGGTTTTGAAGAGCTCGTGAGAAGCTCGAAGCTCCCATGATTTAAGCATAGATTACTAAAATAGCCCTTTAGCTACCAATGCGGTTGAAAGGCCCGCAACTTTAAACAAATTAGAAATGAAATTTAATACAAGTCAGTCTGAGATGTTGGGTTGCGAAAATACCCTAGGGAGAAGAAGAATCAGGGAAACTTCAATCCAGGGTCCAGAATTATTATTCTGTATCTTGCCTACTTTTATTACACCATTGCCAATATAACGGAGATTTATAGCAGTGAATTAATTGCGAAAACATATTGCAAAATTGTGCAAAAATTTACAAATTTTCAATCAATTTTACCTAATAATTGTCATAGGTAGGTACAGTTGCAAGTTTAAAACTTTTCTTCATTGGCTAAGTATTTCTTTTAAATAAAATTTTATGATAAGTAATGTATGTGAGGCAGGAAAATAATTGAATATTAGACTAATCAAAAAAAATAAGTATTAACACTTATAGACAATCGTGTCAATTAATTAATAATTATGACGCAATGCTATTGAATTGAATGTAATATTCAATAAATATGTTAGTTATCTTATACAACTAACCATTGTTTAATATTTTTACGTAATAGCTTATTAGTAATAGTTTAGTACCTACCTAAAGCAATATGATGAACGAGACATGTAAGTACATAATATTCTTTTATGTTGACTTTAAGAGCCACCTGTTTTATCGTTTTCTGATAAAAAGTGGCATTATCGCATGATCATAACTTTGTTACTTGAAAATTTCTAAATAACGACTTAAATAATTTGGGTTCTTTTGAAGTTTCAAGTGCGTTTTAATTGGTTGCATGTATAGGTAACACATTGTGAGTTAGTTATTTTAAAATTTGTTGTAGCTGATGAATCATTTTGATGTGGAAAGTCCATGTTACGAATTGCGATGATTCAGGCGGGAAAATTGCGAACATATGCAACGCTATAAGGATAATTAAGCTCACCAATGAAAATTCGTTACGGATAAACTGTGATACCTTACCTAGCGAAACAGTTTAATTACCGGTGGATGAACACAAAATCATATGACTCGTGACGCAGAAATCATGCGTGGCGTGAATCGTGAATTTTTGTCATTATCAGCTTCTTAGAACATCAAGTTTTACTGGGCGGCGGCGGCACTTCTTTATATCTAAGTTTTCGATTAGGTAAGTGAAGTGAATCAAATCAACAAGTAGATCTGTCTGTACGAGTATGTGTTTGCTAGTGACCATCGGGTAAAATTAGCATTTTGCATTATGCCTCGTTTTCTCATTTAGATTGTGTAGGCTCGTTGATTTATATCAGAAAACTAAATTAGCAGATTTTGTGAGAATCACTTAATCTATTGCAGAAAGTAACCCAAAATAACCTGTTTTCAAAAGTCAATTTCAATTGTTCTCGGTATAGGCATTCAACATTGACTACACATGCAGTTATAATTTATTATTACATTTAACTAATCAATTCTGTTCTGCGAAACGAGCGACTCAAGCGCCAAGCGAGGTCAATTCTCGTCTATTTGGTAACACGTGAGCGCATATAGGTCAGCGTGTGGCCTCCAATAAGCACGTGAGCAGGGGGCTTAGCCAAATCCTCTAGTTAGAGCGATCTCTGTGATTCTTCAGAAACGTCTGACTACAATGCAAGTAATCTGACAATGTAGGTGGAGGTGACGTCATCCTACGCTACGAAATTAACATTAATTTCGTAGGATGACGTCACACCTCCGATTGTCAGAAGTATCGTATTATTATTACGTCTATCTATACCATAAAGTTAATATACCTAGGTAATATTAACTTTATGATCTATACCAAGCAATGATGTTAGTGTTCTGAAAATTCTTAAATTAAAACATTGTATTTTCTTAGAAAACTCAATTTATTATTATGGATCAGCCTTCTACGTAAGAATGTTTTAAATTGCTTCCACACATTATTATGGAGAAGTGCTCTCTGTATTTAGTCTAAAAGACCGTAAAGCGGAAGTGTGTTTTTTCTTCAGTGAGGAAATCTGCTTATCCAACCAAAATGCAAAACGAATTATATTTATTTTTATACTACTTTCTTGAATACAGTTAAAGTTCTGAAAATTCGTAAACCATTATTTTTCTCAGATTATTGAAAATCCTTTTTCTAAACGCTTAATTCGCCGTTGCTCTTTCAGCAAACTTCAGTATGTCGTGACTCAACCTTTATAGCGCGTTTCGGGGCCGGAAGTGGCATGTTTGTTTTGTTTGTTTTAGCAGTTTGTCATGCTTCGAGCAGTATGATGAGAAGTCTTTCAGGAATTTGAAGAATGGCGTTGTTTGTTTGAGATGGTAAAATTAGGTTACAGGAAAATGTAACTGAAATGTAATTGGTTGGTATTAAACTGTTTATTCATAATCATTTGCTACACGAATGTACTTTTTGCAATTATCTTCATTATTGTTAACATTGGAAACAAATTCTTTAGTTTCATTATCTGTGAGCCAGTTGGTATTTCGTAATTTTACAGACATATATGTTTTAGGTATAGGTACAGTCAACTCTAAATGAACATATCGGCACCCTGATTATCTAAAAAGAAACTATTTAGCGACCGGTTGCATTTGACATCCATTGCTACTTTTCTTTGGTATGTTTTTTTTTACCCCAAAGAAAAGTAGCAATGTATTACGTTCATCTGTGAACTGCGACCGGTCGCTAGGCGGTTTCTAATTAGATAATCAGCCCGCGGGTCATTTTAAACTTACCATCCAAATTTCAAGGATGTGTCCAGTCCACGAAATTGAACAACTTTCTCTAAGAAACGTCGAATTTCGTCACAATCAGAATTATGGTCATCACTTATCCCATACTAAATTGATCACGAAATCTCTTTGATTTGAATTAGTCGATTTTTTTTTACAAATTTGGCCACGTGTTCCTTAGAGAAATTTGTTCAGTTCCATGGACTGAACCAGGCACGTATCCAGACTTTTCATTCGGGGGGGGACAACTACATCCCGCAAACCGGAGTGCCTCGCCCGCAAAATTTGAATTTAGTCCTGTTCTGTGTTTCCGGATTTCGAGGGGGGGATAAATCCCAACTATCCCCCCCTTGGATACGTGCCTGGACTGAACACATCCTCAAAATTTGGATGGTGAATACAAAATGACCCTATACCTATGTATTTAATAAATACCTACCTAATCATCAAAGCCGTCTTTAGCCTATTTGAGGCCTTGGGCACATTAGGATAATGGGGACCCTATGACCTTGACTTGGGTCACCATCAAAGTGAGAGAGCATGCCTGTATATGAGGCACAAAATGCCAGATTTAAAAAAAAATGCTTATCTAGGTGTAGCAAAAATCGGCCGCAAAGCGCGATTATTAGTCAGTTTCATTCACTAATCTTGTAATATTGCCTGACTTTAGCGAAAAAACCGGCCGCGCAGCGCGTTATTTAGTCAGTTTTATCAAATAATCTCGTAATTATGCCTGTCTAAATTAAAGAAAAACGGCCGCGCAGCGTGGTTCACTAATCTTGTAATCTTGCTAAGACACATTTAATAAGAACAATTATTGCATAATCCACAAAAGTAACTAGGTATTTTAAAATTTAAAGGTAATTAAAAATCTATGTGGTTTGAAGAGGTACTCTGGGAGATCTGATTTTTTTCGTAATATAATAAGCATCCGTAATCATTAAGCAATCTGTCAAGAAACAAGACCTATCGATCGCGGGGCCCTGGGCAAGTGCCCGGAGTGCCCAATGGGAAAGATGGGCCTGCTAATCATCGTAACATTGAATTTCAGACAACTCAGTTATCTACCGAAATTGTTTTGTTTTCTATTTTTAGATTCGAATAAGAGAAATAATTTCCATCAATGGGACGAGAAAGGCTTTGCAATCTAGGTGGGCGTTCATGAGTTCATCCCCACACCGCGTGGGCAGTTACACTACGATGCGATGGCCTCTGTGCGTAGCTGGTGGCATTTACGCCCGCCCAGCCGCTCGGCCGCCCAGCGCGTGGGCGGAATTAGACCAAACGTAGTACTAACTGCTATTAGATAGTTATGATTTTACTTTTTCCTATTTGATTTGATGAACATTTTTTTAATGAAGTAATGATTTAATATTAGGTAAGTATGAAACCGTTTTCCACATTTAGATTGCGTAAAAACGAATTAATTATTTACGACGAACTAGTATAATGGGGTATTCATTAATACATTAATGCTTTTCAATAATCTTCGCCATTAAAATAATCGTAAGTAGTAAGATAATGAACTGTTTGTTAATGCAACATATTTTTAACATAGAGGTAAACTTATGCGTATGTAGTTTTTTTATTACTTAATTATTTATTTACTGTAAAAATATATTTCTCTTTTAAATAAATAATATTGAAGTTAATGATTTCAGCAATAAAAATATCTGAAACCATAAACATCAGAACCTTACCTTTTCAGTACTTACACACTTGTTGTTTTATATTATTATGTATTTAAATGTATCTAAAAATAAAATTTCTAATAAATCCCTAGGATTCAGCACACAATAAATACCATAGTAAAGTATCAAAAGAAAATACAGTGATTCTCAAACTATTCCATGTGTGCAGTAGGGAGTAAAAGTTATATACTTAACTAATTACTTATCTTTTTTTTTTTTTTTTGTATAATAAATCTACCTACCTAATTTAGATAATAATAATTAAGTTGATAATAAAATGACGTGATAAAGATTTAGCTTTTATTTTATCTCGAGATAAAAATTTGCGCAATATTTTTTTCTCGACAATCACGGTCATAATGGAGTAAAGTAGGTTTGGTGTTGTGTGTTAGTTTATATGTATTAAATAAAACGACATATAAAATTTCCTCAAGGATCTTTTGTTATGGAAAAGGTCACGATATGACGTAGCATTAGAAAAAAATTTAGGATCATTTGAATTCATCAAACCATTCTATCCTATCCCAAGGCTATGACTTCGTTTCGTCCTGAATGAAACGTGGCAACCGAATGCTATTGGATCGATATCAATGTTATGAATCAGTAGTTTCTGCTTAGAATTTGCTACTTATATTAACTTACATAATTTGGATTTTATTGTTTGTTTAAAGTTTAAAAGAGAGGAAAAGTGTTACTTTCTGCTGCTTTGCATCATTGTATGGTAATCATACCACATTGACATGCCAAGTCCGAAGTGAAAGTCGAACGTTACACGAATATATTGTTTACTAAAACAATCATACACAAATAACAATTAATTACAAATAAAGTAAGCACTTAACAATCCACAAGACCCAAATTGCGCATCCGTTAAAGCCAATAAATAAGGAAATTCTTTAGTGTTACACGCTTAAAAACTGTTTTCGATTAATTTATATTGTTCATAAGGAAAATAGTTTTCTGAAAAGTCAAGATCCTGTACCTATTGATTCTAAGCTGCCAGTCTTTGTTTATGTTTCTAAAACACTCCCCTTTCACGTATCTAGCCTTAATGGATGAAACCATTCACTGTTTTTCACGATTACTAACCACTAATACAACAATATAACAAAGACACTTTAAATTGAAAAGTGAATAAAGATGTCAACTCACCCATACAACGGCTAGAAGCCAAATAAAAAAAGAAAAGATCGCTGCCTTCGGGCGCGCTCTATCCGAACGTGGATCACCTTCAACGACACCAGGCAAACTGATCGTTGAATAGCGTTGTGCCCTCGTTATTATATTTATGTAGCGGATTATAGTGACTTCCACAAGCGTTGTAATTGTATCGTTAACTGCACTACATCGCGCTACTCAGCTAGTATCACTCTGCTAAGAAACAAAGCATCGTTTGTGTGGTGGTTTGGAGTGTGGAAGATTAAACTTCAGAAGCCTTCAAATACCAGAATTTGGTAGGTAAACTATATAAAACTCTTCGAATTTTCATTAAAAAAACTAAGGAAACGATTGCTCAGCAGATAAAAACAGTGACATGTTATAACGAAGAATCAACGGCCGTTGGGGCGAAAAACACCAGGAACGTTGTCCAGTGGGCAGTTTCCATTCCAGGAAACTGCCCACTGGACAACGTTCCGTGGTCAGGCCCACGACCCGACACAGTGAACCAACGATTTTGTGAAGGTCGCAGGATGTAAGCAACCAAGGTCCGATGGTTGAGATCCTTTGGACAATGTCGATGCGCAGCAGTGGGCGTCTTATGGCTGACATGATGAATATTAATGATGTATAAGTTACAATGTTATCACTTCATCACTTGGACAGATGATATAATACCTAGTCATTTTTTTGTATAATGTCATCCTTCTTAGATCTGCCCTCCTAGCATGACCACCGAAACACGATATACCTACTACTTATATCGCGTGATATACAACGATATTACATACAAGTAGATACGTCATGCGCCAACATCATACAATTTAAAACAGCGACAGGACAGACAGCCTATAGGTTCACGCGCAACGTTGCCAAACCTAATAGCATGGCTTGGTACTGCTGATACACACATTGACATATTATGTCGAGAGAGGGACAAAAATGAACGCCACCTTACGGAATACTTGTCGTTAGAAAGAGATAAACAGACATCATAAGTTTCGTCTGATACGCTGCATGCTCATTGGCGCGATCATGGGAGTGACAGTCGCAATGACAGTACAGGGGAGATGGGCAAAAGTGGTATATATATGATACTAGGTTTTTGGTTTTTCGTTTCGAATTAAAATAATAAAACAAAAGTTCTGTAAACGCAGTAAGTTTTATTTACAAATTGTTAATAAAATAATAATTAAACTAAAGATATCCCATGCTGGACTGGGAGCGAAAGAAAAATGAAAAACGAAAGTATTTTTACCTGAATGCAAGGAAAGGATTATTATACAACGTGTTATAAAATACCCCTATTGCCGAATATGGTAGATAGGGACCATCAAATTGAACAACTTTTACTATGGGACCAACTCTGAAATCGCGAAACAAAATCAGCTGTTTCTTACAAAAAATAATAACGAAAATATCAAAATGTATGAAAAAGCAGATTTTTTCGCGATTTCAGAGTTGGTCTTATAAGACCAACTCTGAACAACTTTTACTATAGTAAAAGTTGTTCAGTTTGATGGTCCATAAATTTACCATATTCGGCATTAGGGGTTTTTTGTAACACGTTGTATATATAGGTAAATAGATATACCAAACTAGAAATAAAAAATAGATTTAAAAATTATACACTTTTATTTGTGAATAAAATAATTGCAAATAAACCGGTTTTGAATGAGATTATGGTTTAAAACCACGACCTTGTTTTCAGAACATTACTGACATAAAAATAGGTGGTCGGGATTTTAAAACATATTCTGGTTTAAAACCAGTTTATTTGCGACTATAATCCCTGGTGCAAAATCACCCTATCTCCCCTAGCATGTCCTTACGCTTACGCATGCGCGAAACGCGATCTCCTTCACTCTTACGCAAAACAGAGTACATCTCGCTCTTTGTAAAAATATGGCCGATTAGGAGTAATACAAAATACGAAAATACATTTTACGGTTAAATACAGTACTTACGTATGAAATGAAACATTTTTCCGATCTCTGACTGTTGCTGTATAATTTGCACATCGTTTAAAGACGCAGGAAGGCATTTTTGATAAGAATGTCACGGTTTTTTAGTGTCTCACTGACGAGAGTGGTGTGTGTTTACGTGTCACGAGTAGGGCTTGCAATTCGAATATTCGAATATTCGAATACTTCGAATATTCGGCTTATTTTGCTATTCGAATACTCCAGTCGGTGATATTCGAATATTCGAATATTATCTACTTTGTTAGATTTAGGCGAAAGTCATTCATTAAATACCCGAATAGCGCTAGAATGAAGCGTTCGTTAACGGTCACTTTCACGTTTATTTATTTGTTGACCTAATGTTCTTTATTTGTCCAGATATTGTAATCCATTTTAATCTAGCTTCATGATGAGCAAAATACTTGAAACTTAAAACAGGTCAGAAGTCAGAACTGGAAGACGATGAAATAATATACTGTCATTGAGCTGATCTAATGGTGGAACCCAAAGATGACCACAGGAAATCTGTAATAAAACCATACAAATCCATCGAGTTTGGGCTTGTTTGATTCGTCTTGACAAGTATTTTGTTGTGAAATAGTGTCCAGAGTTTGATGATGAAGCCGAAAGAAGACCACAAGAACTCTGTAGTGAAACCATGCAACCCCATCTAGTTTAGAATCGTTTGATTCGTCTTGGCTAGTACTGTAATATGAGATGATTTCCAGGGTCTGATGATTGAAGCCGGAATAAAGCTACAGGAACTCTGTAATAAAACCATGCAACCCTATCGAGTTTATACTCGTTTGATTTGTTTTGTTGAGTACTTCGTTCAAATAGTGGCCAGAGTCGGATGATGGAGCCGGAAGAAAACCACAGGAACTTTGTAATAAAACCACATAAATCCATCGAGTTTGGACTCGTTTGATTCGTCTTGACAAGTTCTCTGTTGGGAAATTCAAAAGTGTACAAGGTTTGATGATGAAGCCGGAAGAAGGCCACAAAAACTCTGTAATAAAACAATGCAATGCCATTTAGTTTGGGCTCGTTTGATACGTCTTGACTAGTACTTTGGTGGGAGACGATTTCCAGGGTCTGATGATGGAGTTGAAAGAAGACCACAGGAACTCTGTAATAAAACTGTACAACTCCATAAAGTTTGGGCTTGTTTGATTTGTCTTGACAAGTACCTACTCTGTTGGGAAATAGTATCCAGGGTCTGATGATGGAGCCGGAAGAAAATCACAGGAACTCTGTAACGAAACCATACAAATCCATCGATTTTGAGCTCGTTTGATTCGCCTTGACGAGTACTCTGTTGGGAAAATAAATAGTGTTCAAGGTCTAATGATGAAGCCGAAAGAACACCACAAGAACAGTTATAAAACCATGCAACCCCATCTAGTTTGGACTCGTTTGATTCGTTTTGACTAATGCTCTAATAGGAGACGGTTTCCAGGGTCTGATGATGGAGCCAGAAGAAGGCCACAGGAACTCTGTAATAAATCCATGCAACCCCATCGAGATTTTTGCTCGTTTGATTTGTCTTAATGAGTACTTTGTTGGGAAATAGTGGCCAAGGTCGGATGATGGAGCCGGAAGAAGATCACAGGAACTCTGTAATAAAACCATACATAGCAGTCGAGTTTAAGGTCACTTGATTGACCTTGAAAAGTACTCTGTTGGGAAAATAAATAGTGTTCAAGGTCTGATGATGAAGCCGAAAGAAAGCAACAAGAACTCTGTAATAAAACCATGCAACCACATCTTGTTTGGGCTCGTTTGATTCATCTTGACTAGTACTCTAATATGAGACGGTTTCCAGGGTTTGATGATGGAGCCGCAAGAAGGCCACAGGAACTCTGTAATAAAACCATGCAACCCCAACGAGTTTTTGCTCGTTTGATTTGTCTTGATGAGTACTTTTTTGGGAAATAGTGGCCAAGGCTAGATGATGGAGCCGGAAGAAGATCACAGGAACTTTGTAATAAAATCATACAAATCCATCGAGTTAAAGCTCGTTTGATTTGTCTCTTGACAAGTACTCTGTTGGAAAATAAATAGTGTTCAAGGTCTGATGATAAAAGCTGGAAGAAGGCCACAAAATCTCTGTAATAAAACCTCTAGACTAGTACTCTGATGGGAGATTAAATTGAAATTGAGATAGTTTCCAGGGTGATGATGGAGTCGGAAAATGGTCACAGGAACTCTGTAATAAAACTATACAACTCCATAGAATTTAGTGCTCGTTTGATTTTTCTTGACAAGTACTTTGTTGAGAAATAAAGTCCAGGGTTTGGTGATGGAATGGAGCGGAAGAAGGGCACAGAAACTCCATAATAATACCATAGAACACAACCCCATCGAGTCTGGGCTCGATTGATTCATTTTGACAAGTATTCGGATGGGTGTTAGACCTTGGTCTGATGTTGAAACCGGAAATACCACAGAAAAACATAGATAAGACTAAAAATTTATTCTGAGGAGAATATTGAAAGATTTAAGCAACATCTTCAAGGTCTATCGTTTGCTGAAGTCTATAAACATGATAGCGTACAGGAGGCATTTAACGAATTTCATGACATATTCTGCCTTCTTTATAACCTTTGTTTTCCTATAATCAAAGTTAAAGTTAAGATGTCAAAAAAACTCCCTTGGATTTCGAAAGGACTAAAAAAAAGTTGTTTGACAAAACGATTACTACGTTACAAATACTACACAAGTAAGAAACCAACTGATAAAATTAAAATTAAATATATGAATTACAATAAATTACTCAAAAAATGTATTGTTAATTCTAAGAAAATATCTCACAGAAATTACGTCACAAATAGCAAAAATGTGAACAAAGCAACATGGACATTAATAAAAGACGAGACAACTAATATTAAAACAAAAAAATATATTGATAAAATAGTTGTTAACAACAATGAGGTAACTAACCCTTCTGACATTGCTTTAGAATTGAATAAATACTTTATTAACGCACCTAACCAATCAAGCTACAATACAGAAAATACATGTAACAAAAGTCAATTATTTCATAATTCAATTTTTCTCAAACCTATAAATGAAAATGACATACTTAAATTAATCTCCTCACTAAATAATACCCACTCTGAAGGTCATGACAATGTATGTACAGCAGTACTTAAATCCTGCAAAGAACAACTTAGTCCAATTTTGGCGTACCTGGTAAATCTTTCTCTAGAATCTGGTGCTTTTCCAGAAAGATTGAAAGTAGCTGTTGTCAAACCGTTATACAAAAAAGGTGACAAAACTGACATGACAAATTTCCGACCAATTACTTTAATCTCAATATTTGCAAAAATTTTTGAAAGGGCTATGTATGATCAACTTGTATCCTTCTTTAATAAATTTAACGTTATAAACAAGCATCAATATGGTTTCCAAAAAAACAAGTCAACAACACAAGCTTTATTTCATCTGGTTAATGATGTCTTGCAAAACACTAATGAAAAGAAATTTACCTCCGTGATTTTTCTCGACATGTCAAAAGCATTCGATCGCGTTTTGCATAGTCAACTACTGGAAAAATTAGACAATTATGGTATTAGGGGTCCTGCATACTATTGGTTGAAATCATATTTAGAAAATAGATCACAATGTGTTGAAATAGAGCAATTGGATACGTATTATACTAGACATGTATCCAGATCTAAACTAGAGTTCAATAACATAGGGGTCCCGCAAGGTAGTATACTTGGACCACTATTATTTTTGATTTACATTAATGACATATATAGCATTACAAATCATAAAATGACATTGTTTGCTGATGACATCTCAGTAATGGTAACGACTAACGAAAATAGTGACATAGAACAACACAAAATAGACATAATACACACAATGACATATATAATTGAATGGCTTAACAAAAATAATCTTGACATTAATTTAAATAAAACATGCTTAATTAACTTTAATAATTTTCGAAATCAAAATATTTACGTTGACATAAATGGACAAATTCTCTCGAATGCGACTAATGTTACATATTTAGGCTTAATTATAGATGTGACATTAATGTGGAAAGACCAGATAGAGAAAGTATGTGGTAAAATAAATAGGTTTGTGTTTGCATTGTACAAGCTTGCTTTACTGGCAAATAAAGAAACAGCGATCATGGCATATCATGCTTATGTCGAATCAGTAATAAGGTATGGTCTACTAATTTGGGGTAATGGCACTAATATAAAAAAAGTGTTTGTTGCACAAAAAAAATGCATTCGTGCCATATGCAACATTGCACCGGATGTATCTTGCAAACCATATTTTAAATCAATGAATATTATGCCAGTCCCATGTCTCTATATATTGGAGGTAGGAAAATATGTTAAGCGAAATGGGCACTTGTTTATGCGGACAAAAGATGTAACACAAATAAACTTGAGAAATGTGAATAAACTTATTCTTAATACCGTGCCAAAAACAAAGCGCTTCCAAAGAAACAGTTATTCGATGTGTATAAAAATTTACAATAAAATACCCAATGACATAAAACAATTACAATATAATAAATTTTGTGTTTCATTAAGGAAATGGCTGATTAACAATACATTTTATTCAATAGAAGACTTTTTTAAATTTAAATCATAGTTGTTTATTGTGTTGAGTGTGATCGATGCTATGAAATGTATCATTATTTAGTGATAAATTACCATAAGTTTGCATGCTGTTGAATATGGCTAAATAGGCTTTAAGAATCTTATCCCTAATTTTATATTAACACCACATTTATGTATCACCCTATTTATGGCAAATAAAACAATTTGAATTTGAATTTGAATTTGAAAAGCAGAATGTATATATTTATTGACAAAAAACTAAAAAGAAATACGTTTTAAAAACGTACTATAAAGTTAAAAAATCGAACTGAAAACCCGTAACGATTTATGACCATATGTATACAGAAGTTAAACCTAAAAACGTGGGGAAAATGCAAAAGTCAAAGATGATAAATCTTCCAAAATGCGTCCCATTAAACGAAGCATTAAACTTTGGTTTAACTTGAAAAATAAACAATATTTATTAAATACAACCATTTTTTTTAAATTTACAGAAATATTCGAATAATATTCGAATATATTCGAATACCTCCATAAAAAATTTCTAATATTCGAATAGTGAATTCCATCGAATATTTGCAAGCCCTAGTCACGAGCCTGTGCCTGACTAATTGAAAGTCGGGCAATTACCTGACTTTCGTCTTGCCATTGTGGAGTGCGCGTAACGTATCTACTTGTATGTAATATCGTTGGTGATATAGCGTTTTATCGACTCTCAACTGTCAAAATCCATTGTCTTTTGACAGTTAAACGTGATAAACCGCTATATCATATCGTGTTTCGGTGGTCATTTGTGGAACTGAGTCTTTACGTCGCATTTTTAGAGAAACGGTTATTTTAGCCATAGCGTAAACGCTATGGCTGTAAACAGCATTAGCACTATTATTGAGCACGTCCCTACACTGCGCTTTGCCGCAAGCTCTGCACGTGCGAACGTGGCGTCCATGACAACTGCGCATGGCAGCACCACCCCTCCCACACCCCCACTATCAAACAACACAGCTGTGATTACCACGAGCTTGTGTTTTCAAAGAAATATTCGATAGACAAATTCGATTGTGATTTGTGACGCATTCACGACGCGTGTATCGTTATCAGAATATGAAATAAAGTAGGTACATAGTACACACACTTGTTAAGTTGATATATAGATCTACTAGTTGTATAGAGATCGCTTACTGCGCATTTTTGGGAGATAACAATGAACTGTCAAATGTTTTGTTCACGTGTTTGTACGCGTGACTTCAAAAGGTATTTGTTAAATTAGGGGCTGGGGTATTATTTGCAAACTCAACTCGTACACGTCATTTTAACTTTGATTTGCTTAATTTTGAAGACCTCCAATCGCAGCAAATAAAGTAGGTACCTACCTACTTTTTAAAAGTATTAAATAAATAAAATTTAGAGGTATAATATACCTACTTACCAGACCAGTGTTGACTTACTTCGTTATTAATTAAATTACCTACATCAAAGCATCGTTTTTTCAGTTAAATTCAAATAAGTATAATTCTTAGTAATAATACTTTAGTCTAGCTATGGGCGTAATCAAAAATCTTTGAGAGTCTATGACATCCTTTTTTAAATGGGTGCAGCTCCAGGGTATTTTATAAATCTAGAAATAAGGTACTTTACACAAAAGCTTTAGCTTCTTATAAAATGAGATTATTTTAATATTACAAGGTGATTACAAGTATTTGATTTAAACTAATAGAGTCCGGATTTTTCTTATCAAGAAAACTGAAATCCTGTTTGGCTTTAATACATTACATGTTACAAAAAATTACAAATATTTGATATAAATAATATTCTTGAAGTAAAATTTTTCAACTTTTCTGATATTTATTTCCTTACCAGAGTTACCAGCATAAAATAAACGAATTTTATAAGAATCTGATCGTGTATTTTTAGAGAAATTAATGAGAATAACTTAAATTAAAACTATGAACTAGGTACCTAATATAAGATTTGCTAATTACTAATTAGGTATTAGACCAGTGAGTGAGTATTTAATAAGTGACTTTGAAAGTCAGTTACCTACATTAGGCCTTGCTTGTAAACTGACAAGGAAATAGCCTTAATTAACCCAGTTTCAATAACACTAGACTACATTCTGACCAGCAAAGAAATAAATTGACGCTATTTTGTAGTAATTTCCTGCCCAACAATATTAATTTAATACCTAGTGCAAATCATGCGTAAATACAAAACTCACGTTCGTTTGATTGTGAAAATACATGACGCCACGTTTACCGTAATGAAATTATTTACTTGGTCCTTTGACGCAACTTTTTGCGTCTAACACAGGTAGACTTCTTTGATTGTGATACCTACGTAGGCACAGGCAGTGTTAGGTAATTACTTATTGCTTTAAAATATTGTATTTGAACAGTTAATACAGGAAAATTCGTTATTTAAATATGACCGCAATAATTAATAGGACAGTTTATTGAGTTTATCAAACTAGCGTTCAAGGTCCGTTGATGATGATCACGGGGGTAGTCCGCAGTGCCGTAAATAGGGGTGTGCCACCGGTGCCCAGGCAAAGGGCGTAGACTCCGGGGGGCGCAAGATTGGCCAGACCAAGACTATTAAAGAATAGTCCTGTACCTTGATTACGTAAAGCTGTTGCTAACCATTCTCGATTGAAATCAATTGAAAGCGCGGTTGCATTGCTGATTTAGTTAAGATAGTTGTCAGATTGGTTCTTACTAAAGCAGCGATGTAACTGCGATTTCTGTCAGAGTTGATTGCAACAAAGTTACGCTGGTCTGGCCATTCTTGCGCCCCGGCGCCCCAGCGCCCCGGCGCGGCGGCAGAGCAAACCGAAAAAATATTAGTTTTGCTCCTGATAAGCTCCCATTGCGCCCCTAATCTTTTACTCAAGAATTTTAAAGTTAGAAAAAAAACATAATATATTTAAATAAACAGTTTAAAAATTGCGCTGCGCGGCCGTTTTATTTACTATAATAAAGAAAGATTACAAGATTAGTGGATGAAACTGACTAAAAATCGCGCTGCGCGGCCGCTTTTTTGCTACAGATAGGCAAGAATACAAGGTAACCTGGATGAAACCAACTACAAATGGGGAGGCGAAGGCAAAGTGAATTACAGATGGCGCTTCAGTCTTTGGAACAATTGTCAGTTTGAGCTTATATTGTCTTGACTGTGTATTACGTGATTTTACTTTCTTAGATTGTATTTTTTTCGGTTTTGCGGACAAACAATGTATTCTATGCTAACTTTAGCTCATATAAAAGAAGAATTACAGAAAAGAAAAGCCAAAACAACAGGCAAGAAAGTTTATAGCAACTTACAAAAAATTGCTAACAAGCATTGCATTTCTTTAAATTTCGTGTAAGATTTACAAGTAATCTTTTTATTTCAGATTAGAAGCATATGATTTAAATTTAAACAAAGCAACTGAGTGTGAATTTCCGTGTTTATAGTTGCCTGATGATGCCTTCTGTGCAATAGTAATTTCAGGTTTCTGTACTGGAATTTCTGTACCATCCTAAATTACACGAACCGTTTTATCATATTTATTTTATTATTCTAAGTTTCTTGAATGACTCTGGCATATAAAATTCTATTAATTCTCTGTTTGGCCCCAATATTGGGCTTATTCCATATTTGATATACCTATCAAATTCATCCAAGTTATAAATATGTTAGAAACTGCTGAGGTTGAAATATTAAAGAACAAAGCTGTTATAATTCAAATGTTGTTTTATTTTGGCGAAGCTTCGTCAAATTCATGAAACATTCCTTTTGATTTATAATGTTTCTCAGGCTCAGCAAAGGAGAAAATCAAGGGAAAAGCATATTTTTTTTGATATTTTTTTGCCCACAATTTTTTTTGTTACTGGGAAATCGATGAACTCCAATATTTTACAAGTTACATGCATAACAATACGGCATTTTCTCAATATAAAATTTAAAAGTGCAATACTCCAAGAGATTCCCATATGTTTTAACACTTTCTTTGAGGCGGCCGGGTACCAAAGACCAGACGCCACCTATCGGGATAAAATTGCGATTTTCCTCCCCATTGCGCTGCGCGGCCGTTTTCTTCACTATAAACAAGCAAGATTAAAGGATTAATGGATGAAACTGACTAAAAAACGCGCTGGGCGGCCGTTTTCTTTACTATAAGTCCTTCAGGTTTGTGAAAATAGACAGTGGGTGTATAGAAAAAATAATTAATAAATTAAAATGTAATAAGGCAGCAGGCTGTGATGTAATTAGGGTACAGGATTTTAAAGATATAAAAAAGGATATAAGTGGAGTATTGGCAAAATTTATAAATATGTGCGTTAAAGAAAGTACCTATCCAGATTTATTAAAAAAAGCTTTGATTAGACCTATATTCAAACAGGGTTGCCACCTGGAAACTATAGGCCTGTGGCCATTTTATCAGTAGTTAACAAAATTGTGGAAAAAGATATTGTGGGCCAGATAAGTGAGTTTTTAGAGAAATATAAAATAATAAACAACTGCCAGCATGGCTTTCGACGTGGTAGAAGTACTATTACGGCACTAACATTATTTACTGATTTTGTCAATGCGGAACTTGATAAAGGAAACCAGGTTCTGGCACTCTTCATAGACTTCAAAAAGGCATTCGACACTTTAGATCATTCTCAGCTGCTGAAGGCTATGGAGGAGTGCGGAATCAGGGGACCAAGTAACGGGTTCTTTTCTAATTATTTAAAGGGTAGGACGCTTCGCACTGTTGTATCAGATACAATGGGTGAGGAGGCGCAGATTACGCTGGGTGTGCCCTGGTCCTCCATAAAATTGTGTTAGACACCCCTGCTCTAGGGTACCTATAATATAAAAAGGGCGCAGTCATAGAAGCTCGCACAGGGCGCAGAAAATGCTATTTACGGCACTGGTAGTCCGTGATGATCATGTTGGCGTTTTTCTGATAAAAACAAAAGAAAATATCAGTATTCGTACATATACAGTCATATAAAAGGAATACTTGTCAAAAATAAGTTATTAAAAAATCTCTTGTAAATTATCTTGTTAATAATCTCGTAAGAATCAAAGGCTGTCTTTCATACAAACTTTTCTTCTTCGATTTACCACAAATTATAGTAAAGCCAGATAGCCACCTTTGATTCTATACGACTCACCTACTTTCAATGAAATAAATAAATATGATCATCAAGTCAGCGTCAAAATAAAATATAAGTATGATCGATCAGTCAAACTTATTTGAAAACATCATTTCAAACTTATCCATGTAATACGTCCTATAGATACTTACAATTTACATACCTACTAGGTATTTCAAATTTTACATTAGGGTGCTGAAATATTCATTTGTAATTTGTAAATTTTTATATTCTCTGGGAAATCGAAAATGTTTTCCAAATGCACAAGTAATCGCGTGTGGAAGGTACTATTTAAGTAGTTTTTACTGGGATATAATTTTTTTGAAAGTGTATCACACTTTTTAAAATTTGAGTTGGTGCGGCCAGAGAGCATTGCTCTCCGGCCGGACCACTTTATTTGTTAAATATTTCCTTATCTGTTGAGGTACTATTAATTATAATATATTCCTGTGAAGGTAGACTTCAGGTAGCAACTATGGTATGTGGAACTAAACCATCTGAGTACTTAAATGTGGTCCGGCCACTGAGGATCACGCGTTTTCCAAATGCAAAAGTAATCCACTCAGCGCAGCAAAGTGTGGCAATCAATGAAAGCGCGTTGCCGTTGCTTCGATTAGTGTATGGCGTATTTACTAGATGGCGCTCTTCTGCAAAAGAAAACCTAATTTCTAATGGAGAATTTAAAGGCGGTTGTATGACCGATAGTGGCGCCCTCAGAGGTTTTTATTTAATAAGTTATTAATAGAAAAAGATTTTAATAATGTTTTACGTGGAGTTTTTAAGGCCCATGGTCTAGTATTTTTAGAAGGTATCACTACATACCCTCGTAGTCATTCGTATAAATGCAGCAAATGTGTCAAAAACAATTCACAGATCTCTAGAAAAAGATTTTAATAATGTTTTACGTGGAGTTTTTAAGGCCCATGGTCTAGTATTTTTAGAAGGTATCACTACATACCCTCGTAGTCATTCGTATAAATGCAGCAAATGTGTCAAAAACAATTCACAGATCTCTAGAAAAAGATTTTAATAATGTTTTACGTGGAGTTTTTAAGGCCCATGGTCTAGTATTTTTAGAAGGTATCACTACATACCCTCGTAGTCATTCGTATAAATGCAGCAAATGTGTCAAAAACAATTCACAGATCTCTAGAAAAAGATTTTAATAATGTTTTACGTGGAGTTTTTAAGGCCCATGGTCTAGTATTTTTAGAAGGTATCACTACATGCCCTCGTAGTCATTCGTATAAATGCAGCAAATGTGTCAAAAACAATTCACAGATCTCGTGCCTTTCAGACCTTCTACATTGAAAATTTAATTATAAATTTTTTATAAAAAATATATTCCTTTGTTCGAATTAGTACTTACAATACTTTGAATTAAATCACAGCAAAGCCATGATCAATTTTGGATTTATTTTATGTGATTCGTGTGTATCAAATTTATATATTTTATTGTTATAAACACTGACATGAAATTTCAAATCAAGATCAAATTTCAACTACGTAAACTCAGCGACGCGCATCTAAGGAGCGCGCTTCTCGAAATTACGCCAACACGCTACATATTGCATAGATCGATCTATGAAATATTGTCATCATCATCATATCAGCCACACGACACCCACTGCTGGGTATAGGCCTCCCCTAAGGATCTCCACGACGATCGGTCCTGCGCTGCCTGCATCCACTGGCTTTCCGCGACCTTCACCAGATCGTCGGTCCACCTTGTCGGGGGCCTACCCACGGAGCGTCGTCCGGTGCGCGGTCGCCATTCCAGAACCTTTCTGCCCCAACGGCCATCGGTTCTTCTCGCTATGTGTCCCGCCCATTGCCACTTCAGCTGAGCAATCCTTCGAGCGATGTCGTATGACATATTGTAGTCCTCGTTGATACGCGTCTTTTGATTTGAGGCTTCAACCATTCATGTAGCCTTAAAACTTACGACACCAAGGCGATGTCGCACTCTGAGCGAAAATGGGCGAATACACTGAAGCGATCGAAAAAACATTTTCAATGTTAAAGGTTAAGCTACAGGGCAAACCCTGAACCCGATCGTCTTTGCTTTAGGCTCAAATTGTAGTCAGAGGAGTTTTTCTCAAAATTTTGATATCATTCTTCATTTTCAAAATATCGAGCGCCAAAATCAAAAAATAAAAAATAAAATAGATTTTTTTCCACTATTTCAGCCATTTTATTTTTATTTTTTTATTTTCTCGAATAAATCTTTTTGCATCTTGTAGATCTCGTAAATACGTGTCTTTTGAGTATTTTTTGAATATCATATCTTCACAATGGCGTCGCGCGTGAGCTATTTAGTCGCTTGAGGTATCATAGAGTAAATAATACTTACATGTACTTATGTCACAGAACACATACTTGTATGCTTATGTGATAATAAAATTAATATTAAGTAAACTACAATGGAACTAGGCCCCAAAGTCAGTAAGTATCTTTTGTGTTATGAAAATCGAAAGCAAAAACATACGCGCAGTCCCGAGACAAAATCAACAAAAAAGGAATCAAAGCTGCGACCCCAGAGATTGTAACACCATGAAAAGATCACTTCGATCTACTTTATTCTCTTTCTCTCTTTAATCCTCTTTTTAATTCCGGCTAGGTACTTGTCCGACTCTTTCACACTGCAAGCTCTGCGTCTCTGGAACACGAATAGTCTCCCTGAATCATAGAAATAGAATGTCAAAGAACAACAATGTCAATAAACAGGTGATCCGAAAACGAATGCATAGGTACATTTTATATGATTACTTGGAATTTTTCTTTTTATCACATCGCAATTACTTAGAGCACAGCACAAGACACTATGGCTCCACGATACCTTTATTTTAAATTCTAATTAAGATTAACAAATATTTTAAACAAACTGCGATTGCTCATATGCTAGGCGGGACGCTAGGGGCTCTTATTGTAAAAAATGTTGGCACATGTCACTTGATCCTTTGTCTCTTTTTTACATAGACCGTGTCCGTATGATGTTAACTTCTCTTTTCCACGCTTTGTTGGTCTTCTTGAGCGCAGCGAAAATTTTCTATGTCCTATGCCCTGAATCTATCAAAGTTCTCCTAGCAAAGTCTCCTTTAAAAAGAAAGTTCGTGCCTTACTCTTAGAAAATCTCATAAGTAATGTGAAATCATCGTTATTTGTATTTCTTTCTTATATACAACGTGTTACAAAAAACCTCTCTAATGCTGAATATGGTAGAATAATAGCACAAGCGCCGCCACTACTTCATCATCATCATCATATCAGCCGCACGACACCCACTGCTGGGTATAGGCCTCCCCTAAGGATCTCCACGACGATCGCAAGGACGCCATGGACCCCACTACTTACTTAGTGATAATAGGGACCATCAAACTGAGCAATTTTAATGGAACCAACTCTGAAATCGCAAAAAAAACAGCTATTTCGTTATTAATTTTTGTATGAAACAGCTGGTTTTTAAGGTTCCGTACCCAAAGGGTAAAAACGGGACCCTATTACTAAGACTCCGCTGTCCGTCTGTCTGTCTGTCTGTCTGTCTGTCACCAGGCTGTATCTCATGAACCGTGATAGCTAGACAGTTGAAATTTTCACAGATGATGTTACCGACAAAGGAGGATTTCATCCAAATTTATCTATTGAGTATTGTACTCTTTTTAATGTTCTCGTAAAAAAGAATAATTACATCATCTCTTGTCACCGCACGAGCTGTCGTTTAATTTATTTCCCAATTTTATTATTTTCAGTAATAGATGATGTATTTCTGTTGCCGCTATAACAACAAATACTAAAAACATAATAAAATAAATATTTAAGGGGGCTCCCATACAACAAACAGTTTTATGCCGTTTTTGGTACGGAACCCTTCGTGCGCGAGTCCGACTTACCGAGTACCGCCTTAATTGATATCTGTTTCGTAAAGGTTGATTGGGAGAGAATGCATTAAGTATTAAGTGCGCCTTTTGTAATATTTGTTTTATATTATTATTGTTTTATATTTATATATTGTATTATCAAGATTGTTAAAATAAAAAATAAAAGAGGCGTTCAAGCCTCGATCGTGGATAGCATGAGATCTGTGGCAAAACGAGCGAAACAATTTTTTTTGTTTTCAAAATCAAATTTATCCCTTTTAAATACTTTGTATTACTTACAGTTACAAGTATTTTGAGTACAAATAATGATCGTAAAATATTTTCCAACTCGCTTCTAAAAGCACTTAATATATAGATAGTCTGTAAAAATTAGGATGGTAAGAAAATTAATTAAAATGAAATTTTGTTTAGAATCAATTTTTTTTAAATTTTACGATTCAAAAGACATCAACGCGCTCCCCCAAAATTATTGGTTCATAGAAAATTAATGGAAAAAATTACACAAGTCATTTTACAAAAGGAAAGGTGTTAGATAATGATAACTAGAAAAGTTATTTAAATCTCTAGACTTTAACGATGATAATGATTGAAAAAGGGAACTTGTTGCAATCGTATGGAATTATAAAAAAAATATACCCTAGCTACTTACTCAAGTAAAATTGCACTTAGGAAAAATTATGTTTCAGTTTGATTCGCTCTCAAAAGTTTAAAATATTAGAACTCTACATTTTTTTTATTCTTTGAGTTTCACAGGGTATTTGATGACTAATATTTTAACGCATCGTTTAATTTTAACTGCAAAATGGCTACTTTTCGAAATATAAAAATAGTCATTGCTTTTTGTATCATCTTTTTACCTTTTTTGATAGAGAAAGGTTGATAAAACTACCGTGGTATTATAAAAAAAACAAAATGTATCTTTTTAAATGTTTTATTTGCCCTAGCCATTCTCGTCTTTTGTCCCAGAGAGTAGTTTCTAGTCTACTACAAAACTACAACAAGTCTAAAATACGACTACACATTTTGATGTAACTAATCAACTACAACGTGAATCTAAAGTCTAACATGAAAAACTAAATGAAGATTACATGAAGAATAACCAAATACACGAAAGACAAAAAAATACCTAAGATAGGTATAAATCCCATTTACAAATATTTTCTATGCCTCCGTTGACGTAAAAAATAAGACAGATTTTCTATGGTATAGTAGGTTTTTAAAGCTATTCTTCATCAATTTCAAATTTCTCTAACATTGCAGCCAAATTTTATTTTTTATTTTTAAAACACGACTACACGATGTTTAGTTTCCAGCTGACAGTTGGACGACTTTGTCGTTGATATCGAGGACCTCTGACACGTACTCCTGGTCGGCCATGATGGTAGCCAGTCTGTTCAGGATGGAGAGGAGTTCCCCATCCCTCAGGCGCAGTTGGTCGTTGCACTGGTCCACGTCCTCAACTACATCGTCGGGGATCTGTAAAAAAACAAAACAATTTATAGAGTTTACATATTATTATAATGTTAAGACACAGATAAAATCATTTCATTGATCGAAACAATATGAAATGATTTTTTTATTGTTGTTTTCTAGACGATAGTTGAAAATTCGTTAGAAAAAGAATTCCTTCTCGAACATCTTTGAATATTACGTAATTTCAACCGTCTCTGTGGCCTAATGGTTAACCCACCCGTGTAATGTCGGCTCCACACGTTGACCCAAATCTTGGCCAATGTATCGTTCGTTGATGCTTTTGAATGAACCTCTTTGGAGAATTTGTTACAAAACCGGCACCGTACGATGATGTTGCGAATATTTTGGACATCGTGTGGAGCCGGCATAAGACGCAGGGTCC
This sequence comes from Agriphila tristella, assembly GCA_928269145.1. NCBI lineage: Eukaryota > Metazoa > Arthropoda > Insecta > Lepidoptera > Crambidae > Agriphila > Agriphila tristella. The sequence continues at coordinate 3,737,983 of OV743442.1, read as the reverse complement.
CGGGTTCGATTCCCAGGAGGGGGATACAATTTGCACTCGGTTTGATTGTGGCAGGGCTTATTTCAAGTCCGCCTGGCTAGCTAAGTCTGACGCCATAACAACAATTTAAAAATTGTTGTGTTCCGGCAGTTAGAGGTAAGATAGCCAGTTCCTCAGTGATGAGGCTTCCGGGTGCAGTGCGTCACCTTAGGCCTTATCGTCACTTAAAATCAGGTGAGATGAAATTCTAAGCACTATCCCGTCGTGATGAAACGATTGCGAATTTTCTCAAACAAGGTTTTTCTATTACTTCCACCATCAAAGATCTGCGCATTCCATATTTTTATAGATTGGCAGATTGCCAAAGTACTGACGCTATGGCTGTGAAATCTCACAGTTGCCAAAACCATTCACTGGAGAAAATAACTGTAAATAAACATAAGTTGACTATCTATTTATTTCCTGTAACGATAAAAAGCCATTTTCTAACAGAAAATAGAAGCATAAAGAGGCGGCAACTCGTTCGATTAAAAAATAATAAGAATAAAAATTACCTTTTGCAGCTCCAAGAAGGTTTCGAATTTCAGCTTCTTCCGCTGCTTGCCGCTGTTGCTGTCGAAGAATATGGTGAACTGCTGGTCTTTCTTCATCTTTTTGACATGGAAGTAAACGCCGGCTGTGAGGTGGCCCTTCGGATCCCTGGCTAGAAGACTCCTGGAAAAAAGACGTGGGTACTGTTATTTTAACTATTCCGGATCAAGCATTTTTAGTCTGTGATCTTTTGTTATGGCAGTTCCGTTTCTACGAACTTGATCATCTACGATTTCCAAGCCCATAAAGCCTCCTTGACCTTCATGACCTTGGTTCTTTTAGATATGATTGCTTATAAAGATTAGATAACATTCGATGACAAAAAGGTTATGTTATGCCCTTCATAAATCATAATTTTATCTGGCTTGATATTCGTATTCTTCGAAAAGTTAAGTACTTGATCTCGATGACGACCTTTGAACTCAATTGTTAGCAGTCTGTATATTAATATCTATACTTTCAATAGCGCAAATAATGCTTTAGAAAAACATACTTTAAGTCCCAAATCAGGTTCCTCTTTTCGGTGACGCTGACGGCTGTCATGTAGCTTCTGGCAACGTAGACGAGGGACAGGCGCTCCTTGGTGACTCCGCCTCTGGTCTCCCGCTCATGCCATTCCACGTAGCCGCCATTGTGGGAGTTGAACTGGTAGTTGTACTCCTTGCGGCAATGAGGCTCGTCAGATTGGGTAAACCAGCCTGGAAAATCAGGACGGAAGTTAAGTGGGTTGTCAATGGTTTAATTTTAATAATGTTTTAGCACACAAGTCAAGAGCAAGATTTACCAGTGTGTGGATAACAACGATCAGCCATCACGGTCACAACTCGGGAGATGTGATACCCCAAGTCCGAGAGGAAGACACCAGTTCTTCCTCCAACCTTCACATGTATAGCCAGCATCACGTGGTCCTTCTCCGTCTCGATCAGGAACCCTTGGGGTCCAGGGAACGACGTCGTGTAGTCGAGTAGATCCTGAATGTTCTCATCGCAAGACACGAGCATCATCGATTTGGTGATGCCCGGGTAGTCTTTCTCCAAAACTTTAAGACGCTTCATAACTTCCATGGCGAGACCGACGCAAGTGTGTTTGTGCGCGCGGATCGGCGGGTTGTACTTGGGGAAGAAGGTCTCGAGGTCCTCGTCAGGGGACGCCATATAAGCGTCGTATAGACTGAGGAAGTTGTTGACGGAGTCATAGTTCTCTGAGACGACGAGTCGGCTTAACAGCGCCTCGGCCTTAGCGACCATCTCCTCATATTGCTGGAGGGTGAGGTGCAGGGCCGGGCGGGGCGCTCCCCACCGCGGGGGCGGCAGGGGGTGGTCTGCGGGCCAGGCCGCAGGCTTGCCGGTGCTGGAGCCGAGTCAGCTCAACCACTCGGCGCCCCAGCGGCCGGTGACGCGGCGCAGCGCGCGCTCCTCCGCCGAGGTGGATGCGACATCGGTGGGGTCGGCGAGGTGTCCTCCCGCGACCCCAGTGGCCTCCACGCCGTTCAGCGTATCAGGAGACCACTCGTCCTTACTTAACGGTTTTATATTAAACATATCTGAAAAAAAATAAACTTTTCAAACATTGGGAAAAAAATATAGACAAAAGTCAGGATGACTATCATTGATCAAAGTAGGTAATTGCAAGTTGAGTAGGATTTAATGGAATGGATAAAGCGTACATGCAAACGATAAATATCTTCTTTAACTTCGTTAGCTTAAATAAACAATGAAAAACCTATTCGAAAGATAACTTTGATATGACATGGAACGAATGTGTTGATAAACTTTTTGTTTCAAATTCTGTCTGTGTTTATATACAACAATGATAATATTATTCACTATCATCAAATTAACTGATCGAGGTCAATATCAATGTAAGTGCAAATCCCCGAAACTATTTACGCAACACAAAACCCCTAATTAACTAACTCGTCAAAACAATATCCGTTGGTATTTACAATTAGCGGTATATACTTTGTGTTAGTTTAAGTGAATACCGAAAAGGAGACATAAACTTAAATGGATGGACTTAAATGAAATTGGTTACGCGAAACACTAATGGACTTTGGATGACGCACCTTCCCGACAACGTCATAGTGAAATTATTAAAGGTTATTTTTGCACAATGTTCTCGTTTCCATGCGGCAAAAATTTAAAGGAATGTTTCCAAGTTAATGCGGGTAAAATTCAAGGGAAAAGCTTCCGAATTAATGCGCAATAATTCTGATGCTGAAATAGGTGTTTTTCTCCAGAGTTTTTCAGGCCATTTGTTTGTCCCAGAAGAAAATGTTAGCCAAAAATTGTATGTAATGCATATTGCATTTATTCAAGAATTTAGTTTTAAAGACTGAATTTATAGAAGGTATTTTTTAATTCGCAAATACTTAAGTCACAATGTTGAGTATTAACGTTTAGCTCACACAAAGGGACAATACGTAACTAATTAATTAAATTGGCAGGATTTGTGCACAAATTTCAAACTAAGTTTTGGACAAGTTCCATCAACTGAAAATGATAGGTCTCTCTTTGGATTAGGTACCCCTAATAATAGATAAGATTAAAGAGATACGAATTTATGTGAAAATAGTTATAATTTCGCATAGTGATATGATTGAAACCAAGCGAGGTTGACCAAGGTCGCTGGTGACTCATGGTTTCCCAAAAAAATCAATAACATTGTTAAGTACTGCGGTCTGCGATACGATTGCATAACCAAACTAATATTTTTTTTTCTTTTGTGATAAATTAACTATTGGGTCAGTTCAAAATAAAAATTATGCAGATCTTTTTCCTTTTTTATATTATCATAAAAATCTATTTTCTTCGATCATCTGTTGAAATTAAATTCTGATACATCCATTTAGGAAAATTCAGATTTTGGCTAAAACATTACTTTGTTACAAACAAATTGCCTAGTCGGCGAGTGTACTGAAGATGTGGATACTGAAAGATTTCTATTAAATAACTTTAAAATGGAATCAACTGATTCTATCATTGTTACATTAAAACAAATCTATCATATTATAATTGGCTAAAATAAATCCAAGAAATAAAAAAATTGCAAAAAGAGCAATTGGATATAAATAATGAACAAAACTTTGCCATTTTCGGATTTTATGGTAATTGCTTACTTGATAGGCCGTTGACCTGGTTCAATAAGTGAACTAATGATAAAAGATGATTGATGATCGTGGTTACTGCAGTGGTGATGGTGACATCAAATTGCACCGGAATGATTGATGATGGTGTGTGGTAAAAACTAGGCGTACATACCCATTGTAATGGCCTAGGCCGCTGAATTAGTCCTTACGAGATGTGTGTTTGTTTAAATCTGGAATTGAACTGATTGCTGATGCGTCAGCGCTCCTTAATATATCGTTTATTCCGTACTTTCCCTCCCCGCGCCCCTCATCCCCTTTCGGACGTCATTGAGTGGTTAATTTTCTTTGTGTGCGTATCGTGTGCCCGTTATCAATACAGCGAGGCGAGTGTGTGTGAGAAATTAAATATAGGTTTTTGTGTGTGTGCAGTTGTTGACACGTGGGTTTTAGTGTCTGTGTGGGTGATGCGTCAAAACATTTAGCTGCATGTGTGCATTCACGTTTCTCTGTGTATACAGATACAGCTGATAATTCACATGTCGACTGCGGCATGTGAATGCAATACTAAAACGTGATCTTGTTTTACAGCAGGCATCTTCATGTGACAGGTTACCTAAGGTTTAGTTTTCATTTACTTGCTTGCTAGCATTTTATTGACATGACGAATATGACAATAACAAGGTTCTAGATGTTTGTATAAGAAGTCATTGGTATCTCAAATAAGCTGGTAATAATATTATATGGTATGCAATGCATTTCCTACTTTATAAATGTATTGTGTCTGTTACGTACAAACATACATCTAAATCTAACGACAAACTGTTGAGGAATCAGTAAAAAAAGAACACGATACGTTATTCATTTACCTACATGTAGGTACAAAAAAAGGAAATAAAATGGATGTGCATTCAAAAGCCTCTGAATAACTAGAAACTCTTTCGTAGACCAACAACAAAAGTATTGTAAATCGTTACTCTTACTCGTGCTGTCGATTGTACTTGCAAAATGACTTCACGCGACTACAAAGTAAATAAAATACAGGCAAATACTTAGACACAGTGAACTAAAATCTATGGAAGAGTAATTGCAAACAAATATTGCTAAAAAAATGGCACCACGGGGCCGAAAAAGTTCAACCCGCTCAGCTTCAGCCACGCACCCGCGGTGACTGACGTTAACCAGTGGGAATGGGTCTGCTTCTGTCTACTTGTACTAAGGGCGTCGTATATTTATATATATTATTTTTCTGATTAATATTATCAATATGTATGGCACTTCTTACTCAAATTTTAAATTAATAACTAAACCTTGTTTTGATTTCTATTTTTTTTTTATTGCAATCATTTTGCTTTCTATATTCAGTAGTTTTGTAAGTAAAGGCCTATGAAAAGCTTTAGGATAATAGTTTTCAATTCGGTGCCTTAGGATGGGTAGCCTAAGTATGTCATGCTCTCTTTAATAATTTCTGCGGTGGTGTCGTGTGGGGCGGGTCGTTACGTTCCCTCAAATATGGTTGAGCGAAGCGATGGCTGGTCCATGCGTCATGCTCGTGAACGGGTGCTGCCAGTGGAAAGGGTCTGCTTCTGAGTACCTATCTTAACGCATATTGAATTGTAAGAATTGCATTTTTTTTAAATTATTTTTTATGTCTTGTAACATGTGTTTTTTTTTTTTTGGTAAATTTTGCCTACTTAGGTGCACTTTCGAGTAGCAGACACAGTGATTTCTCAACTAGTTGAAAGTTATTTACTCTCATTACTTAGTAGTATTTAGTTAGTAGTATTTAATTTCAACCTACCTACCCATTGTGTGCAAACTTTTGTTAATTATTGTGATGGAAAATGACCTCACTTTAAATGTGGAGCTCATTTTTCAATGTTGACGACTCTGTATGAAATATACAGGGAGAAAAAAGCAGCCCTTGACGAGTTTCTTGCCGGTTCTTCTCGTTACAAGGTCTCCCGCTTAGGGTTTGCGAACCGATGGTGTAGCTTCTATGACATTCACAAGTGCTTGTAACAGCCTAGACAATAAATAATTTTTGAATTGAATTTGAATTTTGAATTGAATAACGTTCTTGATGCCGCGATTACACACTCGGCGAGACACCACGAGACATGTCGAGGCCGAGTGTGTAAATGGCAGCTCTCGCCTCGCCTCGGGAGTCTCGCCTCGCCTCGTCCGCTCTCGGCTCCGTTGTCGGTTTTTTGGGCACGAGTCAAAGGGTCTCGCGAGAAACGCCATGGGTCCGTTTACACATTCGCGCGCTCTCGCTGTAGGTAGTATTGTATTGTCTGTGCTAAAGGTAAAAGTACTAACAATAATCTTTAACTGAATTCAGCGGAAATCACTACGCACGTTAAAACTTAAACTTTAGTTTTTGGTATTTTTTAATTTTTTTACAAAGCAGTGAAATAACTTACCGTGTTCTATTTCGATGTATGGATACCATCAACCATTTACGTTTACGCCTCGTTTTTATTTATTTGCGCATAATCTGCGTGTAAATATGCATAATAACTGACAGCACACATCGCTACAGCCGAAGCGAGCTCTACCTCATCCGCCATCCTCCCTCTCGGAATGCGCAGCCGTAACTGACTACACGAGTGTGTAAACGGTCGGTCTCGTAATGGGCCTCTCGTGCGAGAGCCTCGGCGAGACATTTCGGCGAGAGGTCTCGCCGCGTGTGTAATCCCGGCATTACAATATTTGCAGTTTGAATTGTAGAGAAAAGAGAGAAAGTTATTAAAAATGTCGTCCTGCGTAGTCAAATGGTGTAAAAGACGCAAAGAAGGCAGTAAAAATATGCAGAAAAAACGTATCTTATTTTTTCGTTTAAGTATAGAAAATATCTATGAGTATACAAATTATGGTCGCTTATAAGTAACCAGTGTTCAGACGCTTTGTGCTGCATAATTAAATGCCAGCATTTTTGTCTCTTTTGTCTCTATCCACTTAGTTGTAGGTACTTTTCGTGTGGTGCCATTTTTTGAGCAGAATGCTTATTCCATAGATTTTAGTTCGCTGCGGAGCGTCGGATCAATAGTTGCTGAATGGTCTGACCTTCAGACTGGTGGAAGGTGACGCAGGCACCCTGTTCCGAGAACTGTACAACGTGATTCATGCGAAGCCATCCTTATATAACTGTTCTGTGGTACCTAGTGTACCTACCTATATTTACGCAGTAAGTACCTATTTAAGTAGCTACATTTAATTTAGTAATCTGTGCTTGTTAGCATTCTGCGAAAGTAGACTATCTTGGTCTTGATCACATGTTTGCATACCCAGTTACGATTTCATGTGTGATTCTCGGTATTCCAAAATGTAAACACGTAAACACCAATTATATCAACCACGTAAATAACAATTAACTACTTACTTACATTGAATTAGGAAGCCGTTACTACCTATGAATTTTTAATGTTTTCATCAATAATAGGGATGCCGACTGTGCGGAGTTCCGACTATCAAAAATGCTGTATTTGCTAACAGTTGTAACTTTGTACTCCATGCCTTCTGACTTCTACCATCCTTCCTTAATAGTCATACATAATATGTGCCCTAGTCAGGTTTACTTCTAGGCCAGAAAGGTGAAATCTCTTGCAAAACAGAAAAAACGAACACACTAAGGATGTTCATCCCTTGGGGAAAGCATATTATGGTTTTAATCCAAAACTCAAAATTACTATTTATCAGTGGCGAAGGGTCCATACAAGCCGATTCCCATCGGCTTACCTTATAGAAATCCCACCCCACATATCCACTATGCAGATTATAACATTTTTCATCATTTTTGTAGAGCGGCTTACCTTCACCATAATTTCACCCTTCGCCACTGCTATTTATTTATTAAGTACCTACCTACTACAATGTGTTCCTTATAATATAGAAATGGTGCTGCTGCTTTCTACCAGGCCAGGTAAAGAATTTTTCATAACGAATTTTACTTACTTACTTATTTTCACAGAATACTGACGTTCGTAACAGATGCTGTGCTAAAACTAAAATTGTTCTGGATCTGGATTATCCATTTAGCACGCTTTCAAAAGTTCGCAGAACGGTTCGTAAACTATGTTCATGTATTAGGCCGATGGAAATAGACATTAAATTCGCAAAGCGTGATGTAGTTCTGCATTTTTGGTATGTTGTATGGGTCTGTTAGGGTAGTGTGAGTTCAAATTTGCAACTTCGAAAAACCTGTGGAAACTGAGAAAATCGAGAAAAACTGGGACTTTTTTCACTATCTGCTCTCCAGGGCTACAGCTATGCATTTTTTGCGAACGCTGTCTTCTACACTTATAAACTCTACTAGCTTTTGCCCGCGACTTCGTCCGCGTGGATATTCGAGAAAATCCTATGGGAACTTTAAACCAGGATAAATAGTATTCAATGTTTTAATTTCATCAAAATCTGATCAGCCATTTTAACGTGATTAGGCGGGTCCCCACCAAGCGCGCTGACCCGCTTTTTCCTCTCATAAAATTTCATTCCCTATTTTGACACCTACAGACTTTCATACAAACTTTCATCCGCTATTTTAACTCTTTCCACCATTATTTCGTAATAAAAGGTAGCCTGTGTCATTTCTCAAGCTTTACTCTATCTCTGTGGCAAATTTCATTAAAATCGGTTTAGTATTTTAGGCGTGATAGCTTAACAGACAGACAGACAGACAAAATTACTTTCGCATTTATAATATTATTATGGATTAAGTATAGATTTTGTATTTTAGATTTTGAATTTTGTTCTGTCAATTTAACTCATGGAAGTCGATTGAATAACATAATCTCGTAGTGTAAATGTATGTAAGTAGGTATCTTATAAATACGATAGTGGCATAACTTCTTTAGTCTCTCTATACTGTGGTACAATCAAACTTTCATCCCCTATTTCAACCCATCCAACACTTATTTCGCAATAAAAGGTAGCCTATGTCCATTCTCGAGCTCTACTCTACCTCTGTACCAAATTTCATACAAATCGGTTCAGTAGTTTCGGCGTGAAGGCGTAACAGACAGACGGACAGACAGACAGAGTTACTTTCGCATTTATAATATTAGTATGGATTTTGTTTTATTGATTTTGAATTTCGTTCTGTCAATTTTACTCATGGTAGCCGATTAAACAACATAATCTCGTAGTGTAAAAGTATGTAAATGGGTACCAAATAATGCGATAGTGGCATAACTTCTTTAGTCTCTCTATACTGTGGTACAATCAAACTTTCATCCCCTATTTCAACCTATCCAACACTTATTTCGCAATAAAAGGTAGCCTATGTCCATTCTCGAGCTCTACTCTACCTCTGTACCAAATTTCATCCAAATCGGTTCAGTAGTTTTGGCGTGAAGGCGTAACAGACAGACGGACAGACAGACAGACAGAGTTACTTTCGCATTTATAATATTAGTATGGATTTTGTTTTATTGATTTTGAATTTCGTTCTGTCAATTTTACTCATGGTAGTCGATTAAACAACATAATCTCGTAGTGTAAAAGTATGTAAATGGGTACCAAATAATGCGATAGTGGCATAACTTCTAAAGTCTCTCTATTCTGTGGTACAATCAAACTTTCATCCCCTATTTCAACCCCTCCAACCCTTATTTCGCAATAAAAGGTAGCCTATGTCCTATATCGAGCTCTACTCTACCTCTGTACCAAATTTCATCCAAATCGGTTCAGTAGTTTCGGCGTGAAGGCGTAACAGACAGACGGACAGACAGACAGACAGAGTTACTTTCGCATTTATAATATTATAGTATGGATGGATTTTGTATTACTGATCTTGAATTTCGTTCTGTCAATTTTACTCATGGTAGTCGATTAAACAACATAATCTCGTAGTGTAAAAGTATGTAAATGGGTACCTAATAAATACGATAGTGGCATAACTTCTGAAGTCTCTCTATTCTGTAGTACAATCAAACTTTCATCCCCTATTTCAACCCTTCCAACCCTTATTTCGCAATAAAAGGTAGCCTATGTCCTTTCTCGAGCTCTACTCTACCTCTGTACCAAATTTCATACAAATCGGTTCAGTAGTTTCGGCGTGAAGGCGTAACAGACAGACGGACAGACAGACAGACAGAGTTACTTTCGCATTTATAATATTAGTATGGATTAAATTACCTACAATTTGAGCCTAATTGCAGGAGCTAAGCTATTGCACTTCGAAGATGACCAATTTTTCTCAAAAATTGAAATTTTCCGGTTTTACTCACGTATTTCGTGAATTAAGTGTAGAAGACAAAATTAGCAAGAAATGCATAGTTTTGGCCCTGGAAAGCAGATAGTGAAAAAAGTCCCAGTTTTTCTCGATTTTCTCAGTTTCCACAGGTTTTTCGAAGTTGCAAATTTGAATTCACACTACCCCAACAGACCCATACAACATACCAAAAATGCAGAACTACATCACGCTTTGCGAATTTAGCCTCTTTTTTGTCTATTTCCAACGGCCTATATTCCCATGCCCACCCATTGATTTCTTGAAACACAGGAAAGGAAGGAACTACTTACCTATATTCTTAGATGACATTAGAACAGAAGATATTTATTACTATAATAGATATCGCTCTATCGATCGATTGTAACTAAATCGTACGTAACCGAATTCATCGGTATGTCAACATCATTCTACTATCTATGTCAATGATATTTAATTGACATTATCTAAATATATCGGATGTTCATTATCAGCACCATGTGCGAATAAACTAGAACCGTCTCTCAATACGAACAAACAACTCTTTGTCACCAGAAAAAAGTTCAATTTGATTCGCTCTACTTTTGTAAATAAACGTGAAAATATTTTTACGCAACACGCACACACGCATTCGCACATGCGTTCCGTTTCCTAAACATTAAATTATTTTCTAATGCTACAGAATAAAGGACTTTATTACAAAGGTGTGTAGTGCACATTTTCAGTGACTATGTCACTCGAGTACATTGATAAGCGTGCTCCAGACACTTCTAGTAATTTTCCAAGCTGTTTGTTTACCAAACACACTGTCACATACTGCGCAGTTGTTTTCATTGATAAAATTTTCAGTCGATATTTAGAAACGAAAACGACCTCGTAATTTTTTTGTGTTGTTTAAAGTGCTGACTGTTCTATTCTGTAAAATAAAATCTTTGGACTTGAAGGTGCTTGAAGCCTTAAATTTTTCTTTCTGACGATGATAAATAAATAAATGTTGGATACCATCCATCTCATACTAACATTGTTCATTTCAAAGTAAATAACCTATAACACAAGTGTGACACAAGTGTGTTATGGAAAATCAGAAACAGAATATTGCTCATCCGGTGGAATATCCGCACAACTATATTTTTGCAAAGGATTATGCCGATTTTACTATACAAGCTAGGCCATGATGCGCTTTGATGAAATTACCAAAATAGGTACTATAGTAATTTTATAGTGATTGCGTGGGAAGAATATCATTAAAACATGATGCGGGAAAAATGAGAAATCTCAATCTCAAGGAGCCGTTTGGGGTTATAATTGTTTGACATTTTCCTATTATGTGACATTTTGTTATCTACCCCATTTGACATGACATGAGTCTGTCACAGATATGTATGGTTAACTAGCGGCCGCCCGCGACTTCGTCTGCGTGAAAAGTTTTTTTGCTATCCCTCGGGAACAATACTTTTTTTCGGGATGAAAGGTACCCTATGTCCTTTTCTGTACCCCTGACAACGTGTATGCAAAATTTCATGATGATTGGTTTAGTAGTTAAGACGTGAAGGCGTAACAAACAAACAAATAAACAAACGGAGATTCGCATTTATAATATTAGTAAGGATGCGCATCATGCATGGCCCAGAATGTGGCATGATCCTTTACAGAAGAGAAGGGTTTAAATGAAACATGTGATTTTCGACCTATGTTCCTTGGAGAAAGTTGTTCAGTTTAAGCAACACTGACACCTGTTTCAGTGTTATTGTTACATAATTTGGTTCCATCTTCTACAAGGTGTTTGGTAAAAGCCTTATAAAGCCGAATCCGGTAGAAGGGACCATCCAACTGATCAACTTTTACTATGGGACCAACTCTGAAATCGCGACAAAAAAATCTGCTGTTTCATACATTTTGATATTTTCGTTATTAATTTTTGTATGAAACAGCTGATTTTTTTTCGCGATTTCAGAGTTGGTCCCATAGCAAAAGTTGTTCAATTTAATGATCCATTCTACCATATTCGGCATTATAAGACTTTTACCAAACACCTTGTATAATTTATGTCCATGGAGATCTTATCAAAAGGATATAAAAACTCAACAATAAATATCACCATAGTTACTATGCATACCTATGCATATTTAAATTATGCTTACTTGTAAAGCTAGTTTAAAAAAATCAAGATATTAAGGGGAAGTTCCCCCTCCCATCTAGTCTAGACGAAGGGGCATCCCGTATTCCCGTCCCGTCCTACCTGCTTAGCCAATTCATCGCGAAAAAAACAATTCTATACTGCTCGTGATAAAGTTCAAATTAATAAATTTATGTTCTCTCGTGGCCAAAATACCAAAACCACAAAACCGTACTCCAAAACTACAATTACAATTTATTGACAACTGGAGAACTATTGAAAAGTTTATTACATTATTTTTCTAATATAAAAATTGAAACAGGAAATTTGGAAAACTGTCAACACATAGGTACAAAATGTCACATTTTGTCAATAGAATAAAAATAAAATGTTTCTGAAGAAAAATATTTTTAATAAAAAAAAGACGCTTTGTCAGGTGTGGGGTTCGAACCCACGCTCCCTCTCGGGAACCAGAGCTTAAATCTGGCGCCTTAGACCACTCGGCCAACCTGACGATATGGAAAGTGACAAAATAATGAAACACTAGATTTACTAATACAACATCAAGTTGAAAATCATGTTGCTCATTCAATTCATAATTTTGTAAATTATTTTTATTTCATTCATGAAATTACTTTTGATAAAATTGTTTTTACCTAATCTCACTACACTATTTTGTGCAGTTTATTGAGTTATGTTAGTATGAATTCGACAAATCAAGTTTATAAAAACAATGAACTAAGCATTCACGTGCTGCCATCTGTTGATCTATTTCGAAGCGAACGTGTTGCTGAGCATAGAATGTCTCTCTGTGTGTGTGCCGCTTGGTCACCCGCCCATGAAATAATATAATGCTCGGTAGCTTTCACAGATGGCGCTTTATATGATTTTTCTTCAGGGGGGAAAATTTTTTCGTTGTTCTGTCACAGAATACATATAGGTACTTAATACAAGTTTTCTGTGATAATTTCCAACATTATTACAAAACTAGAATGTTTAGGGTTTAAGTATTACGGAAATTTTAAAAAAAAGTTGCATTTTCCATACGAAAATTTTCTTCTGGGTTCCAGAGGGCCTAGTGCGAGTTGATGTTTTCACTTTTCACTATAGAAAAGATATCTGCTCATAGTCAATGCGAGTGAAAGAGAGAAAACGATAGTTTTCGGTAGCGAAAAGTGAAAATATTAACTCGCACTACGCTGAGTCCATATCCATATATGGATAGAGGAAAGTAATAGATCCTATTAAACCATCAGGACTCCATAATGATTATTTAATAATCATTATGGAGTCCTGTTGGTTTAGTAGGATCTATTACACAATAAAATCAGAAGCTACCTACTTATTACTACCCCGTAAGATTTGCCCCGTGGCAGTTCGGTAAAGCACTGCTTGAAGCACTGTCACACAGTTTCCAGTTGGTCTTGCTTTAATTCCTAAATGAGGTCAACACTATAATAAAAGAAAAAGTTCTTATCACAGAGTTTATTGCATCATAAAGGTTTTAACCGTGACGATGCCGATTGCTTCCAGTAATACTGCAGCACTGTACCTACCCCATGAGATTTGCCCCGTTGCAGTTCGGTAATGCACTGTCTTACGTAGTTATTGCTTTCTCTGTGATGCACTGCCACACAGTTTCCAGGTGGTCTTCGTTTTATTCATAAATGAGGTCAACAATATAACAAAATCATATACCCTCCGTTTTGGCTTCGCCGTAGTCGGGTAATAAAAGAAGTGATGTTCGTATCACAGAGTTTATTGCATCATAAAGGTTTTCACCGTGACGATGCCAACTGCCCCCAATAAGACAGCAGCATTGAACCCCGCGAGATTTGCCCCGATGCAGTAATTTGTGAAGCACTGGCACACAGTTTCTAGATGGTGTTCTTTTTATTCCTAATCCTACTATCCTACTAATATTATAAATGTGAAAGTTTGTGGGTTTGGATGTTTGAATGTTTAGATGTTTGGATGTTTGTTCCTCAATCACGCAAAAACTACTGAACGGATTTGGTTGAAATTTGGCACACAGGTAGTAGACGGCCTAGATTAAAACATAGGATACTTTTTATCCCGATATTCCCACGGGAACGGGAACCACGCGGGTGAAACCGCGGGCGGCCGCTAGTAGGGTTAATAAAAGAAAAAGTTCTAATCTCAGAGTTTATTGCATCATAAAAGTTTTAACCGTGACGATGCCGATTGCACCCAGTAAGACTGCAGCACTGAACCCCGTGAGATTTGCCCCGTTGCAGTCATTCGTGAAGCACTGGCACACAGTTTCGAGGTGGTCCTCGTTGTCGGCCGTGTAGCAGTCGCGGTGGTGGCGCACCCAGCCGCAGCCACGGGTCACGCGCACCTCTGCGTCGTGGTGCTTGTGCAGAACTGAAATAAATAATGTGCTGAGTTATAGAGATAGAATACCTATGTACATTCACGTCTAAAAATATGTATGTATACAGTTTACAACTTTCTCGCTCTGTTGTGGTTATCATTTGCCATTGATTTCTGTTCAAAAAAGTAAAATATCTTGTAGAGTGGAAAAGTTATATATTGTAAACATATTAATAGACACACAACGCGCGCTGTAACAATACTGACTATAAGAGTATTATGTAATCTGTGCTATAAGACAACATCAGGCGCTAGCGAAACTAATGCCAAACCGAAACGAAACGTAGGTACCTACCTACTTGACGAAGTTTCTTAAAACTTTCCCACCTCATCATAAATAAACTAAAAATTTAATCACAATCACAAGTTTAGTGCACAGGAAAAAAATATATGGAAAATATACCAAAAAAAAAGCAACTGCTAAAGTATAATTATTTGATATGCAGGGCGTGACTCTATTCTCTTTTTATTCACATTGCAAAAAAGTCAACATATTATGACTTTTTTGCATACAAATATTAATAACGAAAATGTCAAAATTAATGAAACAGCAGATTTTTATTCACGATTTCAGATTTGGTCTCATAGTAGAAGTTGTCCAGTTTGATGTCCCTGGTGATCTGCCATATTCGGCATTTATCCAAAAATATCAAAGTCTCTCGGTGATTTTTATCATATTTGGACCATCAGTCTGGTCAAAAGGTCTCAAATATTGCACTAAGTATTCTCAAACGGTTTGTTATTAGCGACGACCTAGTTCCCGTCATTGGTGCCTGACCTGACCTTTTTGCTTATCAGAACCTTATAATAAGGCTGATTCAGTGCGCTGCTGCACGGATCATTGGCTTATCTTTGCTGAGATTTCTTGGAAACCACTTGGACGTTAAATTACTCCTACAAGTCGACACATTTTAGTTTGTAACTGTAACTATTTCTTTTTTTAGAATGTGGCACTTTCAATTTTTAGAGAATGATGAACAGCACGATCTCAGAAGTGGAGCAGGCTGCCTGCCGATGTTTCCCAATAGTTATAACTTGGGCCTTATCAAGGCTAGAGTGGCATGCTCCATCATAGTCCGCATCATCACTTAACGCCACGCCAGGTGTGATTGTGGACAAATCAATATCACGAATATTCAATAAAAAAATACCCTTGTAGGTACAAAAAAATAAGTAAGTCAGATTTCTGAGTAACTACCACGAAGATAGTCCTACACTCTAAATCCTTACTATTTTCTAATGTGTCAAGCAGTATAACTTTTTCTTGTTGATCTACAGGGTCATTTTAGGACCCCTTTTCAAATTTTGTCAGGTCATTCTATAACAGCAGTACAATCGATTTGTGAAGTAAAAAAACATTTTTTTTACATTTTTGTCCCAAACTTTTCCCTACACAAATTGAAATTGTTGTCACCGTTTGCGCATCGCACGGTCGACCCACGCGAGCCCCCCTCCCGCCACCCGCCTTCCCTCGCTCGCGTCGCTTGCGCGAGGGTGAGCGTGCGTGCCGTAATTTTTTGGACATAAAAAGTAACTGAAAACTGTGAATTTAAAAATAAATAATTCATAATTATCTCACCAATTTTATTTTATAACTTTCTTGAACTTATATTTGATTTTGTAAAGAGGTCGCAAAATTACCCTGTATAACAATATCATAGACAGAAATTTTTTCGCTAATTAATATTAGCGAATAACTTAATAGTTTATGTAACAAAATCTATGCAGTAGTCGATTTGCAGTAGTAGCACCGGCTTGTAGCACCTAGATTGTTAGTAGTACCGACCGACGACGACTATATAGTCTCATTGATCTGCAGTCGTAACATCAGCCGTAGTACTAGTCGTAGTTGCAGTCGTAGCAGTATTCGTAGCACCTGGATTGTGAGTACCGATGAGTCTCTTCGATCTGCAGTCGTAGCTATCTGCAATCCTATTACATAAAAATAATCGCAATAATAATTTACGTAGGGTGGATTCGTTATATATTTATATATTATATTCTCGCTCGGTCGACCGAGCGAGAATATAATATGTTATTCTTAACTAAATGACCAATTCGAGAGTAAATCGAGATTACATTTTACCGCGCACTATTTTCAGAGTATTTAGCCTATTCGAGAATAGCTTTTTAATGGCGTTCGAGTGCCGTACTGCAATGACATTTGACTTTGACGGCTACAGTTACGCACAAGGCGACAAAATAGAGTTGACAAGACTTTGCCTTTTAAATAGTTCGTTTGTAGAACAATGACAACTGGCCGGATAATACGATCATTCACAATTCACTCACTCATCAAGGAATAACAATCCCAAGAGTAACTTATCTTTGGATTGCATGGAAAAAATCTGCAGTCGTAGCATCAACCGTAGTACTAGTCGTAGCTGCAGTCGTAGCAACATTCGTAGCACCTGGAATCCTTGGTTATTAGTAAATTGTATTAACTGGTCTGCACGATCTTCCTGCGGAAGAAGGCGTGCGGCTCCGGGGCGTCAACACGCCTCGCTCGCAGTCCGTAAAACACAGGTACTTGCGCACCGACCGACTCCTGGTAGTAGATCGTGAGGTCGAGGCACCTGCTGTTGTTAGCGCTGCTGCAGTCGTAGCACCGGATATGGCACCTGGATTGCTTAGTGACTAGTATATTGTACTAACTGCTCTGCACGATCTTCCTGCAGAAGAAGGCGTGCGGCTCCGGCGTGTACACGCCTCGCTCACAGTCCGTGAACCGCATGTACTTGCGCACCGACTCCTGGTCGTAGATCGTGGGGTCGAGGCACCTGCTGTTGTTAGCGCGGCTGCAGTCGTAGCACCGAATCGTGGCACCTGGATTGCTTAGTCACTATATATTGTACTAACTGCTCTGCACGATCTTCCTGCAGAAGAAGTTGTGCGGCTCCGGCGTGTACACGCCTCGCTCGCAGTCTGTGAACCGCAGGTACTTGCGCACTGACTCCTGGTCGTAGATCGTCGGGTCGAGGCACATGGTGTTGTTCGCGCTGTTGCAGTCAAGGCACCGGATTGTAGCACCTGGATTGAGATATAATGCGTTACAGTACGGGGCAAACATCTTGAAATCGAGTGGGGATTGCGCAGAACGCGTATTTTAGGTACGCGTAGCGGTGAGGTAAGCGGGTGGCGGGAGAGGGTTGCGTTGCGCGCTATTGGTAGCTCACAAGTGCACAAAACGAACTTATCCCCACTTCGTAGAAAAAGTGTCAAGATTTTTGGCTCGCGTTCTGTTCAGTGAGGGGTCGTCCATTAATCACGTGAGCCTCGAAAGGGGGGGGGGGGGGTAGTTGGAAAAATCACGAAATATCACAAGGGGGACGGGGGGGGTGTAGTGAGATATCACGTGTATTAATTTTTTTCGTTAAACGCGTGACTTTTCACCGAAAACTGCGTGTGATTGTGATTGTTGACTCACCCACCGCTACCAGGACGATTTCCCCGCCCACCGCGACATATTCGTACTGAAAATTGTTGAGATTATTTTGTACCAAAAAAATACACGTCATTTAGAGGGGGGGGGGGGGGGGTTAACGTAAAACCTCACCATGCATCACCAAGGGGGAGGGGGGGTTAAAAATTGGCCAAAAAAACATCACGTGATTAATGGACGCCCGCTGAGACTTCGATGTAGTAACTTATGTGAATGTTAACTTTTAAATAACAATCAAATCGTAAGCAGCTAAGTATGAACTTGTGACTAAACCTCGTAGTAAAGAACCCTCGCAAGTTCTTTATTTTGGAATACAACAATTAGTATGCTGTGGAATACGGTCTTAACACTATAATAATGATACACATACTATGCGCATAAGTTGATTTTAAGCAGCGGGACATGCTATGTTGTGCGCAGCAGGCGTAGTTTGACAAAACCCGATTTTGTCTGCATCGAAATGTAATTTTATTTAATAGTTTGTCCACGTTGGGATGTCATTTTTAGCATTACGATTTAGGCAAAACCCCTTTCAAGCTCGTTATGCATACCTACTACAGCAGCATGAACTGACTTTGTTCTAAATTCTATTCATTCTCATTGATGCGTGACTGCCGCGCCCCGTGTGTCATGTTCGTGTCGGTCAAGTTAACAAACGTCCAACTTTATTGGCCATTTTTGGTCATACACCAAAAAAAAGCGTGTTAATGCGAAAATTTATAATTTTCTTTGAAATTATATTATTAGGTACCTATATTCTGGTTTCTACATAGTAGGTACCTACCTAGTAAGTAAGTATTCTTACGTAGATAGTTTTATAACATCGATCTAATTGTAGGACATTACCAATCTGTAGGTATTAGTAATTCGTCCAAGGTATTAGTCTATTGAATACCCTAACTTTACTTGTATTATTTTCTACGCCATTGTGGCTATGCGATTTCTTTGCCGTTATCTTTTATTCAGCAGCTGTTTCATACGTTTCATAAATAAATCAGCCGTTTCATACACTTTTATTATAAATTTTTGTATATGAATTTTTGTTGGTACCATGGGCAACAGCGACGCTTAACCACTGCTAAGGTCAAAATCGCTTGCACGCCGCGCCGTCACAACCATACGTTTAGTTCGTGTAGGGGCGATACGCGCGCACACGAATTTTGTTGCAAACTGGTTAAGCGTCGCTGTTGCCCATAGTACAATAGTAAAAGTTGTTCATCATACTAAACCGAAGGTCCGAAGAAACGGTTTCTTATGACGCGACGAATAGAACTTCCTCCTTTTTAATTTTTAAAGTCGGGTAAAAAACTAGCTTTTTATGAGTTTCTGAGATTAAACTAGGGATCCCTTAGAATAATAACACCTAGAACGATAATTCTCTACAAAGCGCGCTGTCAAAAGTGAGGCAAATAAAACAGTCAAAATGGCGCCGTTTTCAGATTTTTATTGTCCATTA
The DNA here is from genome assembly GCA_928269145.1 of Agriphila tristella. Lineage (NCBI taxonomy): Eukaryota > Metazoa > Arthropoda > Insecta > Lepidoptera > Crambidae > Agriphila > Agriphila tristella. The sequence continues at coordinate 3,718,706 of OV743442.1, read as the reverse complement.
TTACATAATCATACATAATAAGTACAAAACAGTTTCAATTTCCCTACCTTTAGGAGATTAGTTATTATTTTATTGGATTTTAGTTACGATTAGGTAACGTATGAAGGATATAAGTCTGAGAACTGAGCCATTTTAACTTAGTATTAGTTGCTTCACCTTGCATACAAGGACACGGCTTCTAGGTGTTATTATTCTAAGGGATTACCAAAGTGGTTGATATCGACCCCTTCGACATCTTCGTAATCGGTGTCCCAGGGGTTGATATAAACGAATAATTATAATAAGTAATTATTAATTACACTTGCTATTTGATAGGATCCGATTTTTTTAAGTAATTTGGCTATGGAGGTCCCAGGTATCTATTCATTTTGGAAAAGGGGTCTTGCCCAAAATAGTTCAGGAATGCCTGATCTAAACTAATTCATTTTCATTACTTAAATACAAATTAGAATTATTAATTTAATACTCACCTAGTCGTATACTGATAGAAAAAACAAACAACACCACTGCAGCTTTCATTTTGAAGACAAAAGTAAAGCAAATATTGCTACTACTAGTAAATACTTATTTAAGTTATTATTAACTTAGTATGTCACAACATTAAGTTATATTACGATATCAACGGGTTAAGTTCCCAGCAGATGTAATGACACTGTTTGTTTATAATAAGCTTCACAGTTAACTCGCACTGATATTGTTATGGCATTATTCTGTGCAAAAACTTTTATTACCTACTTAAAAATAATCGAAGTTGGAATCCTTCAAAAGTAGATAATAAAGTAAACAAGTATTAATATGAGGTAATTTATTTTTATACATTATTCATCAAGTCTTATTAAATAGGCGTTATTAACTTAATTTACAATTATATCTGTATTGTAATTTGTTCTTTTGATAACATTTGAACTATTAAACAGTCAAATTGATCTCGTAATCGTATGACCCTAAAGAAAGTAGGTACCTACCTAATTAAGTATACATAACATAAACGGTGTACTTACATAAATTAGATATGTTAATTTTATTGGTTTGCTAAACCTTAATGGATAAAAGTTACTCGTTATACTAAAATAATTAATAAAACAAGAAATTACAATTAATAGCGAGCTAAATTCGTTATTCTCTTGACCATTTTCATCTTTATTCACCTAATTATTGACCTATAGGTCTCTTTCACCTATTTCCATATTGGGAAATCACTAAAAATAAAAAAATGTCTATGGCTTTGACTTTTCATTCTTTTTCACACTTTCTCTCTCCAATTTCTGTAAGCGAGGAGCGAAGAGGTTATGACGGCAAGAACTGTCATTTTGACGTCTCTGACAGCTGCGGCGGCGTTGCACATGTCCCCGAAGCACTGGCAGACCATCTCGAGGTGGTCTTTGTTGTCGGCGGTGTAGCACTCTCTTCTGTGCTTTACCCAGCCGCAGCCGCGGGTCACGCGCACCTCTGGAGTCTTGTCCGGATGAAGAACTGTGAACAAATTACAAAGTTTTAACGATGTGACTAGTAGGTAGTACCTAGAAAATTATCGTCTTCATACAAAACATAATTTACTGAAAGGTACGTGTCGTAACGTAATATTATAAAGGTATTTTAGGTCATTCTTATTTCATTCATATTATAATTAAAATCTACGAAACATTAAAAATCAAATTCACCAAAATATCAAAAACGTAGTATTTACAAAAGAGCACGAAAATTATAAAGACTTTTTTGTGGGAATAAAAGAAAAAAATAGTAAACCTATACAAAAACAAAAAAAGTCCAAAGTTCGAGTTAATTCGCCAGAATAGTCAGTTATTTTCACGCACTGTTTATCACAGTGTCGCTTTTTGTTCACCTAGCTGCTGCGGCATTATTTGGTCAACAATGGTAGTCCGGCCTCCAGCAGATGAAGCCTTGATAAAAAACTTCAATGGTAAATCACAGAGTTAAATTAATATTTGTACGAAAATTGCGACAAGTTTGCATTTGCAACCGGAAAACACAAGGAAAAGTCGTGAGGAGATAGGACGGTAAAGTTTAAACAATGAGGATCAGTAACGATTTTTGTTTAGTGGCTAATTAGAAAGCTTATGCCACCAAATGATTAACTGTGAATTTTTTTATTAAATATATCTCTTAAGCCTGAGAAGTTATAAGAGCTAAAACACTGATTTTTTGGGGGGTCCTTGTGACGTCATCGCGACGTACGCGAACTTTATGTCGTACGTGATAAAGCACATATTGCATTGAGCTTGGCATTTCCTTCAAACCCTTTTAACTCAACCATTTCGAAACGGATTTCAAAAATTCTTTCACTAGATTTCATAGCTATCAATATGTGTTTATATTATATTACTAAAACTATAGGATTCAAACCTGTTACTGATTCTCATTAAGAGTTTTGGGAATTACCTAATTAAAAAATTACTACCTGCCTATAATAATAGTTATTTGTTATACAAGTGACCAAAATCAATTTGTGCTGCGAGTGCCGACTTTAAATCACGAACTAGCGAAGTAGTCTAGAATTGAATCACGAGCATAGTGAGTGATTCTAATATAGACTACTGAGCGCAGTGAGTGATTTAAAGGCACGAGGATGAACAAAATTTTGGTCTCGTGTATAACATGCAACTTTTCACCTCTACCAGCGAGAAAATTTTCACGTGACTTTCTTGTTAAAAAGCTAAATTCAGCATTAGAAACATGTTAACTCAACTCTTTTGGAGTTAGACAACAGTCTTTATCGTTGGACGCACTCATTTTTGTAATTATTTATCACAAAAATAGTTTGATCAAACCTATACTGAAAATTTTTATTCATAGAGTAAAGTAGATTCCTGTCGTTTTGGTTACATTCGTTGTATTTTTCTCTTATTCATTAATATCCCATCTTATTTATTTATTTATAATCATAAAACTCTAATTTGTTAATAAATTTCATTAATTTTTCTTATTTCATGTTTATTTCATACTTGCGACCTCATTTCGTCCATACTCTTTATTTCGAATTCTTCACCTTCTTTTTTAACAATCCTTATTTGAAACTCCTTGGTATATCCGTGCATTTTATTTTTTGTGCTTTTTAATCCATGTATGACACTATAAAGCACTCTATCTATCCTTTTCTCACATATCAATTTTACAAGTCTTGTCCTTGTCACTTTATTTCTTTTTTCTTTATTATTTTAAAAGTTGGTGTTAGAAATTAAAAAAAAACTTTGCCTCACGCTCGCAGCAAAAATCGATTTTGCTGCGAGTTTTTACGCGCCAAAAGCGCCCTTTTCGTGCTGGAGAGGTGAAAACATAATTGTAAATTTCTAGCGTACTGTTGATGACATCAGAGTTCAGATTCTTGATGCGTATCAGAAGTGTGAAAAATTATTAATCGATTTTCACGAACTTTTCCGAGATGCTCTCGGTTAATATAAGTTAAATAATTTCACAAATAATAATTCGTGATCTCCAGTCCATCAGCCATTTTTGATGTCCCTACTGCTGGGGCACAGGCCTTCCTTATGGGTGGATAAGGAGGACGGGCCATAACCCACCACGCGGGCCCATTGCGGATTGGTGGGTGTTAACGACTGCAAATGCAGCCGGGACCAACGGCTTACCGTGCCTTCCGAAGCACGAAGGAGCTCGAGATAATAATTTTTTGGTCACCCATCCCATGACCGACCCTTGCGAACGTTGCTTAACTCCGCAATCGCTGGGCCAGGCGCTAAACCACTGCGCCACCAAGCTCCTCGGTCATTCGTGATCTAGTGCGTAAGTAATCATCTATTTTTTTGAATTATTAGGTACATCTCTTAGAATGCTGATTAGATCAGTTAGGCGCGTATAGTGATCTGGATTTCCTCCATTCAGTCCCTGGATGGCCATCATCAGATCGGTCAATCCTTGGCGGAGAACCAAGGCTTCAAAGTTACCTCGTTTGTATGAAAATCGACTGTGGCCTATTATATTTTTTTTTAATTTTTCACGGTGTATTTTCTTTCAAATACTTTATAATGTTTTAAACTACTTACATTTTTTGTTCTTTCGCTTAATTTGGCTTTGATTTGTTTCTCTTATAATAAAGTTTGCAAAGTCAAGAATTTTAGCATTTACTTAATTAGTGCAAACATGTCAATGACATACATCTTTATTTTGCGAAGTTCGTTATCTTTCGTTATCTATCAATTTAACTATTATCTAGTCTACACAGTCGTAGTCGTAATGTAACCATAAGTTTTTTTCTAAAAGAATAGAGATCTAGGACTCTCTAGTTTGCATGATTTTCAGTCCACCACCGGCACGATAGCGTGCATATTGGGCGTGCACAGATCCTGCCACGTAGAGTTGTAGGCACATGGGTCGTACGTTTGAACTAGGTCAGGTAGTTTGGCTTAGGCTCACTGGTTTGCGTGATCTTCCTGCAAAAGGAGTTCTGGCTGATGGCGTCGGGCAGTGATCGTGCGCAGTCCACCACCGGCACAACAGCGTGCACCCTGGGTGAGTGCAGCTCCAGGCACGCGGAGTTGTAGGCACAGGGGCGAACGTTTGAACTACAATCAAGTAGTTTGACTAGGACTCACTGGTTTGCGTGATCTTCCTGCAGAAGAAGTTCTGGCTGATGGCGTCAGGCAGTGCTCGCGCGCAGTCCACCACCGGCACAATAGCGTACACCCTGGGTGAGTGCAGCTCCAGGCACGCGGAGTTGTAGGCACAGGGTCGAACGTTTGAACTACAATCAGATAGTTTAATTAGGACTCACTGGTTTGCGTGATCTTCCTGCAGAAGAAGTCCTGGCTGATGGCGTCGGGCAGTGCATGCGCGCAGTCCACCACCGGTACGATGGCGTGCATCCTGGGTGAGTGCAGCTCCAGGCACGCGGAGTTGTAGGCACAGGGGCGAACGTTTGAACTACAATCAAGTAGTTTGACTAGGACTCACTGGTTTGCGTGATCTTCCTGCAGAAGAAGTTCTGGCTGATGGCGTCAGGCAGTGCTCGCGCGCAGTCCACCACCGGCACAATAGCGTACACCCTGGGTGAGTGCAGCTCCAGGCACGCGGAGTTGTAGGCACAGGGTCGAACGTTTGAACTACAATCAGATAGTTTAATTAGGACTCACTGGTTTGCGTGATCTTCCTGCAGAAGAAGTCCTGGCTGATGGCGTCGGGCAGTGCATGCGCGTAGTCCACCACCGGTACGATGGCGTGCATCCTGGGTGAGTGCAGCTCCAGGCACGCGGAGTTGTAGGCACAGGGTCGAACGTTTGAAGTACAATCAGGTAGTTTAATTAGGACTCACTGGTTTGCGTGATCTTCCTGCAGAAGAAGTCCTGGCTGATGGCGTCGGGCAGTGCACGCGCGCAGTCCACCACCGGTACGATGGCGTGCATCCTGGGTGAGTGCAACTCCAGGCACACGGAGTTGTAGGCACAGGGGCGAACGTTTGAACTACAATCAGGTAGTTTGGCTAGGACTCACTGGTTTGCGTGATCTTCCTGCAGAAGAAGTCCTAGCTGATGGCGTTGGACAGTGCTCGCGCGCAGCCCACCACCGACACGATGGCGTGCATCCTGGGTGAGTGCAACTCCAGGCACACGGAGTTGTAGGCACAGGGGCGAACGTTTGAACTACTATCAGGTAGTTTGGCTAGGACTCACTGGTTTGCGTGATCTTCCTGCAGAAGAAGTCCTAGCTGATGGCGTTGGACAGTGCTCGCGCGCAGCCCACCACCGACACGATGGCGTGCATCCTAGGTGAGTGCAGCTCCAGGCACGCGGAGTTGTAGGCACAGGGGCGAACGTTTGAACTACAATCAAGGAGTTTGACTAGGACTCACTGGTTTGCGTGATCTTCCTGCAGAAGAAGTCCTGGCTGATGGCGTCGGGCAGTGCACGCGCGCAGTCCACCACCGGCACAACAGCGTGCACCCTGGGTGAGTGCAGCTCCAGGCACGCGGAGTTGTAGGCACAGGGTCGAACGTTTGAACTACAATCAGGTAGTTTAATTAGGACTCACTGGTTTGCGTGATGTTCCTGCAGAAGAAGTCCTGGCTGATGGCGTCGGGCAGTGCACGCGCGCAGTCCACCACCGGCACAACAGCGTGCACCCTGGGTGAGTGCAGCTCCAGGCAGGCGGAGTTGTAGGCACAGGGGCGAACGTTTGAACTACAATCAAGTAGTTTGACTAGGACTCACTGGTTTGCGTGATCTTCCTGCAGAAGAAGTTCTGGCTGATGGCGTCAGGCAGTGCTCGCGCGCAGTCCACCACCGGCACAATAGCGTACACCCTGGGTGAGTGCAGCTCCAGGCACGCGGAGTTGTAGGCACAGGGTCGAACGTTTGAACTACAATCAGATAGTTTAATTAGGACTCACTGGTTTGCGTGATCTTCCTGCAGAAGAAGTCCTGGCTGATGGCGTCGGGCAGTGCATGCGCGCAGTCCACCACCGGTACGATGGCGTGCATCCTGGGTGAGTGCAGCTCCAGGCACGCGGAGTTGTAGGCACAGGGTCGAACGTTTGAAGTACAATCAGGTAGTTTAATTAGGACTCACTGGTTTGCGTGATCTTCCTGCAGAAGAAGTCCTGGCTGATGGCGTCGGGCAGTGCACGCGCGCAGTCCACCACCGGTACGATGGCGTGCATCCTGGGTGAGTGCAACTCCAGGCACACGGAGTTGTAGGCACAGGGGCGAACGTTTGAACTACAATCAGGTAGTTTGGCTAGGACTCACTGGTTTGCGTGATCTTCCTGCAGAAGAAGTCCTAGCTGATGGCGTTGGACAGTGCTCGCGCGCAGCCCACCACCGACACGATGGCGTGCATCCTAGGTGAGTGCAGCTCCAGGCACGCGGAGTTGTATTCACAGGGTCGTACGTTTGAACTACAATAAGGTAAGTAGTTTGACTAGGACTCACTGGTTTGCGTGATCTTCCTGCAGAAGAAGTTCTGGCCGATGGCGTCGGGCAGTGATCGCGCGCAGTCCACCACCGGCACGATGGCGTGCATCCTGGGTGAGTGCAGCTCCAGGCACGCGGAGTTGTTGGCGCTGTTGCAGTCGTAGCACTTTATCGCCTCACCTGTAAGATGCATTTGAACAGCCATGTCAAAATCATTAGTGGTAAATGCATAATTGACCGTAGAATCAGTGGGCCACAAAACCTAACAACTTTAGAAGAGAATAAAATCATTACCTACATGGTTGTGTTACTTTTTGAATTTAAATATTATTGACACACGCTTGCAGGCCGCATCAGAAGAATTTCTTTTCAAATTGGATCGGGCCGCAGTCATAATATGTGTAAAGGCCCGCATGTTTGACATGCCTGAATTAAAACAAATAAATAAATTACATTATTAGCGGATTTTTCATTTACTTAACACTTTTTTTCTTACAAACGTTACGTGAAATATCTGTAATTTGAAATTTTGAACATACTATGACATTGCAATAAAAAATTGCAAAATTATGTTCTTTGCTTAATAAATGTTTAAAGGTGTGGTGTAAGGTAAAGTTAAGTACCTTCCGTTATTAGTAAAAAGTTTGCTGTTTTGGAATAATCGCAAAGCCTATATCAACATTGAATTAAATAGCAATAAAAACTTAAAAAATCTACGTACATGCTAACATGACAGCACAAATGTAAATTCGCACAATAATAATAAAGAAATCTTAATATGTAGAGCCAAGTAAACAAAATAGAAGATTAGAAATCTAGAAATAGGCTATTCTAATCTAATCTGTCATATTTGAAGTTTCCCAGAAAAAACTATTTGTCGAGATGTTTTTTCCTGGGGTATTTATTTAACTTAACATATTATAAGCATCGTGCATACAAAATCTATAAAAATTAATCCCTATTTCCCTTGGTCACGCCATCACGTGTGAACGGCTAGTCCGATTTCGCTAATTCTTTTTATGTTGTGTTTGTTATTATCAGGAAAAGGTTCTTTTAAAAGATAAAATTCAGGAAATTGCGCGGAAAATTAGAAAATGTAAGAATACTCAAACACCTTATAAAAATATTTTTTTGGACAGTATAAACTTTTTTAATTCGTACTGCAAATATCGTCAAAGAGGATGTAAAAAAACTGGAAAGACAGGACAACGTCTGTCGGGTCAGCTAAAAATAATATTTTGATGACTGTGATGAAAAAAATTTGACAGTATTTACATTAAATAGAGTACTTACATGGAGAATATAATACACTTAACAGAAATACGGGTAAAACTAGGAAACTTCTACTTTCTAAAAACATTGTAAAAACTCCTTTATGATACAGCAATCAGTCTAACAATGTTATTGCTAATTTTATTGCACAGGCACTTGGCTCTGTGTTTCTTATTTCCAATCACTAAATAATGGTAAACTGACGTAACTAACTTCACAGCCATAAAATTGGTTCTTCTCCATCGAATATGGCCCGTTGAATGGTGTGTGTCCATCCAAACAGGAGCTTATAATGGGCCGCCCCTTTGTGAGTCAGCCGCATTGACACACAAAGGGCGAAACTGGATTAATTCAGTTAAAAAAACTCGGTAGAAAGGTACCGAGGATGTGTTAATAAACAGATTGTACTCGCACTTGCGGCATAAGCTTGAAGTAACCGCTTGGAACGAAAAATATTAATAGGTTACCTTTTTGTTCGATAGACATTGTTCATTCCAAGCGTTTCTCTGTCAGTATGACGACTACAGTTGGTAGGTACCTAATAAGATATTTAACATTATTACTTATTGATTTTAAATAAGTAAAACATTTTCTGACAACTAACAGCTTTATTATTAACAAACAGTACCTATCATAATGTGGACCAAAGTAATAAACTGTGAATAGATTTTACATTGAGCGAAGCGAGTGTTTGACTAGCGATTTGTGGAACGCATTAAATAGTTAAGCTAGGGTTTCCTAGGATGACGGTGCTGTCATATTACGGTCGTAATATAGCGGCGTTCAATATTGTCTATGAAAAAAATATGGCGACACCGTAACGTCAGAAACCGCGCCGTATTGTTTACATAGACAACGTTCTACGCCGCTAAATGACGGCCGTAATATGACGGTACCGTCATCCTAGGAAAACCTAGCTTTACCGATTAGCTCTTATTATTGTTGTTTTAAAATTGAGATAATATAAATGTTTGATTTTTGTTTTCGTTTCACCTTGGGTGTTTCCCAAGGTGAAACAAAATCAAATTATAATGTTATTTCGTTATCTTAGAGACAGCTAGGGTTTTCTAGGATACGGCCGTAATTTAGCGGCGTAGAACGTTGTCTATGTGTAGACAATATGGCGCGCTGTATTATATTATGCCGCCACCATATTGTTTACATAGACAACGTTCTACGCCGCTAAATTACGGCCGTAACATGACGGTACCGTCATCTTAGGAAACCCTAGCTTTAGATGTTTAAAAAAGATGATTAAGGTAATTCATCTCAGACATCTAGTAAAAAAAATATTGTACACAATAATTTTATTTATTGCAAAACCAAACCATTATAATTGTCCTTAGTAACAACCGTTCTCTACCAGTCAACCATTAAATAATTAGGAAAATTAACGATTTTTTCTTTTGAATTTTCATTGATTTCAACCTAAATTACGACCATGTCAAAATATTTCGTGGACAGTAAGTAGCGTTCTAGCTTTGGAAGGTAAAATCGTAGCATGCGGAAAGTCAGTGTTCCTGTTTTCTTTGATATCAAGATATAATAAGTCAATGGATATCAACCAAATTGGGACAATGCTTAAGTATTTCCTTGACATTAGCGTTTGTAGGTATTTCGTAACGCAACTATGTAATAAATACGGGATGCGTGCTCGTCCGTCTGTGCCCCAGATTGCCGGACGTCCGCTGTTCTGCCAATCTCCGCTCCACGCACCATCAGAACTCTACAGACATCAGAACTACACAAACTTACACGACATACTGACATTATCTTTTAGCCAAAAAAGAAGATAGTTCTATAAACATAAACACTAGTCACCAGTACCCTCCTCCTCGCAAGGTGGCTACACGGAATTACAGTGTTAAGGGGTTTACACTTCTAAGAGAAATACATTTTACATACACTGCAATATACTCAAAAACTGACGATCGTTATATTATAAGTGATCACAATTTACAATTTACAATGAGGTGGCCCAAAATTACAAGTGTGTGTTGTGAAAAACTAGATAAAAAATAAATACGAATAATCAATGTAAAAGATAGGTATGGAAAGGCTTATGAAAAATTTATATAATCGGAAGTATGAGTTTTTCAGTATCGTCATAATTAAGATTTTGCAAATAGGACGTTACAGAGATGATGAGATTATGACGGCACCGTCATCCTAGGAAACCCTAGCTTATGCTCCAGGTTTCTATTTCATTCCCTTCGTTATTAATTTTCGAGACCATAGTGCTGTGTCTGTCCCCATGAATTAATCTATCGCTATGCTAAAACTCATCGAAATAGGTTCAGTCGTTCAGGCATGAAAACGGCGGGACACAGAGTTAACATTTTAGTAAAGATGAAGTCGCTGGATAAGGGCATCGCAGGACCGATAGTCTTGGAGATAATTGGCCCCGGCTAACTGTTAAGATATTGGTTTAATGCTCTAAGGTTAAGATGATGGATAGAGCGCCATTTGTGATTTGACACAGTAATTATTTTATCTGTGGCGTCAGATATACAATAAGGTTCTTGGATATACAGCTTATTTTTTAGCGAATATATAAAAGAAACCATAAAAATTTTTTCTTCGTGAAAACAATATGTCTGCTTATCTCATAGACTTAGAAAATTTTTCGCTATGCTCAAGTAGACGGACAAAGGTGCGAGTGAGAAACCAATTCTTACGGCTTATGCGATGTGCGAAAAAGAGTAAAAACAAACTGACAGCTGAACCTGGTTTGACTTCATTTATCATCGTTTATCACCTTGATGAAAAGCGTCAACAATATTATTTTGTAATTTTGATCGCGATCGGGTCGGTTTGGCTCTCAAAGCTATATAAATCAATAATGGTGTCGTGTTCTGTACTGGATTGTAATGTTACTTACGACAATAACCCAAATAAACACTCATTTCACAGGTAAATATGATTGTACTATTACCATTTTCATAATTCATATTTTAGTTGAATATATTAGGATTTATTTAATTACATTTTTCAATATCAAATTTTGTTAAAAGTTGCTTATTGACTATTAAAATTCAAATGCAATAAACCGGAAGTACGTGAATGGTAGTGGGGAAAATGGCCGATTGAATCGTATTGCAATATGGCGGCATTCTGTTCGGGGCGACGGAGGTGTACAGACGTCTAGAGCGTGATTATTGTGCGAGTCGTAAGTGCCACGTGAAGTGAATAAATGATTGGTTTACTGGAATAAGGAGTTTTATTACACTTCAGAAGCGGTAAGTTCCCGTCCACAATTACGTTAGATTTATCATGTAAAAGGATTACAAGGGTTGATAATCGAGTTAAGTAAAAGAATCAAAGTTAAAATCAATTATATCTATTTCATTTAAGTGCCTTCGAGTAGTCTTTTCTATTGTTTGTCCTGCCACCCGGATGGTACTCATTTAAAACAGTGTTATGAAGTGGAGTGTATTTCAGCAATTGCAAAGAACAGTTTGAACTTTTCAATACTTTGAACGTTGCGAAACAGTTATCCTTTGAAATTGTAATGACCCAATTATTATAAAAAAAAAATAGTTTGCTGCAAACATGGTACTTTATTGACCATTGGTGGGTAGCATTATTTAATATATCGTACTTCATTATTACTAAGCATGTACATACTTATAATTAAAAGTTTGTCCAAATGCTTTAAATAAGTAATGGAATTTTATAGTACCTAGGCAACTATGTACTGACTATATCTATTACCTATCTATTCTATCCTATTTTTATTTAGATTATTAGATTTTACACACTTACCCTAGATTGAAATAAGTTAAAATTATTAGTTTTATTTTGCACGTTTCAAAAGACTAAATGTTAGATATTATAATTTGACTTTCTACCATGTTTAAAATGCTTTAGTAAAGATTCCTACGTGCGAGGCCAGGTTGAGGTCAAAGATCCCTATTGGAATAAACTTAGTTTTCGAAAAAAAAAACGGGGATAAGCTACTATGTGTATATCATTATTCTAAAATTGCATTCGTTTCTATTTCAATGGCCCGAGACTACACGCGAGCAGCAGCCTGTCGATAAGTCCTTTACTTCGATATCAGAGGATGCGGCTGAAATGATGATCATGAAATGTTGAAGAATCAAGACATTCGAGACTCTTCAAAATGGTTTAAAGGTATGTAGTTGTATTTTATTTTGTCGTTATTGAAAACTAAATATTGATATATTTCATATTATTTTGATTATAAGCAACTTAGATTTACTAAATGGCTTGAGTGCCTCAGGGTTTTTAAATTTGATTCTTTGTTTAGACATAGGATGTATTTTTCACCACATGTGCGTACTGTGTTATAATTGGATTTAAACGTTAGACTTAGAATATACATATTTGATTTACGCATATAGGCATAGCTAGATATTTTGAAGTGATCAATGATAATCCACCTTGGTTGTGGCTCATTATGTGACACGGCAGACTAGTTTTCTATTTGATTAGGTACAAGTTTGTACTATTACGTCCCTACTGTTTCATTATGTACTACTAGGTACTATTACGTACTACTGTGTACTATTTTTTATAAACGCACAGTTCGATTATGTACTCTTGAGTACTATTGAGTGCTACTATGTACTATCATGTAAGTACTATTGAGTACTATTGTGTACTATTGTGTACTATTGTGTACTATTGTGTACTATTGTGTACTATTGTGTACTATTGTGTACTATTGTATACTATTGTGTACTATTGTGTACTATTGTGTACTATTGTGTAATATTGTGTACTATTGTGTACTATTTTGTACTATTATGATCTACTATGTACTATTTGTACTACTACGCACTGTTCGATCATATACTATTGAGTGCTTTTACGTATTATTACGTACTATTGCATACTTTTGATTATATACTATTATGTTCTTTTATTACGTATTGATTGATAACCTACCTATTTTATTTTGATTAAGTACTTGACAATATCTTTGGTAGGTACGTCGAAGACTTTTAACAAGCGCTTAGTTGCTCACAGGTATATTGCGCGGATAGGACCGTTTTCTTCATGGTGTTCTATGAGCTATAACTATAAAGTGGATATAAGCTACGTGCTATTTGGATTTACTAGTTTATTGCATCGACAATGATAATTTTCTGCGGGATAACTCATTTTCCCTAGTCGCAGCCAGATTTTGGCGCCCCTACCACCACTAATGTACTAGTTTGTTGCAATAAAAATAACAGAGTGGAATTCCTTTATTTGTTTTAAAACATGGTATTTTAGGTCTTAAAAATCAAATATTATTTACAAAATTACTTGTAAATAAATTCAATTTTCTTCGAATGTTCACATTGATTAACATTTCATGTCCAAAACTGTTTCACGCTATAGAAATTGTACTGATTCAGACATCTAAATAATTTTGTCTAATTTAGTAGCTTAATGTACGATTAATTATGAATTATATTTCACAAAACGCAGGCTTGTTAGAATTATTGTGAATGAATGAACATTCACGAGCATATGGAGAAAGTAGTAATAACCAGCCATTACGGTTTGGAAGAGTAGCGGGTAGTAGGTAATTTAATTTATCTGTTTTGCTCTTATGCGTTTCTGTAATGTTGTACTTGTACCGGTTACCGTAACATGATAAGGTCTACTACGGTATGAAAGTATCGATTTTTTTACTATAACTGGGCAGTATATCAGAACCGTGCTGCTGATATTGTCACTTAAATAATAACTTTGACTGAATCTTAACTCAGAACAGACTATGGTAACTTAATAATATGAACTAAAAATGTACATACTATGCGTAACTCTAAATTTTAATAAATAAAATAATAATAAGACTCCCTCCCGTCTATTAATTGCTTAACCTTGCTGGGCCCAAAATGTACTTTTTGTGTGACTACTACCTTTCTATCTTTACATTAGAGTCTGCGGTAAGCTATTGAATTCGATTGAGTTAAAGATAATGAGTTTACTGATAATTTTTTATTATAATATTTCCATTTATGGCCAAATTGATAAATAACTTTTCTGTTGACTTTAGCTTTTATGATTCTAATGGTGGAAAAAGATAGGCTCCGCTGTAGAGTTGGCAAGGATCGTCATAATTATGATGATGCTATCAGTAAAAATAAAAGAGTTTGTACGTACATAAGGCTTCGTCTTAAAATATGTAGGTACTTATATAGAGTGTAGAAAGAAAGTGGTTTTAGATACTAATAAGTTTTGAGTAAGTTTCAGACTATGGTGTATACTATAGTGTATCGTTCCTTAGATGAGAAAATAAAGTAAAATGTTTAATTTATTTTTATTATAGCAAAAAAAATGGTCCTGTACTTACTACGACATAGCATCTTATTAAACATAAGACCCTTCATAAGAATCTTAACAAACATTATGTTGATAGTTACTAAATTAAATGCAAAGCGGTTGACGTTCGTTATCACAAGATCAAGTGGTTTTACAAACCTTAGTCAAAAAATACGAGACCAAATGGTTTTTTTTGTAATATATATATATTATACCGTTTTGGTAGTGATTAGTACAAAACAATATACCTAATAAGTAATAATAATAAAATATTTTGGGCATACGCCCATTTGGTAGCAGTAACTTGTTATTTACTCGTACAGTTTCTAAAACCCACTTTGCTAAGTCTGATAATAAATATTATTTATATTTGCTCTTCACACAGATAACAATGCTATGAAATGATTTGCATTATAATAATACGTAACTTTGATCTGAAGCTTACAAATAAAATAATAATACTTCATTTTACTTTATACTTTATTATAGATCTGAAATTAGTGCTTAGATGTGGTCTTATAGCCCATGAGACAGGCACATTATTCTATTATTCAGGTATAGATTATGACAAACCTGGAAAGTTTTTATGTGGGAAACTTGTTTATTATGAACACTCAAACAACAGGAAAAAAATGAGCTGTTCCATAATTATATTAGTAGCTAAGCTAGGAATTGTAGAAAGAATATGGGTCTGCGAACACTTTTTGGTGAAATCTTAAACTTTATTTCTGTAAGTTTAGGATACGGAAATTGATATTATTATTAAGTAAATACGCTCACGTCAGGAGCTCACTGATAACCGTTTGTGTTTTATAAAGGAAACATTCATGAGAAGATCTATATTTAATGCTCTAATAAACTTTCTTTGCATTCTTTCTAATCTATTTGTAATAATAAACAATGAAAAACCCAGATATTTAGATTTTTGATATAATAAAGGAATAATTTTGTACTTTGGCAGGCGGTAGCCCTGACTATCTATGTCCAGAAGGACACACAACACAGTATATGTCCAGAAAGACACTCGACACTATCCATTTCCAGAAAAAAACACAACACACTCTATGTCCCGAAGGACATAACGCAATCCTTGTCCAGAAGGACATACAATACAGTATATTATGTCCAGAAGGACACACGAGACAATTCATTTCCAGAAGGAAACACAATACAATCTATCTCTAGAAAGATATACAACACTATCCATGTCCAGAAGGACATACAACACAATTCATGTCTAGAAGGGCATGCAATACAAAATATAATAGCTTACGTCCAAAAGGACATAATACAAACGGTAACCTAGTGAAAAAAAAGAATATGATTTATTTATAAGCGAATATTTATAGAACAACTGGAAAAATAGACTTTATTTGTAACAAATAAATTAAGACGTATCAAATGTAATTAAATACGTATCTCTTACAAATCTAAAACTTTTTGAAAATGACATACTTAATTGTATTTCTTTTTCACAAAAACACTTACTTTGGAATATTTAATGATTAATACTTGGTTGTAAATGTTCCCATTTTGATTTCATTTTGTCTCAGGATAATACTTGGAACAGTTACTGTCGTTTTGCGTTTACATTAATTTCAGAAAACTGGCGCAGACTGATGGCTTCTAGATGACGCGGACTGATGGCTTCTGGATGGTGCCGACTGGTGGCTTCTGGATGGCGCAGACTGATGGCTCCTGGATGGTACAGTCTGATGGCTTCTGGAGGGCGCAGACTGATGGTTTCTGGATGGCGAAGACTGATGGCTTCTGGATGGCGAAGACTGATGGCTTCTGGACGGCGCAGACTGATGGCTTTTGGATAATGCAGACTGATGGCTTCTGGATGGTGCAGACTGATGGCCTCTGAATTGTGCTGATTGAAGGCTTCTAGATGGCGATGGTGCTGTCGAATTTCAGATTAAATGACTGACTGATAATTTACTGAGTTGCTAGTTGAGTTACTGACTGATCAATAACTGAATTGATATGTGAGAAACTAGAAAAGGGTTCTAAACACGTTTATCAATTGACTTACAGTTAATTTAATTGATATGTGAAAAACTGAATGTGTTTAAATATCAATTGACTAACAAATCTGTCAATTAACTAAACTGGTATTGTGAGAAACTGGCAAAGGGTTCACACACTGATTTGCGTCAATTGTGAGAAACAGGAATGGGTTCACGATTGAATTTACTAAATTAATATGTGAGAAACTGGAAAAGGGTTCACATATTGATTTGCGTCAATCGTGAGAAACAGGAATGGGTTCACGATTGATTTTACTAAATTGATATGTGAGAAACTGGAAAAGGGTTCACATATTGATTTGCGTCAATTGTGAGAAACAGGAATGGGTTCACGATTGATTTTACTAAAATAATATGTGAGAAACTGGAAAAGGGTTCACATATTGATTTGCGTTAATCGTGAGAAACAGGAATGGGTTCACGGTGGACATACTATGGTGATGACTTGAATTAATTAATGTAATAAAATATTGAATTTTTACATTGAATGCACGGGTTAAAAGAATTTTATATAAATTTGTAATGTAAACTGAATTAGTAAAGTATTGTGAAAAATGGTAGTGATATAAAGAAATCAAATAATAAGGATTTTGAATATTAAGCTTGGTAAAAAGGAATAAACTTAGAAATATCCTACTTCATGTGATAAATCTAGAACAACTTGTAAGAGTTATGAACATTTTAGTAATCATGATGATCCACTGAAATGATAAGGATTTAGATAAGAAGTTTGGTAAAAAGGAATAAATATATTGTATTTTTATGTTATAAATCTTGAAACATTTGTAAATTAGTGTAAGGATTTAGATAAAAAGTTTGGTAAAAAGGAATAAACATATTGTATTTTTATGTTATAAATCTTGAAACATTTGTAAATTAGTGTTATGAGAATTTTAGTAATGATGATAAATAGGTAACTCAAATGATAATAAATTGAATAACTTTGGTAAAAAGAAACAAACTTGGAAGTAGGTTAATGTAATAAATTTTGAACTGCTACTCACTTATTATAACAGCTATATAGTTATCACTGCCTTACTTTGAACCAGAATTCAGTTATGTTATGATTGTTTTCATTTCTTTGTAATTAATCTTTTATGAATCTAATTATCGTTTATTTTGTATTGCCGTTGTAATAAATTTATTACTTAAAGTAATACAATAACAACAATGAATAAGAAAAATATGATAAATTTTATACAAATAACAAATTATATTTCATCGGGCATAATTATATGTTACGAAACTTTCAATAGAGATGATGATACAAGGTCTGATGGCACAGTAGATTATTTTTGTAGATGAATATAAAAGACGGAGGTCGGAAACTCTCCCCAAGTTTTCTTTCGCCATTTCTTTCTTGGAGGAGCCTCCCAATTCGTGAAATGGTGGTAGATTCAGTAGATTCTCTTTATTATATTACAAAATTAACTTAAATACTTAATAAAATAAATAAAATAAATACCTATATTTTGCAATAAGTAAACTAGATATCTATTTGAGAATTAGTGAAGTGAATGTTAAAAATCTATTTTTTTGCTTAATTTTTTTTTATCTCATTTATTCTATAAAATGCTAATTAAAAAAAATAACAATGATTCAATCGGCCGAGTATTAGGATTTGTGGCAATGTGTATGGGGACATACACATCGTCAGGATGGACGAGTATTAGGATTTATTTAATTACATTTTTCAATATCAAATTTTGTTAAAAGTTGCTTATTGACTATTAAAATTCAAATGCAATAAACCGGAAGTACGTGAATGGTAGTGGGGAAAATGGCCGATTGAATCGTATTGCAATATGGCGGCATTCTGTTCGGGGCGACGGAGGTGTACAGACGTCTAGAGCGTGATTATTGTGCGAGTCGTAAGTGCCACGTGAAGTGAATAAATGATTGGTTTACTGGAATAAGGAGTTTTATTACAAATATATTCCCAAAACACACTAAGATATATACTAATATGATGCTATTAAACGCCTATTTCCTAAATAAAGGCTGATTTCTAAACATTATGTGTTAGATAAAAAGATATTATGTCCGTGAACTTGAGAAAATAAAGCGTAGATATTGATAAAAAATTATCGATATCGATACTCATGTCGATGATTTCCAATATAACTTTGTTTGTCTTTGTGAACACTGATAATTTTATTTAAAGCTGCTTGTAACCGACAGTTTTCAAATGGTAAATTATACCAACTTAAGGGCCCTATCACATTTTTTCGTCGAAATTTCGATTTTCACGGATTTTAGCGATACAACCTAGAGAAACCTTTGGGACTACTAAATACATTTATATGTGTCCGCGACAAAAAGTAATATGATGATTCACTGGAAAGTTAAAGGGTTAGAAAGGAAAATGAAAGTTGGTGAACGATTTCTTAAAGTCAACTTTGAACATACACAGAAAGACAAACAAGTACAAACAACAAATAAAAGTATGAAATTTTATTTTTTACGAAGTAAAGATTGTCCATCAGCCATTTTTGATGTCCCCACTGCTGGGGCACAGGCCTTCCTTATGGGTGGTAAGGAGGATGGGCCATAACCCACCACGCGGGCCCAATGCGGATTGGTGGGTGTTAACGACTGCAAATGCAGCCGGGACCAATGGCTTAACGTGCCTTCCGAAGCACGGAGGAGCTCGAGATAATAAACTTTTGGTCACCCATCCCATGACCGACCCTTGCGAACGTTTCTTAACTTCCGCAATCGCTGGGCCAGGCGCTAAACCACTGCGCCACCGAGCTCCTCAAGTAAAGATTAAAGAAGTAAAGATTATTATGATATAATTTTTACGTAATAATAATAATGTATCTAGGAGAAATCCACAGTTAATTCTGAGCTTTTTTAGTAGTTTTATGTTTTTTGATTGGGATTTTTTTTCACATATTCCATACATAATTTCAAAATTCCGAGGCCGCTATGAACTATTCGACTATATAAGAGAAAACATTCATTTTTTTTTTATTTCAATTGTTTAGCACAGTTGTTCAATCCATGAGCTCAAAAAAGTGCCTTCGCGCATTTTATGAAAATCTTTCTCTGCAATTTCGGGTTTCATTACAAAGTTAAGCAAATTTTCAAAAAAGCGAGGCCGCTATGAACTATTCCAATAGCTATTCTGCACCATTCAATAAGTCAAAAGTATCAATGTATTTTTGTTTCCGAGATCGATATTGCCAAAATTGGCCATTTTACGCAAAAATCACAGTCGAAATGTAATATGCCTCTTAAGTACTAATTTAACAATTATTTCCAGGTTTTCTGTAAATCCAGTGATTAAATTAAACTGGATAAATGTCATAAATAAATAAGCAGGGAGCCTCAAAGGAGACCTTAAGAAATTATTTAAATAAAATTGTTCAAAATTTTGTTTGTGTTTTATTTATTAGAGCAATAATACATTATGGTTATCTACAACCTAAAATGGACTTCAGTGCATCTCTAAATTCACGCACACGTTTACATATTTACAAACACTGGCTCATCTCACTTTTGGTTTCGCAGCCAAGTGAACTCTGTTCGTCTATTTCAGTGAATATTAAGTTTATGGCTTATCTTTACTTGTCTTATTTGGTAAACTTACAATCTTCACCAACTCTTTATTGAAATGAAAGAAATTATGAAGGTTATGTTTCCCAGCATGTCATTCGGGTGTGCGCAGGATACATTGACAGTGCAAGGGCGGTACTAGGGTTGTCAACGTCTACATTATCATTGGACGTCTACATTATCGTCTAATTATCATTGACAACATTTCAAAATTTTTGTCCTGTGTTTTTATTTGTTATTTAGAAATTACTGATGAAAAAAAGAGACACATAGGTATTTTATTATTTTCCAAAATGTTTATTTTATGTCATTAAAAAAAATGAAAACATGTCTACAATGCGAGCATAAATGTTTTTCTATTAAATTAATTATCTTAACAGCATAAATGTACACTACTACATTTATGACCATTTTTAGCTAGCACTAAGTGCATTTTTATTTCATTTTCGTCAGTATTACACACAAAGAAAGTTTATGATGAATCTAGTCCATGTCCATCAGCCATTTTTAATGTCCCCACTGCTGGGGCACAGGCCTTCCTTATGGGTGATAAGGAGGACGGGCCATAACCCACCACGCGGGCCCAATGCGGATTGGTGGGTGTTAACGACTGCAAATGCACCCGAGACCAACGGCTTAATGTGCCTTCCGAAGCACGGAGGAGCTCGAGATAATACATTTTTGGTCACCCATCCAATGACCGACCCTTGCGAAAGTTGCTTAACCTCCGCAATCGCTGGGCCAGGCCCTAAACCACTGCGCCACTGAGCTCCTTTTGCTAGAAAGGTGAAACTAGGTTGCCTACAAATATAATGGTTCAACAACGTTAGTTTTTTGTCCCCTTAGAGTACAATTTCGAAGTTATTCGGCTCTGTCCTGAAAACTTTCACGGGAACTAGAAATGCTTCAAAAAGCGTAAATTTTTTCATCTCTCTAAAATCAAATACAACTTATAATTATAAAAGCTTTTAAAAAAAGAAAAACCTTCTGAAACTGAAAATAAAATCGATATTATTATTAAGTAAATACGCTCACGTCAGGAGCTCACTGATAACCGTTTGTGTTTTATAAAGGAAACATTCATGAGAAGATCTATATTTAATGCTCTAATAAACTTTCTTTGCATTCTTTCTAATCTATTTGTAATAATAAACAATGAAAAACCCAGATATTTAGATTTTTGATATAATAAAGGAATAATTTTGTACTTTGGCAGGCGGTAGCCCTGACTATCTATGTCCAGAAGGACACACAACACAGTATATGTCCAGAAAGACACTCGACACTATCCATTTCCAGAAAAAAACACAACACACTCTATGTCCCGAAGGACATAACGCAATCCTTGTCCAGAAGGACATACAATACAGTATATTATGTCCAGAAGGACACACGAGACAATTCATTTCCAGAAGGAAACACAATACAATCTATCTCTAGAAAGATATACAACACTATCCATGTCCAGAAGGACATACAACACAATTCATGTCTAGAAGGGCATGCAATACAAAATATAATAGCTTACGTCCAAAAGGACATAATACAAACGGTAACCTAGTGAAAAAAAAGAATATGATTTATTTATAAGCGAATATTTATAGAACAACTGGAAAAATAGACTTTATTTGTAACAAATAAATTAAGACGTATCAAATGTAATTAAATACGTATCTCTTACAAATCTAAAACTTTTTGAAAATGACATACTTAATTGTATTTCTTTTTCACAAAAACACTTACTTTGGAATATTTAATGATTAATACTTGGTTGTAAATGTTCCCATTTTGATTTCATTTTGTCTCAGGATAATACTTGGAACAGTTACTGTCGTTTTGCGTTTACATTAATTTCAGAAAACTGGCGCAGACTGATGGCTTCTAGATGACGCGGACTGATGGCTTCTGGATGGTGCCGACTGGTGGCTTCTGGATGGCGCAGACTGATGGCTCCTGGATGGTACAGTCTGATGGCTTCTGGAGGGCGCAGACTGATGGTTTCTGGATGGCGAAGACTGATGGCTTCTGGATGGCGAAGACTGATGGCTTCTGGACGGCGCAGACTGATGGCTTTTGGATAATGCAGACTGATGGCTTCTGGATGGTGCAGACTGATGGCCTCTGAATTGTGCTGATTGAAGGCTTCTAGATGGCGATGGTGCTGTCGAATTTCAGATTAAATGACTGACTGATAATTTACTGAGTTGCTAGTTGAGTTACTGACTGATCAATAACTGAATTGATATGTGAGAAACTAGAAAAGGGTTCTAAACACGTTTATCAATTGACTTACAGTTAATTTAATTGATATGTGAAAAACTGAATGTGTTTAAATATCAATTGACTAACAAATCTGTCAATTAACTAAACTGGTATTGTGAGAAACTGGCAAAGGGTTCACACACTGATTTGCGTCAATTGTGAGAAACAGGAATGGGTTCACGATTGAATTTACTAAATTAATATGTGAGAAACTGGAAAAGGGTTCACATATTGATTTGCGTCAATCGTGAGAAACAGGAATGGGTTCACGATTGATTTTACTAAATTGATATGTGAGAAACTGGAAAAGGGTTCACATATTGATTTGCGTCAATTGTGAGAAACAGGAATGGGTTCACGATTGATTTTACTAAAATAATATGTGAGAAACTGGAAAAGGGTTCACATATTGATTTGCGTTAATCGTGAGAAACAGGAATGGGTTCACGGTGGACATACTATGGTGATGACTTGAATTAATTAATGTAATAAAATATTGAATTTTTACATTGAATGCACGGGTTAAAAGAATTTTATATAAATTTGTAATGTAAACTGAATTAGTAAAGTATTGTGAAAAATGGTAGTGATATAAAGAAATCAAATAATAAGGATTTTGAATATTAAGCTTGGTAAAAAGGAATAAACTTAGAAATATCCTACTTCATGTGATAAATCTAGAACAACTTGTAAGAGTTATGAACATTTTAGTAATCATGATGATCCACTGAAATGATAAGGATTTAGATAAGAAGTTTGGTAAAAAGGAATAAATATATTGTATTTTTATGTTATAAATCTTGAAACATTTGTAAATTAGTGTAAGGATTTAGATAAAAAGTTTGGTAAAAAGGAATAAACATATTGTATTTTTATGTTATAAATCTTGAAACATTTGTAAATTAGTGTTATGAGAATTTTAGTAATGATGATAAATAGGTAACTCAAATGATAATAAATTGAATAACTTTGGTAAAAAGAAACAAACTTGGAAGTAGGTTAATGTAATAAATTTTGAACTGCTACTCACTTATTATAACAGCTATATAGTTATCACTGCCTTACTTTGAACCAGAATTCAGTTATGTTATGATTGTTTTCATTTCTTTGTAATTAATCTTTTATGAATCTAATTATCGTTTATTTTGTATTGCCGTTGTAATAAATTTATTACTTAAAGTAATACAATAACAACAATGAATAAGAAAAATATGATAAATTTTATACAAATAACAAATTATATTTCATCGGGCATAATTATATGTTACGAAACTTTCAATAGAGATGATGATACAAGGTCTGATGGCACAGTAGATTATTTTTGTAGATGAATATAAAAGACGGAGGTCGGAAACTCTCCCCAAGTTTTCTTTCGCCATTTCTTTCTTGGAGGAGCCTCCCAATTCGTGAAATGGTGGTAGATTCAGTAGATTCTCTTTATTATATTACAAAATTAACTTAAATACTTAATAAAATAAATAAAATAAATACCTATATTTTGCAATAAGTAAACTAGATATCTATTTGAGAATTAGTGAAGTGAATGTTAAAAATCTATTTTTTTGCTTAATTTTTTTTTATCTCATTTATTCTATAAAATGCTAATTAAAAAAAATAACAATGATTCAATCGGCCGAGTATTAGGATTTGTGGCAATGTGTATGGGGACATACACATCGTCAGGATGGACGAGTATTAGGATTTATTTAATTACATTTTTCAATATCAAATTTTGTTAAAAGTTGCTTATTGACTATTAAAATTCAAATGCAATAAACCGGAAGTACGTGAATGGTAGTGGGGAAAATGGCCGATTGAATCGTATTGCAATATGGCGGCATTCTGTTCGGGGCGACGGAGGTGTACAGACGTCTAGAGCGTGATTATTGTGCGAGTCGTAAGTGCCACGTGAAGTGAATAAATGATTGGTTTACTGGAATAAGGAGTTTTATTACAAATATATTCCCAAAACACACTAAGATATATACTAATATGATGCTATTAAACGCCTATTTCCTAAATAAAGGCTGATTTCTAAACATTATGTGTTAGATAAAAAGATATTATGTCCGTGAACTTGAGAAAATAAAGCGTAGATATTGATAAAAAATTATCGATATCGATACTCATGTCGATGATTTCCAATATAACTTTGTTTGTCTTTGTGAACACTGATAATTTTATTTAAAGCTGCTTGTAACCGACAGTTTTCAAATGGTAAATTATACCAACTTAAGGGCCCTATCACATTTTTTCGTCGAAATTTCGATTTTCACGGATTTTAGCGATACAACCTAGAGAAACCTTTGGGACTACTAAATACATTTATATGTGTCCGCGACAAAAAGTAATATGATGATTCACTGGAAAGTTAAAGGGTTAGAAAGGAAAATGAAAGTTGGTGAACGATTTCTTAAAGTCAACTTTGAACATACACAGAAAGACAAACAAGTACAAACAACAAATAAAAGTATGAAATTTTATTTTTTACGAAGTAAAGATTGTCCATCAGCCATTTTTGATGTCCCCACTGCTGGGGCACAGGCCTTCCTTATGGGTGGTAAGGAGGATGGGCCATAACCCACCACGCGGGCCCAATGCGGATTGGTGGGTGTTAACGACTGCAAATGCAGCCGGGACCAATGGCTTAACGTGCCTTCCGAAGCACGGAGGAGCTCGAGATAATAAACTTTTGGTCACCCATCCCATGACCGACCCTTGCGAACGTTTCTTAACTTCCGCAATCGCTGGGCCAGGCGCTAAACCACTGCGCCACCGAGCTCCTCAAGTAAAGATTAAAGAAGTAAAGATTATTATGATATAATTTTTACGTAATAATAATAATGTATCTAGGAGAAATCCACAGTTAATTCTGAGCTTTTTTAGTAGTTTTATGTTTTTTGATTGGGATTTTTTTTCACATATTCCATACATAATTTCAAAATTCCGAGGCCGCTATGAACTATTCGACTATATAAGAGAAAACATTCATTTTTTTTTTATTTCAATTGTTTAGCACAGTTGTTCAATCCATGAGCTCAAAAAAGTGCCTTCGCGCATTTTATGAAAATCTTTCTCTGCAATTTCGGGTTTCATTACAAAGTTAAGCAAATTTTCAAAAAAGCGAGGCCGCTATGAACTATTCCAATAGCTATTCTGCACCATTCAATAAGTCAAAAGTATCAATGTATTTTTGTTTCCGAGATCGATATTGCCAAAATTGGCCATTTTACGCAAAAATCACAGTCGAAATGTAATATGCCTCTTAAGTACTAATTTAACAATTATTTCCAGGTTTTCTGTAAATCCAGTGATTAAATTAAACTGGATAAATGTCATAAATAAATAAGCAGGGAGCCTCAAAGGAGACCTTAAGAAATTATTTAAATAAAATTGTTCAAAATTTTGTTTGTGTTTTATTTATTAGAGCAATAATACATTATGGTTATCTACAACCTAAAATGGACTTCAGTGCATCTCTAAATTCACGCACACGTTTACATATTTACAAACACTGGCTCATCTCACTTTTGGTTTCGCAGCCAAGTGAACTCTGTTCGTCTATTTCAGTGAATATTAAGTTTATGGCTTATCTTTACTTGTCTTATTTGGTAAACTTACAATCTTCACCAACTCTTTATTGAAATGAAAGAAATTATGAAGGTTATGTTTCCCAGCATGTCATTCGGGTGTGCGCAGGATACATTGACAGTGCAAGGGCGGTACTAGGGTTGTCAACGTCTACATTATCATTGGACGTCTACATTATCGTCTAATTATCATTGACAACATTTCAAAATTTTTGTCCTGTGTTTTTATTTGTTATTTAGAAATTACTGATGAAAAAAAGAGACACATAGGTATTTTATTATTTTCCAAAATGTTTATTTTATGTCATTAAAAAAAATGAAAACATGTCTACAATGCGAGCATAAATGTTTTTCTATTAAATTAATTATCTTAACAGCATAAATGTACACTACTACATTTATGACCATTTTTAGCTAGCACTAAGTGCATTTTTATTTCATTTTCGTCAGTATTACACACAAAGAAAGTTTATGATGAATCTAGTCCATGTCCATCAGCCATTTTTAATGTCCCCACTGCTGGGGCACAGGCCTTCCTTATGGGTGATAAGGAGGACGGGCCATAACCCACCACGCGGGCCCAATGCGGATTGGTGGGTGTTAACGACTGCAAATGCACCCGAGACCAACGGCTTAATGTGCCTTCCGAAGCACGGAGGAGCTCGAGATAATACATTTTTGGTCACCCATCCAATGACCGACCCTTGCGAAAGTTGCTTAACCTCCGCAATCGCTGGGCCAGGCCCTAAACCACTGCGCCACTGAGCTCCTTTTGCTAGAAAGGTGAAACTAGGTTGCCTACAAATATAATGGTTCAACAACGTTAGTTTTTTGTCCCCTTAGAGTACAATTTCGAAGTTATTCGGCTCTGTCCTGAAAACTTTCACGGGAACTAGAAATGCTTCAAAAAGCGTAAATTTTTTCATCTCTCTAAAATCAAATACAACTTATAATTATAAAAGCTTTTAAAAAAAGAAAAACCTTCTGAAACTGAAAATAAAATCGATATTATTATTAAGTAAATACGCTCACGTCAGGAGCTCACTGATAACCGTTTGTGTTTTATAAAGGAAACATTCATGAGAAGATCTATATTTAATGCTCTAATAAACTTTCTTTGCATTCTTTCTAATCTATTTGTAATAATAAACAATGAAAAACCCAGATATTTAGATTTTTGATATAATAAAGGAATAATTTTGTACTTTGGCAGGCGGTAGCCCTGACTATCTATGTCCAGAAGGACACACAACACAGTATATGTCCAGAAAGACACTCGACACTATCCATTTCCAGAAAAAAACACAACACACTCTATGTCCCGAAGGACATAACGCAATCCTTGTCCAGAAGGACATACAATACAGTATATTATGTCCAGAAGGACACACGAGACAATTCATTTCCAGAAGGAAACACAATACAATCTATCTCTAGAAAGATATACAACACTATCCATGTCCAGAAGGACATACAACACAATTCATGTCTAGAAGGGCATGCAATACAAAATATAATAGCTTACGTCCAAAAGGACATAATACAAACGGTAACCTAGTGAAAAAAAAGAATATGATTTATTTATAAGCGAATATTTATAGAACAACTGGAAAAATAGACTTTATTTGTAACAAATAAATTAAGACGTATCAAATGTAATTAAATACGTATCTCTTACAAATCTAAAACTTTTTGAAAATGACATACTTAATTGTATTTCTTTTTCACAAAAACACTTACTTTGGAATATTTAATGATTAATACTTGGTTGTAAATGTTCCCATTTTGATTTCATTTTGTCTCAGGATAATACTTGGAACAGTTACTGTCGTTTTGCGTTTACATTAATTTCAGAAAACTGGCGCAGACTGATGGCTTCTAGATGACGCGGACTGATGGCTTCTGGATGGTGCCGACTGGTGGCTTCTGGATGGCGCAGACTGATGGCTCCTGGATGGTACAGTCTGATGGCTTCTGGAGGGCGCAGACTGATGGTTTCTGGATGGCGAAGACTGATGGCTTCTGGATGGCGAAGACTGATGGCTTCTGGACGGCGCAGACTGATGGCTTTTGGATAATGCAGACTGATGGCTTCTGGATGGTGCAGACTGATGGCCTCTGAATTGTGCTGATTGAAGGCTTCTAGATGGCGATGGTGCTGTCGAATTTCAGATTAAATGACTGACTGATAATTTACTGAGTTGCTAGTTGAGTTACTGACTGATCAATAACTGAATTGATATGTGAGAAACTAGAAAAGGGTTCTAAACACGTTTATCAATTGACTTACAGTTAATTTAATTGATATGTGAAAAACTGAATGTGTTTAAATATCAATTGACTAACAAATCTGTCAATTAACTAAACTGGTATTGTGAGAAACTGGCAAAGGGTTCACACACTGATTTGCGTCAATTGTGAGAAACAGGAATGGGTTCACGATTGAATTTACTAAATTAATATGTGAGAAACTGGAAAAGGGTTCACATATTGATTTGCGTCAATCGTGAGAAACAGGAATGGGTTCACGATTGATTTTACTAAATTGATATGTGAGAAACTGGAAAAGGGTTCACATATTGATTTGCGTCAATTGTGAGAAACAGGAATGGGTTCACGATTGATTTTACTAAAATAATATGTGAGAAACTGGAAAAGGGTTCACATATTGATTTGCGTTAATCGTGAGAAACAGGAATGGGTTCACGGTGGACATACTATGGTGATGACTTGAATTAATTAATGTAATAAAATATTGAATTTTTACATTGAATGCACGGGTTAAAAGAATTTTATATAAATTTGTAATGTAAACTGAATTAGTAAAGTATTGTGAAAAATGGTAGTGATATAAAGAAATCAAATAATAAGGATTTTGAATATTAAGCTTGGTAAAAAGGAATAAACTTAGAAATATCCTACTTCATGTGATAAATCTAGAACAACTTGTAAGAGTTATGAACATTTTAGTAATCATGATGATCCACTGAAATGATAAGGATTTAGATAAGAAGTTTGGTAAAAAGGAATAAATATATTGTATTTTTATGTTATAAATCTTGAAACATTTGTAAATTAGTGTAAGGATTTAGATAAAAAGTTTGGTAAAAAGGAATAAACATATTGTATTTTTATGTTATAAATCTTGAAACATTTGTAAATTAGTGTTATGAGAATTTTAGTAATGATGATAAATAGGTAACTCAAATGATAATAAATTGAATAACTTTGGTAAAAAGAAACAAACTTGGAAGTAGGTTAATGTAATAAATTTTGAACTGCTACTCACTTATTATAACAGCTATATAGTTATCACTGCCTTACTTTGAACCAGAATTCAGTTATGTTATGATTGTTTTCATTTCTTTGTAATTAATCTTTTATGAATCTAATTATCGTTTATTTTGTATTGCCGTTGTAATAAATTTATTACTTAAAGTAATACAATAACAACAATGAATAAGAAAAATATGATAAATTTTATACAAATAACAAATTATATTTCATCGGGCATAATTATATGTTACGAAACTTTCAATAGAGATGATGATACAAGGTCTGATGGCACAGTAGATTATTTTTGTAGATGAATATAAAAGACGGAGGTCGGAAACTCTCCCCAAGTTTTCTTTCGCCATTTCTTTCTTGGAGGAGCCTCCCAATTCGTGAAATGGTGGTAGATTCAGTAGATTCTCTTTATTATATTACAAAATTAACTTAAATACTTAATAAAATAAATAAAATAAATACCTATATTTTGCAATAAGTAAACTAGATATCTATTTGAGAATTAGTGAAGTGAATGTTAAAAATCTATTTTTTTGCTTAATTTTTTTTTATCTCATTTATTCTATAAAATGCTAATTAAAAAAAATAACAATGATTCAATCGGCCGAGTATTAGGATTTGTGGCAATGTGTATGGGGACATACACATCGTCAGGATGGACGAGTATTAGGATTTATTTAATTACATTTTTCAATATCAAATTTTGTTAAAAGTTGCTTATTGACTATTAAAATTCAAATGCAATAAACCGGAAGTACGTGAATGGTAGTGGGGAAAATGGCCGATTGAATCGTATTGCAATATGGCGGCATTCTGTTCGGGGCGACGGAGGTGTACAGACGTCTAGAGCGTGATTATTGTGCGAGTCGTAAGTGCCACGTGAAGTGAATAAATGATTGGTTTACTGGAATAAGGAGTTTTATTACAAATATATTCCCAAAACACACTAAGATATATACTAATATGATGCTATTAAACGCCTATTTCCTAAATAAAGGCTGATTTCTAAACATTATGTGTTAGATAAAAAGATATTATGTCCGTGAACTTGAGAAAATAAAGCGTAGATATTGATAAAAAATTATCGATATCGATACTCATGTCGATGATTTCCAATATAACTTTGTTTGTCTTTGTGAACACTGATAATTTTATTTAAAGCTGCTTGTAACCGACAGTTTTCAAATGGTAAATTATACCAACTTAAGGGCCCTATCACATTTTTTCGTCGAAATTTCGATTTTCACGGATTTTAGCGATACAACCTAGAGAAACCTTTGGGACTACTAAATACATTTATATGTGTCCGCGACAAAAAGTAATATGATGATTCACTGGAAAGTTAAAGGGTTAGAAAGGAAAATGAAAGTTGGTGAACGATTTCTTAAAGTCAACTTTGAACATACACAGAAAGACAAACAAGTACAAACAACAAATAAAAGTATGAAATTTTATTTTTTACGAAGTAAAGATTGTCCATCAGCCATTTTTGATGTCCCCACTGCTGGGGCACAGGCCTTCCTTATGGGTGGTAAGGAGGATGGGCCATAACCCACCACGCGGGCCCAATGCGGATTGGTGGGTGTTAACGACTGCAAATGCAGCCGGGACCAATGGCTTAACGTGCCTTCCGAAGCACGGAGGAGCTCGAGATAATAAACTTTTGGTCACCCATCCCATGACCGACCCTTGCGAACGTTTCTTAACTTCCGCAATCGCTGGGCCAGGCGCTAAACCACTGCGCCACCGAGCTCCTCAAGTAAAGATTAAAGAAGTAAAGATTATTATGATATAATTTTTACGTAATAATAATAATGTATCTAGGAGAAATCCACAGTTAATTCTGAGCTTTTTTAGTAGTTTTATGTTTTTTGATTGGGATTTTTTTTCACATATTCCATACATAATTTCAAAATTCCGAGGCCGCTATGAACTATTCGACTATATAAGAGAAAACATTCATTTTTTTTTTATTTCAATTGTTTAGCACAGTTGTTCAATCCATGAGCTCAAAAAAGTGCCTTCGCGCATTTTATGAAAATCTTTCTCTGCAATTTCGGGTTTCATTACAAAGTTAAGCAAATTTTCAAAAAAGCGAGGCCGCTATGAACTATTCCAATAGCTATTCTGCACCATTCAATAAGTCAAAAGTATCAATGTATTTTTGTTTCCGAGATCGATATTGCCAAAATTGGCCATTTTACGCAAAAATCACAGTCGAAATGTAATATGCCTCTTAAGTACTAATTTAACAATTATTTCCAGGTTTTCTGTAAATCCAGTGATTAAATTAAACTGGATAAATGTCATAAATAAATAAGCAGGGAGCCTCAAAGGAGACCTTAAGAAATTATTTAAATAAAATTGTTCAAAATTTTGTTTGTGTTTTATTTATTAGAGCAATAATACATTATGGTTATCTACAACCTAAAATGGACTTCAGTGCATCTCTAAATTCACGCACACGTTTACATATTTACAAACACTGGCTCATCTCACTTTTGGTTTCGCAGCCAAGTGAACTCTGTTCGTCTATTTCAGTGAATATTAAGTTTATGGCTTATCTTTACTTGTCTTATTTGGTAAACTTACAATCTTCACCAACTCTTTATTGAAATGAAAGAAATTATGAAGGTTATGTTTCCCAGCATGTCATTCGGGTGTGCGCAGGATACATTGACAGTGCAAGGGCGGTACTAGGGTTGTCAACGTCTACATTATCATTGGACGTCTACATTATCGTCTAATTATCATTGACAACATTTCAAAATTTTTGTCCTGTGTTTTTATTTGTTATTTAGAAATTACTGATGAAAAAAAGAGACACATAGGTATTTTATTATTTTCCAAAATGTTTATTTTATGTCATTAAAAAAAATGAAAACATGTCTACAATGCGAGCATAAATGTTTTTCTATTAAATTAATTATCTTAACAGCATAAATGTACACTACTACATTTATGACCATTTTTAGCTAGCACTAAGTGCATTTTTATTTCATTTTCGTCAGTATTACACACAAAGAAAGTTTATGATGAATCTAGTCCATGTCCATCAGCCATTTTTAATGTCCCCACTGCTGGGGCACAGGCCTTCCTTATGGGTGATAAGGAGGACGGGCCATAACCCACCACGCGGGCCCAATGCGGATTGGTGGGTGTTAACGACTGCAAATGCACCCGAGACCAACGGCTTAATGTGCCTTCCGAAGCACGGAGGAGCTCGAGATAATACATTTTTGGTCACCCATCCAATGACCGACCCTTGCGAAAGTTGCTTAACCTCCGCAATCGCTGGGCCAGGCCCTAAACCACTGCGCCACTGAGCTCCTTTTGCTAGAAAGGTGAAACTAGGTTGCCTACAAATATAATGGTTCAACAACGTTAGTTTTTTGTCCCCTTAGAGTACAATTTCGAAGTTATTCGGCTCTGTCCTGAAAACTTTCACGGGAACTAGAAATGCTTCAAAAAGCGTAAATTTTTTCATCTCTCTAAAATCAAATACAACTTATAATTATAAAAGCTTTTAAAAAAAGAAAAACCTTCTGAAACTGAAAATAAAATCACAAACAGCTTTTTTTAAATATTTCTAAAAAGCAAGAAATAATATTCAAATCATTAGATACGCACTTCGACGAGCATCGCGGCTTCAAGCGCGTCTTACTAAGGATACGCATATCAATGTTAATAAAACACGTCTACTGAAGTCGGATGGGACTGGAGGACAACTTCTTTTTACCATTGAAAATGGTTATCAGATGCAAATCGCCTAAAACGTATTTTTGCCCATATCTCCAAGGAATTTAGGAGGATCGAGATGGAAATAGTACCAAAAGTTTAAGAATTTATCGAGACACGTGTGAACGTTTGAATTTTGAAAATCAACTGGTAACTTTTTTTGAAATTTTGCAAATTTCCAAAAATTCCGGGTTTTTTGGGGGGTGTTTGTTTACTAAATTGTAAATATTTCGAAAAAAAAAACTGACTTAAGAAAAAATGGAAAAAAAGTCCTAGGGTTATTAGTTTAGCTACCAAATGGCGAAATTATTTTGAAAATCGGTTAATAATTGTGACCTGTAGGTGGTCCCTTTAGATTTGGAATTCTGGAAAAACGGGTGTTTCCGTACATAAAAGCATTCATGTAGCTTCTATGATTATTGACCGATCGTCATGGTAATAGTGTTAAAAGATGCAGAAGCAGACGAGAAATGCATTCGTAGGAATTTTGAAAATCGGTTAATAATATTTCGGCTGCGTAGATGCAGTCAGCAGGCGCTTTTAAAAATAAATAGGTACCTAGGTTACTTTAAAAATATAATAGGATTTTTCATTTGATTTGATTTTGGTTTTTCGTAAATTTTTGCATTCATTTTCAATGCTCCGATTCTTGCTTCTTGCAAAATCTGTGATTTTTTTTTATTCTAAAATCCCCACCTGACTTCATTAGATGAATTTTATTAAAATTTATATGCGTATATCTAATGATTTCAATATTATTATGATTTGTTGCTTTTTTAGAAGTATTTAATTTTGAAGGTGTTTTTGTTTTTTTTTCAGGTTTTTGAATGTTTTCTTTTGTTTAAAGGTTTTTTTCTACTTTTTTGTGGTAGCTTTATGTGGTAGGTAGGTACTGTCTAGTTTTGTGTGGTAGTGGTAAGCGTGTAAATATTTTTTAACTTTATGTAATTCTAGCGGCCGCCCGCGACTTCGCCTGCGTGGAAAATTTTTTTTGCTATCCTTTGGGAACAATACTTTTTTCGGGATGAAAGGTATCCTATGTCCTTGTCTGTACCCCTGACACCGTGTATCAAAAATTCAGTTAAGACGTGAAGGCGTGAAAAACAAATAAACAAACGGAGTTTCGCATTTATGATATTAAGTTAGGATTTTCAATTGCCCATAACTTCCCATAACATAACTCAATTTCCAAATTCACGCTTCTGTTGAGCCTTGCGTTTATTCAAGTCTAGTCGCGTCACAGACCATTGCTCGGTTTGATTTGAATTATCATAAACCTAGCCTAGCAATATCTCATTCACTATGCATATCCTATTTAACTTTGAGGAGTTTCTTTGTGTATTTTTGAAGTCCGAGGTCCCATACCAATGAAATTAAAATGTTACCACTTGTAACAAAAAATCGGTTCATAATCAAAGAAGTTATGCCCGAAAATCCGTAACTCGTGAAATGGTAAGCTAAACAATTGTTATTTTTCAGGATTATGAAAAGCCATACTAGCCAGATCTCAGAAAAAATTTATGGAACCACACCTCAACAATTTTCTTTCCGATAAAAATAATAATATTAAAATCGGTTAACAACTGGCGATGTCAGGGTAAAACATACATAAAAAATACCGATTTGAGAACCTTCTTCTTTTCTTGAAGTCGGTTAATGTTGTCGACAACCCTAGATATCACATTGTGATTGTGAGGAAGCATGGCCGACCTATGTCATTCCTTACGCAATACGCGACGCCTTCCTAAGTAGGAGTTCTTGAAGTCAATATGTGATGATCATACCGACGAAACGGAGCCCTAAATTTAGACACTGTAGGTACTAACTTCATGTCCTTTTCACGTATTTAGGGAGAATCTTGCGCGAAAGAGACAGGGACAATCTGGTTTAAACAGAATCTGAGCGACGGGCAGGAAAAAGGTGCTATAACCAGATTTGGTAGAGTTATAAAAATATAAGTTATAACTTTCAAATTCACTAAAAATATTTTTAATTCGCTTTGATAAGGTTAACAATGTCTGATCATCATTGTTATATCTACAGACCATTATGTCCACTGCAAGACGTATACCTCTTCCGTACCTTATCATTTTCATCGGAAAACTCTTTCTGGTCGAAATTTCTAGGTCTTATTTTTATACGCCTTATAAAGTCGTTAATCACCATTTACACTCTTGGTAAAAGGCGACTATTGGTAACTACCTAATACTTATATCAAATCAAAGTCGCGTGCGTTCATTCATTCACTAGGTTTCCTGAATAGCTGCTATTCAAGTACCTACCACAATTTTACATTACAATCCATGGATTGTTAAACTGTGTTGTGTACCTACCTAGTCTACCTACACAAAATGGAAAATTGTGTGGTAGAGACAAGAATTTTGTTATTATTAATTTTTTTTAAGTTTTAAATAAAAACAAAAACATTATCAAAGTTTTGGACGACCGCTTGACGCATAGTGACAGTGATCCTGCCTCGAGCCAAAGGTCCCGGGTTCCAATGTCTGTGATGAGCAACCTATCAACCTACCCATTCCCGAGTCATGCATATTTATTATATTCTTGTGTCTATGTATTTCTATCCGTTAAGGTGGTTCGATGAGCTCAGTAGCGCCACCAATGGAAATAAATCATTTACGTTTTACCAAGGGCTTAGAATAAAAGTTTTAGTTATTTTGCGCAAATAGAAGAGTAAAGTGCAATATTTAAATAATTTTTCATGGCCTCAAATATAAGCAATAAGTTATGAATGTCGATATTGCTAAATGTAGCCACTTTTTTAAGTATTTTAAATATTGCACTTTACTCTTCTATTTGCGCAAAATTATCAAACTTGTAATCTAGGTAAGCCTTTGATAAAACGTAAATGATTTATTTTCATTGGTGGCGCTACTGAGCTCATCGAACCACCTTAATATAATGATGTTAATTAAACCATTTCCACCCACCCTTTGATAAGGATTTAGGACCGAATTTTACAATTCATTATTCTCTAAATTAACTCTACGTCGTGTCGTCGTCGGCTTTTATCGTCGTAGCAGCATTTCATCTAGCGTGTAAAAAAGGATTATTTTTTATATATACAGTGGCGGTCACAAACGTGGTAACTTTGAAGCCTTGGGTCTCCGCCAAGGATTGACCTACCTGGGATCTGATGACGGTCATCCAGGAAGTGAATAGAGGAGGTTCAGATCGCCATACACAACCAACTGATCTGATCAACATTCTAAAATATATAAGGATCAGAGTTTTCAGTTTCAGAATGTCCATACATTTTTATGCTAATTTCGTGTTTTTTTTAAACATATCCTTATTCGAATCCCGTCTAAGTTGCTACGGGTGAGCCGATTTTTTCTAATATTTTTCATTATTTATTCATCTTAATATAAAAATAGCATTGTGAATGCAAAAATCTAAAAGTTAAAATTAAAAGACTGTTTCACCTTAATTGATTGTCTAGCAACTGCAATGGCGCTGCGTTCAAATGTCGAAGTAATTCTCTTCACATTGGTGAGATGGCGCTGATCTTCAGCGGAAACGTAAAAAGTATTAGAAAATTTCGCCAAATCCATTAGTGGCTTGGTAGCATAATTGGTAGTGCATTGGGCCGGAATCCTAAGGGTGCGGTTCGAATCCCGTCTAAGTTGCTACGGGTGAGCCGATTTTTTCTAATATTTTTAATTATTTATTCATCTTAATATAAAAATAGCATTGTGAATGCAAAAATCTAAAAGTTAAAATATCCTTATATCTCTTCTTAGAATGCTGATCAGATTAGTTGGGTCTGTTGGATCTGAATCTCTTCCATTCACTCCCTAGATAGCCAGCATCTGATCATAGCTAGGTCGTTTGTATGAAATGAAAATCGACCTGTGTTTTTGTGACCGCCACTGTATATGATTAACATTGAAATTTCCAGAAACAGTGAAAAATAATCACAGTGGAAGCTCACTCGTAACCTGTTTTAAGTGCCGATCAAGTTCAAACCAGTTATTTTCAGGATTTAGCACTGAAATATTTAACTAACCTGATTTGTATAGGTGCTCGATAGTGGTAGCATGCAATATTCTATATCACAGTCAATTTATGGCGAATTAAGGCAATTGAATAAGTGTTGTATAGATAGACGAGCTCGTTTCGTACCTAGGCTGAGTTCAGTGGGACGCGAACAGCGGCGCGGAACGCAGCGGCGAAATCTGCTCATATCCAAACCAAAATGGCCGCGGTTCTAGTTTGCTTTTTGGCGGTATTGTGCAGTTTGCTTCATCAAGGTTTGTGCCCATTTATTAGTTACGCCCTTTCCGGTTTAAGGTATCGTTGAATCTGCCCAACCCTGAGAGTTGGAGTTAAATGAGGATAATTGTTTGGTACTCCAGTAAATTACTATTGTAAACTATAGTATACGTTTTAGGATAAATGCATGATATTGAGTTGGCTAAAAAAAGTTTTCAACGATAAGCAACTGGTAAAAACTTTCTATTGCTGCTAATGAGAGCATTCGCATGTAATTGCGAGAAGTCCAGGGTTCAATTTTCTAGACCAGGAATTCCTAAACTATTGCAAGAGACCCCTTTTCCAAAAGGAACTGATACCTCAGACCCCCAAAGCCAAATTACTTTAAAATCGTATCAAATATCAAGTGTAATTAATAATTCTATAATTCGTTTATGTTGACCCCTGGTAAACCGATTTTGATCCCAAGGAATATATATCGACCGTTTTGGGAATCTCTGCTCTAGACACTATTATAATCCTTTTGCTTTTGTTCGCGGCTTAGTCGCAACCGAATTCCGTTTTCGGTAAATAGCCTAATTCTTCTCTCAGTCAATCCATCTATACAACGTGTTATAAAAATATCCCTAATGCCGAATATGGCAGATAGGGACCATCAAACTGAACAACTTTTACTATGGGACCAACACTGAAATCGCGAAAAAAACAGCTGTTTCATAAATTTTGATATTTTCCTTAGGTATTAATTTTTGTATGAAACAGCAGATTTTTTTTTTCGCGATTTCAGAGCTGATCCCTTAGTAAAAGTTGTTCAGTTTGATGGTCCCTATTTACCATATTCGGCATTAGGGGTTTTTTTGTAGCACGTTGTATAGTAATACTAGCTTCTGCCCGCGACTTCGTCCGCGTGGATATTAGACGAAATCCTTTTAAGGAACCTGCAATCAGGATCCGGCCAGCCAATTTAACGCGCTTAGGCGAGTCCCCATCAAGCGCGCTGCCTCGCGAGCCAAGACATTTGCCGCATGTGGCGGGCCTAGCACAAGGCTTCCAGTTCCCGTTCCCGTTCCCGCTCCCGTTCCCCGTTCCCGTCCCGTTTGCGTTCCCGTCCCGTAACCGTCCCGTACCCCTTCCGTTTCCGTTTCCGTTCCCATCCCGTTCCTGTCCCGTTCCGATCCTGTTCTCGTTCCCGTTCCCGTCCCGTTATATTCCCGTTCCGTTCCCGTTTCGTTCCCGTTCCGTTCACGTTTCGTTCCCGTTCCCATTTCCGTTCCGTTCCCGCTGCGTTCCCGTCCCGTAAACGTCCCCTAACCGTCCCGTACGCCTTACGTTCCCGTTCTTTTTCCCGTTCCGTTCCCGTCCGGTTCTTGTTCCCGTTCCCGTTCTCATCCTGTTCTATTCCCGTTCCGTTCCCGTTTCATTCCAGTTTCGTTCCTGTTTCGTTCCCGTTCCGTTCCCGTTACGTGCCTGTTTCATTCCCGTTTCATTCCGTTCCCGTTTGATCCCGTCCCATACTCGTCCCGTACCCCTTCCCGTACCCGTCCCGTTCTAGTTCCCGTTACCGTCTCGTTCCCGTTGTAGTTCCCGTTCCGTTCCGTTCCGTTCCGCTCCGTTCCGTTCCGTACCGGTCCGGTCCGGTCCGTTCTGTTCCGGTCCGGTCCGGTCCGGTCCGGTCCGTTCCCGTTCCCTGGATGTGCATGTCCAGGTCCAGGTCCATATGTGTCATGTCCACCGCGTTGGACTTCAAAATAAATCTCGTTTTCGCAATCACCATCCCATAAAACCTCAAGAACGACATCTATATCGATTTTTATGTTTACTCACCCCATTTACCCCCTAAGGGGTTGATTTTCAAAAAATAACAAAATATATATTTGCCTATTTATTTTTAGATGTGCTCCTACAAAGTTTAAAGTTGTAATGTCTATTTTATATTATTTTTCCATACAAAATTTGGACCCCATTTTCACCCCTTTAGGGGTTTAATCATGTCCACCGTGGTTGGACTTCAAAATAAATGTCATTTTTGCAATCGTCATCCCACAAAACCCCGATAACGACATCCATATCTATTTTTAGGTATTTTTAACCCTTTTCACCCCCATTTCATCCCCTTTGGAGTTGAAATCCTAACAAAAACAATATACGTTGCTTTAGATTTCTATCCATAAGCCTAAATTATAAATTTAGCGATTTTTACTTCGAAAATGAAGGATTTTCTTTAATACACAACTTCATCCCCCTTTTGACCCCTTCGGGGGTAGAATTTTGAAAAACCCTGAGACCCGTATTTATTAATTTTCAATCGTCAGCCTAAACACAAAATTTGAAGATTCTAGTTTCAAAACTGAGGGACTTTCATACAAACTTTCATCCCTTATTTCATCCCCTTAGGGATGGAATTTTCAAAAATCCTTCCTTAGTGGATGCCTACACTGTATAAAGTATCTGTGTGCAAAATTTCAAGTCTCTAGGTCCAGCGGTTTGGGCTGTGCGTTGATAGATCAGTCAGTCAGTCAGTCAGTCAGTCAGTCAGTCAGTCAGTCATTCAGTTTACGATTTTATATATTAAGATAATACCAAAATTCATCATAATTAGAGGTTTAGGATTGTAAGTTGGCTTCTGTCCATATTTTATCAGCCCCAAGGTTTTCATGACCATCAGCCATTTTTAATGTCCCCACTGCTGGGGCACAGGCCTTCCTTATAGGTGGATAAGGAGGATGGGCCATAACCCACCACGCGGGCCCAATGCGGATTGGTGGGTGTTAACGACTGCAAATGCACCCGAGACCAACGGCTTAATGTGCCTTCCGAAGCACGGAGGAGCTCGAGATAATAAATTTTTGGTCACCCATCCCATGACCGACCCTTGCGAAAGTTGCTTAACCTCCGCAAACGCTGGGCCAGGCGCTATACCAATACTGCGTCACCGAGCTCCTCCGAGGTTTTCATAAAGTGTACAAAATCTTGCAGACTTTATGTTCTCGATGAGTTGAATTTGGATAAAATATAATTAAGCAGTTTGATATACCGATTTAATCGTTACACAGGATTTGACTGTATCCTGCCTGCCACGGCCACATTGATGGGCCTTATCGTGCGATGATTATATCACAAATATTCATGAGATTTATTTTTTATTACATTCCATGACATAATAAAAAAATCTATTTCACAATTACAAAAAACTTTTAGAATTTCGTAGCTCTTCCTTCATGCTTCGTAGCTCGTAGTTCGTAGCCTTTTCGTAGCACAGGTAGAAGAAAACGAAAAAACACCTAAATTATTAGATTTCTGCATTTACAATGCTATTCAATTTTGGTTAGGTACCTATATGTTATTAAGTTAAAAAATATACTCGTAGTTACTAGCAAAAACGACTCGTAAGTACGAGAAGCTTAGGTGGGACTCGAACCCACAACCTTTGGATTACGGGTCAATATGCTCTGGAAAAGCTACCGAGATACTATAGAAACTTTCTAGTACTTACTTAGTTTGAGATTTTAGCATTCACAATGCTATTTTTATTCAATAACTTTTATGTATTCTGTGACAATACTAAATAATATACTAGGTAAAAAATACGACTCGTACCAGGATCATATTCTCGGACGGGAATCGAACCCGCGACCTTTGGAAATCCGGTCAAATGCTCTAACCGCTGAGCTAACGAGTCACTAGTGGTATCGTCGAATTTCTTACGAGTATGTATATCCACTTTTACGCTGCAAGCCAGCGTTATTTCATCAATATGAGTGAGGAGTTACCTCGATAGTAGTTACAACTTTTTCGCTGCAAGCCAGTTTTATTTCGTCAATCAGAGGAAGAACGATATTTGAACAAAACATCTTTCCAGATGTATAATTGTATATGGCAATCAACCGCTTATTTATTAAAATTCTGGGAACTCTACTTATGTCTTGTCTTCCAAAGAGTTTGTTAAAAAACCAGGTATACCTAATTATGTAACTTCTTTTGTCCACAGGTCTAGCAATCAACTGCTACCAATGCAACAGCCACAACGACTCCCGCTGCCTGCTGAAGAAGCTGCCAGACCAGTTGCGGCTGCCGTGCGGGCCTAAGGACACCATGTGCCGCAAGATCTCGCAGGTGGTGGAGTTCGAGATGAACGGCATGCCACCGGACAGCCGCGTCATCAGGGGCTGCGGATGGGATGACAGCAGCTACAAAGTATGTTTGAACTGGTTATAATCAGACTCAAAGATTTTTCAGCCTAGGGTGATTATGATTAGGGTTGCAAATGGCAGGATGAGCTTCTTTGAAAGCGAAAACAAAGAACAATTTTAATTTTATAACGAGAAGCTCAGCTACGTGACGTGAATCTGATCGTGACATAAATGTATGTACCTAAGTAGAGTATATAGAGAGACGACAGTGTTTCTGCTTTGTATAATTACTAGCGAACGCCCGCGACTTCGTCTGCGTGGAAAAATTTTTGCCATCCCTCGGGAACTATGTTTTTTTTCGGGATGAAAGGTACCCTATGTCCTTTTCTGTACCCCTGACAATGTGTCTGCAAAATTTCATGTTGATCGGTTCAGTAGTTAGGACGTGAAGGCGTAACAAACAAACAAACAAACGGACTTTCGCATTTATAATATTAGTAAGGATATATTGCCATAAAATATACCCTAAGTCGATGAATAGTCGGCAGGAGTAGGTATATTATCACTATTATTAATTAATTAAGTAACAGACATTTTTTTTAACTTAACCTATTAGTTACAGAGCTCAAAACACTGGTTTCGCAAGGCCCATCATCAATAATAATTTAGTGTATAGGTGTTAGGTATCTCAAGGCCCACCATTTATTATTGATTAACTAAACAAACAATTACTTAATAGGCTTACTAAAAAATTGTTGCCTAGATATTTCTGTTATATGACGGAAAACTTAGTATCACATCCATAGTAGGCTGATCTCTTACTGAAGATAGATTATTGAAATCGGCCGTAACGTGTCTTAAAAAACATAACAAAAAAAACCTAACTTATTAATTTTGTCCACAGGGTCGCTGCTACCAAAGATCCGGTTTCGGAGGCAGACAAGAAGTGTGTTCCTGTTTAGAAGACGGATGCAACTCGGCGTCAATCTCTTTCGGAGCCACCGCTCTCATGCTCCTAACCCTCGCAATCCTCAAGTTTTAGAAACGAGACCTTACGAATACCTGGTGGAACCCAATCAGGTGCCAAACTGGGGCAAAATAACCAGGCACAAAGGAAACTAGGGAACAAATTAGAACCTTTGTAATTATTAGGAGTAAGGCCCTGTGTTCGTTGTAGTAGAGGTGTATACCTGGTATAGTCACGTTAAATAAGTTAGGGACATGTTGTAAATAGATGTTAATAATCGCACGCGCAGGATACATTGTACATGCCGATAACAGTCTTAAGCTAAGGCATTAAAGCTCTTAATTAAGAAACTGCCTCGCTTCATGAGTGGTGTAGGACATCAATGG
The DNA here is from genome assembly GCA_928269145.1 of Agriphila tristella. Lineage (NCBI taxonomy): Eukaryota > Metazoa > Arthropoda > Insecta > Lepidoptera > Crambidae > Agriphila > Agriphila tristella. Next base: position 3,676,083 of record OV743442.1, on the reverse strand, counting down.
TTACCATAGTAGTAATAATCGTTGTAAAGTGTTTGGCGACCTATCTTTCTTGTTGTGTTTGTATTTTGCGAATGTATTTATTAAAATGGTTTTACATTAACAGGAATTTTATTATCATCTTCAGTAGCATCTGTAATACCAATGACGGTAGACCTATTTGAATGATTTCAATTCGAGAGGATATTATTAGATTTAATCATGATTATGGTCCAACCTGGGCTGGGTAGTCGAATAATCTCAATTGCGTGCTTCCGCTTAATCTTAAAGGATTCAATGAGGCACATCCTTTCTATTTAACCTCGGATGACAAAATACTACACAATGGTACCTATTAGTAACCGACTATTGATAGTGCTAAGCCAGATGTTTGAAGTACTTGGCACACGGTGGTCCTGGCTCTTGAAAAAGAGATGGCCTATTTGACACTCAGCGTCATCCTATTCGCTATTTTGGAATTCGGTAAGTGCAAGTTTGAAAGTTAGAGCTTTCTGTTTGTTCGTAATATTACCAGGCATTATCTAATAATTTATAATAGAACAGTGAAAGTAAGTAGTGGATAACAAACCGCATTAAATTGATTTATTTATAAGAAAATTCTTTAGTGGCTAGGTCGTGGTCTGTTTTCCACCTCGGGCAAATAATAGTTACGCACCTACCTGATCGATTTCTGTAACTCATTTTTAGGCGGTTCATTTTGAGTAAGTATAAAATTGTTCTACTAACTGCAGGGAATTAGAAGTTTTTTAATATTTTAATTAACAGTTGTTAAAAAAAGTTAAAAAAACAGGTTTTCTAAACTCATTACAAATTGTGGCCAGTTAATTATTACTCTAAAATCGGGATAATTACACAAAACTAAAATTTCTTGAAGTCCAAGAAGGCAAGAAGTATTGACTTTTACTCGAGCTCGAACATTTATAAAAAGTAATCTAAAACATAGGTATACACCATCAGCTAATTTTAACAACACAATATTCTTCAAACTGTTGAACCCCCTATACCTAATGATGTGAATACTGAATATATATATTGTTTTTAAAAGTTCGAAGAATTTATTAGGTACCTATTATGAATTTTCAAATTCAATTTGCATTAAAAACAATAGTTAAGAACTTTTTTGTACCTACATTAGAATTTTTGGTGTAAATTCCAGGGTCAGCGATAATCTGCTACGAATGTAACAGCGCAATACACCCGCAGTGCGAGGGCGGACAGCTCCCCGCCAGCCTGGTGAAGAACTGTTCGGAGTTGGACCGGGGCGTGCGGCACACTCTGTGCCGGAAGATGGTGCAGCGCGTCGACTATGGTGGCGTCAACGGGCTGCTGCCTTCGAGCAGGGTCATTCGCACATGCGGCTGGGATGACTCCAAGTACAAGGTTTGATTTTTATATACAACTATTCAAGATGGTAATCTATGGGGGCGTAACCAGCCAGCTCCCCGCCAGCCTGGTGAAGAACTGCTTGGAACTGGACTGGGGCGTTCGGCACACTCTCTGCCGGAAGATGGTGCAGCACGTGGACTATGGCAGAATCAACCGGCAGCTGCCTTCGAGCAGGGTCATCCGCACATGCGGCTAGGATGACTCCAAGTACATGGTATGATTTTTATATTCAACTATTCAAGATGGTAATCTATGGGGGCGTAACCAGCCAGCTCGCTGCCAGCCTGGTGAAGAACTGCTCGGAACTGGACCGGGGCGTGCGGCACACTCTCTGTCGGAAGATGGTGCAGCACGTGTACTATGGTGGCATCAACGGGCAACTATGCTTTCGAGCAGGGTCATCCGCACTTACGGCTGGGATTACTCCAAGTACAAAGTAATTTGTTTATTTATGATCAACTGTTCCAGCTGCATATGTAGCATGCATGACCACCGAAACACGATATATGTATAAAACGTGATATATAGCGATTTATCGATAAATCTGTTGTCTTTTGACAGTTTAAAGCGATAAATTGCTATTACATTTTATTACATTGCTTGCTTTATTTTCGGTGGTCATGCGAGGAGGGACTGGTGTAACAGGGCTTTATAACGTTATCAATTAACAGTAAAAATAACGTTACGTAACGTTATTTTTTTTAACGATACCTAATAACATAACATTAATATAACGTTAAATTAATGTCGATAACGTTAAAAATAACGTTATTTTTAACGGTAATTTTATAAATATTGCGTATTGTAGGTAGGTACCTCTACTACCTAGTACCTACCGCAGAGACTGATCACATCACGGCGGCGTCAACGTCATTTACACATTGCTTTTAAATATTTTTATACAGTAACATAATAACGTTATCAAGGAACGAAAAAATAACGTTAAATTCTGTTTTACCGTTATTAATTTCCATTTTTAACGTTATTTTTTTTAACGTTACTAATTTAATTTAAGATGAATATGCTATACTTTACGATATTATATTATTTACTTTTAAAAGTGAATATTGAGATAACTTTATAGGAAAGCAAAAATTCAAGTGATCTTGTCTCTGATAGAATCGGATATTTTGTTATAAAGCTTGAAGTAAATATACATAATATGCCTTAATCATAGTTTTTGATAAGTGAAATCTCAATTCGATGTAATTTTTCTCAATTCGATGTCCCATTTTCCAAGGAATTGAGATCCACTGAATTAAGAAAATAACACAATTCATCAAATTAATTGTAAATGTTATAAATTACAGCAATTTCTACCATGGGCGTACCCAGCATCTACTTAGGGGTGGGGCAAAAGTGATGAAACTCAATAAATAATAGGCAAAGACTTCTATATGCTTGTTAATGACTGATCGTATATTAATGTATCGCATCTTATATAGAACCGAGCAGCGATGATGGTTTGGACAAAATCATTACAATCAATGATGGTGCATGGTGCAGCCTAAACGCGGCGTGCGAAGCGCGCCGCGCGCTCCAAACCGAGCGGCGATGATGGTTTAGACAAAATCATTACAAACAAAGATGGAGTAGCCTGTACGCAGCGTGCGGAGCGCGCTGCGCGCTCCGGACCGAGCGGCGATGATGGTTTGGACAAAATCATTACAATCAAAGATGGATGGACGCAGCGTGCAAAGCGCGCTGCGCGCTCCGTACCGAGCGGCGATGATGGTTTGGACAAAATCATTACAATCAATGATGGTGTAGCCTAGTCGCGGGGCGCCGGCTGGCATGAGAAGAGCGTCGCGCGCTCTAGGCCGTGCCGCGATGATGGTTTGGACAAAATCATAATCAATGATGGTATAATGATTTTGTCTAAGCGCGATGAAAAATCCTCGCGAGGCGCGAGTTGCCGTTCCCTGAACCAACCAACTCGCTCTGTACCCTATTTTTCTATTCCCACATACGAGGACTATACAACAATTCAGCTTTATCAAGAAATCCGTTTATAAAATAATAAAATCGTAACAACTACAAGAAGGCTATGTCACGCGGTAATTTCGAATTTTTTCAAATCATAAAATAGTTTTGTAAATATTTAGCTTAAAGTCAGGGTAGAGGGTGGGGCAAGCGCCCCACCTTGCCCCTACGTGGGTACGCCCATGATTTCTACGAAAAATACTGGAAGATGTCAATTAAATATTCAATTAATTTAGCACAAATCTCATTAAATACTTCATAAATAAACTTTATGTCGTCCACCGATTTGAGAAATGACTCGAACCCAAAAACACCGAATGACTTTGAACCTTCGAAAAATGCTCCTCAATGCAGCAGTCCTCCCGTCCACACTGCTTAGCTGCTCAGACGCAGCTGCTGGGTGGCGGGAATTGGTAATGTGCGTTCGTACTGTACGTAGTTAGTGACTTCATCATATCAGCCACACGACACCCACTGCTGGGTATAGGCCTCCCCTAAGGATCTCCACGACGATCGGTCCTGCGCTGCCTGCATCCACTGGCTTTCCGCGACCTTCACCAGATCGTCGGTCCACCTTGTCGGGGGCCTACTCACGGAGCGTCGTCCGGTGCGCGGTCGCCATTCCAGAACCTTTCTGCCCCAACGGCCATCGGTTCTTCTCGCTATGTGTCCCGCCCATTGCCACTTCAGCTGAGCAATCCTTCGAGCGATGTCGGTTACTTTAGTTCTCCTGCGGATCTCCTCGTTTCTGATTTGATCACGTAGAGAAACGCCGAGCATGGCTCTCTCCATTGCACGCTGAGCGACCTTGAGCCTCCTTATGAGACCCATAGTTAGCGGCCACGTTTCACTGCCGTAAGTCATCACTGGCAACACACACTGTTCATAGACTTTCGTCTTGAGACACTGAGGTAAGTCGGACGCGAAGATTTTTCGAAGCTTCCCGAATGCTGCCCACCCGAGTTGGATTCGGCGAGAGATCTCTTTCTCGAAGTTGGACCTACCTAACTGAACTGCCTGTCCTAGGTATACGTAATGGTCAACAACTTCAAGTGTAGTGTTCCCAACATGAACTGGAGAGGGTACAACATGGGCATTTGACATAATTTTCGTCTTTTCCATGTTCATCCTAAGACCCACTCTTTGGGAAGCACTACGGAGATCTTCGAGCATTGTGTTCAGGTCTTCCATGGTCTCAGCCATAAGGACTATATCATCGGCAAAACGAAGGTGTGTTAGGTACTCGCCATTAATGTTGATGCCGAGTCCTTTCCAGTCCAAGAGCTTAAAGATGTCCTCCAACGCAGCTGTGAACAGTTTCGGAGAAATAACGTCTCCCTGTCTCACACCACGCTGCAGTTGGATAGGATTTGTGTTCTGGTTCTGTACTCGGATCGTCATAGTGGCATTTTGGTATAGGTACCTCAACACCTCGATATACCTATAGTCCACTTGGCACCTTTGCAGAGACTGCAGCACCGCCCAGGTTTCAATCGAATCAAAGGCTTTCTCATAGTCCACGAACGCCAAGCAAAGTGGCTCATTATACTCCTCTGTCTTCTGTATAACCTGCCGCAGCGTATGGATGTGGTCTATGGTGCTAAAGCCTTTTCGGAACCCGGCTTGTTCGGGAGGTTGGAAGTCGTCGAACTTGCAAGCGAGACGATTCGTAAGGACTCTCGAAAACAACTTATAGACATGACTCAGAAGCGAGATGGGTCTATAGTTCTTTAAGAGGGACTTGTCACCCTTTTTAAAGAACAAGATCACCTCACTTATGTTCCATGTCTTTGGCGTTCTGCCCTGGACGATGACGGAATTAAAGAGCTTCTGGAGGACTTTGAGTATCGGCTTACCGCCCGCTCTCAGAAGTTCTGTAGTGATTCCATCGTCACCCGCCGCCTTGTTGTTTTTCAGCTGTTTGAGAGCCATACTAATCTCGTACAGGCTGACGTCCGGGATATCTTGGGTATAGTGTCGGGTAAGCTTGGCTCTGGGGTCTTTAGCCTTGCTTTCAACAGGTGTCTGCGTGGAATATAACTGCCCATAGAAGCTCTCGATCTCCCTCAGGATTTCAGGCTTTGATGAAATGATGCGTCCGTCGTCAGTTTTCAGCTTCGTCATCTGGCTTTGCCCAATAGACAGATCTCTCGCGAACACTTTGGAGCCTTTATTCCGCTCGATAGCCTCTTTAATACGATTCGTATTAAATTGGCGAAGGTCGCTCGTCAAAGACTTAGATATCTGTCTATTAAGCTGCCGATAACGATTAGCATCTACTGAACTCTGGAGCCTCATTTCACGTCTCTGATCCATGAGTAGGAGTGTGTGGTCGGAGAGTTTCTTTATCTTGGGACGGCGGGTCTTAAAGAGCTTGGACCCTACCGTACGGACAGTATCCACCACCATGTTGTTTAGATCGTCCACATCTATGCTGTTCTCAAGGGCTTCGAAGCGGTTTTGGAGTTCGAGTTGAAAGCTCTCGGGGTTTTGAATATGGGCCGGCAATGGTCGAATTGTTGATCTTATCAGTCGAGATCTTTCCAGCTTTGGGTTGATATTCAATGTGCCACGTACCAATCGGTGATCGCTCCCCGTCTTAACAGCGTTGATCACAGTGACATCATTGAATATTTGCTTTTTCGTCGACATGATAAAATCTATCTCATTTCTGACTTTACCGTCCGGACTGACCCAGGTCCACTTCCGGCTTTCCGGCTTTCTGAAGAAGGAGTTCATCATAAAGTGGTTCTCCTTCTCCATAAAGTCAGCCAGCATCTGGCCTCTGTCATTCCGTTGCCCAACTCCAAATTGCCCCACTCTCAGCTCATCACCGCATCGTTTCCCCAACTTTGCATTGAAGTCCCCCATCACAACAGTGTAGTGGGTTTTGTAGCTATGCATGGCTTTAGAGATCTCCTCATACATAGCCTCCACTTCGTCATCTTGGTGTGTCGAGGTCGGTGCGTAAACCTGTATAACATTCAGCGAACACCGTTTGGATATTCTGAGTATAAGGTACGCCACCCTGGTCGACACACTTCCGATGGTAATCACGTTGTTGACTAGGGACTTTTGGATGATGAACCCGACACCACCTTGGGACTGTTGGTCGCCCTCCCGGTAGTAAAGCAAGTTACCGGAGTTGAGGATTATCGAGTCCTCTCCCGCTCTTCGGACTTCAGATAACCCGATAATGTCCCAGTGTACCTTGCTGATAACTTCTTCCAACTCGGTTAACTTCGCGTCGGTCCTTAGTGTGCGCGTGTTATAGGTTGCCAGGTGCAGTTGTCGTCGTTTTTGGTAGCCGAGCCGCACCCGGGGATTCTTAGCACCCCCTGCCCCGCCGTTACCGTAGCCGCTACCGTAGCTAGGAATAGCGGGGCTGCCGGGGACTGGGGGCCAATTTTTTGATCCATTGTGCATGAGGGGGGGGGTTTGCCATAATCGCCACGCTTGGCAGGCGGGTTGGCGATCGCAGTAGGCCAAGGTTTTTTGGAGACGCTGCTGCCCGTCTCTTGAAGGCTATGCTCCCTTAGTCGCCTTTTACGACACCCACGGGATGATAGGGGGTAGTGCTATTCTAGGGCAGTGGGGGTAGTGTTAGTGACTTAGGTAAGGAAAACTAAATTTCACCGAATTGAGGCACACCCTTGCGACAAAATTAAAATGTGTTATTGTGTTAAAACCTAAGGATTCGCATTAAATATAATTACACATAATATGCCTTTATTATCTATTCCTTGTTCTGTGAATGCTGGAATTATAATGAACAAGTTATTATTTTAAGAGTTATGAAACAATAACCAACAAATTCTGGAAAGGCGACACGCTATTTTAAGCCAAATTCTGCCCGTTTTCAAACTTTAGGATTTTTTTTTGGTGCTTTATAAATCCTGGCGTTCTTTTGGATATGCTCTACATCAGGCCAAGAGTCCTATTAATGCGTGTGATTTTTTTCAAGTATGTAATTAGATTTTAAAGGTACTTTTTTCGCTAGAGTAGATCAATCAGTACTTTCCGTAGAAATGCCTTAATTTGGTTTCACCCATAGACATAGAAAAATTTTCGCTGCGGTTTCACCACTGACCTGAAATTTTTTTTTTCTATTTAACTGGACTGGCTGTCTGTATGATTTGACAGCAAAGTTTTTGTGCCTATTTGAAACGCCTCTAGCGTCTGTCTAAGGAACTAAATGGTTGCCATGATGATCTCTCCAGACCACTGACGTCCATTATACAAGTACGCTGGACAGGCGAACGTCACCAATCGTTTGTTCCGATTTGAAAATCGCCATATTGGCGCTGAGAGCAGTAGATTCTATACATGGCAGTAGTGAGTGTACTTGGAATTAATTAGTTCCAAGCACACTCACTACTGCTATAGTAGAATCTAGTGCTCTCAGCGCCAATATGGCGATTTTCAAATCGGCACAAAAAATTGCTGTCATTTCATGACAATAGCCTGTCCAGCGTACTTGTATAATGGACGTCATCAGTAAAGGCCGGATTTGCGGTGGCAGGAATACAAACTTGCTAGTGATTACCTAAATATCGTAAATGTTTTTATATATCGATGTTTTGAAAATATTTTTGAAGTGGAACTTCTTTGATCGCGTCTGTATTTATTTTTTGTATTTTACCAAGGAGGATGTATTTCTTAAAAATTTGACATACTACTTCACTCACTTTAACTTTTGCTATCTTTGCATCAAGAAAAACTGCAGTGAATTTTATTATTTAAACATTTCACGATTTTCACTTTTCTTAATGTAGGTAGGTAATTTCTACTATTTCCGACAGTAAGTCTATATATCACGTTACAATAATTATAATTCTTTTATCGATAAATTACACAAATAGATAATCAAGTTGTCCACGCACTATTAAACGTCATTTTATTCGTGCTACCGCAAATCCGGGGTCTGGTCATCAGTGCTCCAGACACAGACTTTAGTTCCATGTCCCTCACGCTATGCTCACGCTACGTCCTACAGCGCCAAAATGGCGGAAATCAAATAGGCACAAGAACAGTTTGACAGCAGCCAGTCTAACACTTGAACTATTATATTATGAATTCTGTGGTTCCACTAATAATGTGTTGAATATAAGATTCGTGTATGGTATAATCATAGACTTTTCGCATTATAAAATTCTTGGGTATGTATTATCTATGTTAACCACAGAGTAAAAAAGTTCAGCATAAATGAAAGGACCTAAAAGAATGTAGTTAACTTAAAAATAAAGAAACATGATAAGATTCTTGACTACATTATTTCAAAGTTTTTCTTTGTTCTGTGGTATTTTCCACATCTTTCTTACCCACTGAGGTCCATTATACAAGTACGTTGTATAATGGACGTCAGGTGTTCTATCCTTAGAGCAAGACGGGCTTCTGTCGAAGCCGGCGTTGCTCGAAGTTTCCAAAACATCAAGAAAAGATCAACCACTAGTAAAAAAACCCGGCCAAGTGCGTATCGGGCCACGCGCAATAGGATTCCGTAGTTACCATATACAATACCTTATTTAATACCACTATCATTTTCCATCTGCGAAAATAAATTTATTTTTCATAGTGTTTGTATAAATTTTAGAAAATGTGCTATGCCTCTAAAACTACTAAATATATCTCGTTCAAACCAATTTTTGTTGAAAGTGATTATTATGATCTACAGCATATATATTTTTTAGATTTATCACTTTCTTATTTTATAAGTTAGAGGGGACACCACCACCACTTTGGAAGTGAATATCTTTCAAACGGTTTTAGGAACCTCAATATCATTTTAAAGACCTATCTATAGACACCCCACACGTATAGGTTGAATGTTTTTTTTTTCAGTTTCAGGTACATGTATGGGTAATAATAATTAATCCCCCCCCCCTTAATATTTTATTTTTTATTTTTGTATAAAAATTGTAAAGTGGTTCACAGAATACCTACCTACCTACCTAAGTTTCAACTGTGTAATCCTAATAGTTTCGGAATAAAGTGGCTGTGACATACGGACGGACGGACGGACAGACAGACATGACGAATATATATACTATAAGGGTTCCCTTTTTTGCCATTCGGCTACGGAACCCTAAAAAACGATTAGCTTAATCCTCCAGCTTGCTCCAGTGTGCAGCCTCACTGAGTGGCATTTTCACACCAGCGAAAGAGTTTTATGAACGCGGAGGAAAATGATAACAATGTCTGAAAATAGCCAATCCCAGTCAGACACACAGATTTACACAGCGAAAATGTTTCTAAGTCTATGGATTTATAATAATTAGTGACAGAGTAGTCCAAAAAAGTTTAAAGCTTTATAAGCTGCCACTTATATCTATTCTGTGACGCTGCGACAGAAATACTTAAGGTGGTACCATAAAGTTAATATACCTACGGAATAGAGGAACAAACATGAGCTGTCAATCGAAACCGAAATTGATTTACATTTGTGTGTGTATTTTTTTTATGTATAAGTCTCAGTGATGTAATCTTGTCACTATTGATATAAATATCGATATCGATAGTATTAATTAACAGTCATAGATTCAAAATAAATGGGATAGAATTTTGCACGGGTGTACTAAAATTACGATTCTGAAATGAAGTATGACTATTAGAAAAAGATCAGAAGAGATTTAAAATCATATATTTAACATAAAAAAAGATAAGAAGATATTTCAAATCATTTACATTAACACATGTTGAAATGAAACTTCATAGGAATACTTCTAAAAACAAATCAACTTGTATTTCATGTAACGTAAATAAACAAACAAATAAACTCAACCCCTTAGGGGATAAATGAACCGAAAAAATCATCAATTAATCAATCATGTATGTCATTATTGAGGTTTTATAGGATGTTGATTGCGAAAATGGCATTTATTTTTGGGCGTCAATTCTGGTCGAAAAGAAGTCGATGGTGGTGACTGTTGCAATAGCGGAGGTGTAGATTTAGAATTCGATGAGGTTGGTACATATGTGAATGCCTCTGGTACAATATCTCTATAAACGTAGGACGATACTGTGCGTCTAGGCTTTATATTGACCTGTAACAAAGACAGAAATGAGTGGCTATTGAGTGAGTTAGTGAAGTTGCTGCTATTAAAAGTGAAGCTGAAATTGCAGTTGTAATACTTACTTAGAAATAAAATAGTATTATTATTTTATAGTATCATTTTATTAATGCTTACCGGAACAAACTTAGATGGAACTGCAGATTTTTTCAAAATCCGCTTAACCCCTCGCATCTGGAAATATTTTTCCTCAAAATGCTTACTGCATAGACATGAAGTTTTCTTTGGAGTCCAGTTTGGACTGCCAATTAATGTAAGCCATGCATTCTTTGTATCTAAGTTGGTAGGAAATCTGACTGAAATATAGTTAAATTACTTATGATGGTATTCTAATACTCAGAAACTGATACCTATGGATCGGCTTAAGTATCTTAAATGGGATTACATTCCAAGATGATTAAAAACTAAACATCATATAAGTACTTTCACAACAGTGAAACATATTCGTTTACCGCGTGATGCGGCGTGATAGACAATCGACAAAAAATATCGATAACTTTATGCAGCCCTACTGTAAAATGGAAATTATTTTTTTACACAAAATATTCGTTAATTTTGCATTTTGTCTAGCCGATCTTTGCTTCTTACAAAAATGAGTGTTTACAGAAGAGAATTATCACGTTCAGTGCTAAAATTTCAAAACGTATTGGCAAAAATAAACACAAAGTTAGGCGGGGTCGATTTGGAATAATTTACCTGTGGAATGAACATTTTTCTGGGTTATTTCGATGTGTTGTACAACAATCAATCACTGAACAGGACACCATGTTTCCAAAGCATTATTTCGCAAAAATGTCCACGATTTCAAGAAAAATCGAAAATATTTTCAGAGCTCAAATTCTCAGCGGGCTGATAAGTGCTGACAAACTGTCAATCAGTTGCGAAAAAGAGTTCTGCACTACATAATCACGCATCTCTTTTTATCACACATTGTTGCTGATTAGTGACATCTCGCTTGCTCAGCCCTTTGTTACTCTATTCCGCTAGGTAATATTAACTTTATGGGTGGTACCCTGAGCGAAAGTGGCGCCGCGGTGAATTATATTTAATATTATAATTCATACACACTTTTTAAGAAGTAGATAGCAAAACTGCTAAAAGTGGCCGCTTTTCACACATTTGCTATCTACTTCTACGAATAACTACGAGGGCATGTAGTGATACCTTCTAAAAATACTAGACCATGGACTCTAAAATCTCCACGATAAACATTATTAAAATATTTTTCTTTTTCTTTATCTTTCTCAGGGTTCCTGCTACCACCGCTCAGGCTACGGAGGTCACCAGGAAGTCTGCTCCTGTACCAAGGACTTCTGCAACGGATCCCGTGACGTCAGAGGCACGATGCTGTCGGTCGTCACTACGGTTTTCTTAATATTTAGCACGATCGTTTGCCAATGACATAATATTTTGTTCTTAGAAAATATGTGATAAATAATAATCAATACCTAAGTATGGTTTTATTTGAGTAAAATATAAAGCCCTACAAATTATACTGCCAGAAAAAAATTATCAAAATGTTTTTAGAGTCGTTTCACTCCACTATTTCAGAAACACACTAAGAAGACAAATTAAAAAATACTTGCATATTTTCTTTTCTGTCGAGGGCCTCGAGAGCATTCGAGGATCGGTTGTGAAATAATTTCAAAATAAATAAAAATTACGATTAGGGAATATTGAAGGTGTCCTGTACTTAATTTGAGAATATAAATTAACTCTTTAGGTAGAGTGTATAGGTAAAATATGTTATGTATGCATGATTATGAATGATACCTACCATAATCAATGGATGATGATGACTAGTGAAAACTCAAAGAGGTTCTCACGTAGATAGACAACCAAAAAAGGCACCATAAAAGCAAAAAATCAAATGACAGAAACAAATGAACCGAATCATATGGTCGGTTTCAATTTGGCAACTCGCACATTGCTCAACGCACATCGAAGAAAGTGACCATGAAAATAACTCTCCACATAGGAAAAAAAATTGTTAGAGGATAAGATAGATAGATAGTGCCCCCAGATCATCAAAATTTAGTAAAAAATCATAAAGATAAAGCTAATTCGTAAGAATAAAATATTTATAACAGTCAAAAGACCATTTGACAGCCAACGTTAAGTGTCTGCCCTTTTTTTACTATGTTCTGAAAGCTAGACTACAACCTTGGAAAGGATACGAAACTAAACTATAAGGTCAGTAAAATGTATAAATCTTTTGATAAATCTGTAGTTGGTTAAATTGGTTCGTAGCGCAGTATCCACTAGAAATCGTAGAATTATCTAAACTGATAGAGCATAAGTGCATAAGAGCTAGTTCCAAAAGTTTTTGATCTAATATCCGAAAAAACTAAAAAAAATTGTAACAAAGTCAAATTGGAGACACCAACTAGATCATGAAAATGAACGTCATTCGTTAATCACTCTCGTAACGTTTCGAAATCTTAGAATATGTATTTTTTCCTTACAATACAAGATGATTAAAGGATAGGTAAGTATAATGATTTCGAAACAACCGTGAATCTACCTAATAAAGTATATTTTTTCGGTTTGTTCTATAAAAAATAGGTCTTCAAAAACTTTCCGAACAAAGAAAGTTTGAAGATTTGCGTTTCTTCAACTAATTATTTAAAACTAGTTATTTGAATTCATACCTACTATTCAAAATATTATTTCGGCTACTTGGCAAACTTTACGAGAGTATTTGTCAGTACGAAAATTGTTTTGTAAGTTCTTTGTTTACTTTAAATGTTTTAATTATTTAATTAATGGGTTCTATGTAGCAAAATAATAAATTACTTTCACTTTCAAGAGATCACAAGCCAAATGCAAGAATATGGTGGCGGCGGTTCGAACAAGACGAACGAATATCGCGAAGGAGACGGAAGGGAGAGAAGTGCTCATCAGGACGGCTACCAGCAGCCCAGCCAGTACGCCGTGATCCAGCCGAAGAACTATGGTAAGAGAATTTAACACATGAAAGGTGCAGATCCGTCTGTAAACAAAGTTGAATTAGGTTAGGGACTTTAATGTCTCTAACCTAACTCAGCTTTGTTTAAACACTTAAAATAACTACGTACCTATAGAAAGTAAGTCCAGGCGGCCATTTTAAAGCACATTTTTGGAGCCACATATGGCTCCAAACGCCGTAGTTTTCAAGGTACACTACGAGTACGAAGTTACAAGTGTACCTACGTGTGTGCGTGTTGCCGATCGCAAGCAAGTAATCGTCACGAAAGGTTTAGTGCTTCACTTTAGACAGAGCGCTTGTATGAAGACTATCTTTCTATACGTAATTATTCTAAGCTTTAACATTTTTTTAACAAAGTTGAATTTACCGATAACATAGTGAAAAACCAACAGGATGTTCCAGTAAGGATCTGTCGGATCAAAATATGGAAACATACTGTAGAGTGGCCACTGGTATTTACGAAGCTACAGCATCTAACCAACAATACCAGAATTCAAGGTATAAAATTACATATTATCATCTGCTTCTCCAAAGATTGCTTATAAAGATAGGCTTTTTTATTCCAGATATAACAATCAGTCTGCTCCTACCTTTAGTTCTCCCCCGAACTCTCCACTGATCGGCTTGGTCTTCGATCCAACTTCGCCCAACTACGGAGGGCCGGCCATGGCTGGAGAACGCAACCTGAATAACGACCGTCGGTCACAAAGTTCTTGGTCCATTTCCAACCAGGAGCCCATTGGGACTGGAGCTAAAAAGAAAATAGTGAAAAGTCAGGAAAAACGCAATAACTATGGCAACGATCCACGTTACCATGATAGATACAAAGACGCAGGTGTTGAAACTGAACGCCATAGGAAGGATAGAAACTTAACTGCGGAGTCTACATCCAGCCTCGATTTCTTTGTGGAAGGAGAGAGAATGGTGTCTGAACTGTGCAATATACCTGACACCAGCACTAGGGGCGATATGTCTCAAAAGTCAAATCAGAAACAAAACAATCAAGAAGAAGACAAAAATAAAACGTCTTCATCATCAGAAACTCTGTTGACAGTATTAGACAAAATAGTTATCCATGATCAAATTCCCAATCTAATAGTTCAACTAGCTATTGAGGCTTGCACTGACGCTGAAAATATAGCTATTGCTCATCACAATAGACCCTGTTTTAAAAACATTCATTCTATTTGCGCTAAAACACGATCTAATGTACAGAAACCAGACAGCGCAGTTGCCAATCTTCACTCTCAAGGTATACCGTGGGTTATTAAGAACTTCATATTCTCTTTTGTCAGAATATTAGATGGTTGGAAGGGAGTAAAAGAGTTGCTCAGTGAAAAACATGACACATTCTCTAAAATCGAAAATAAATATTATAGCCCAAATATAAGAGAATGTTTTGTACAGTGGCAAGCCGTCACAAAGGAGATGCTGACTCATATATATAAGACTTTTAAATGTCTCGATCATGGTTTTACAATGGAGCAAAAGAGTTTTACACATAACTACTATGCTACCAATACTGCAGCACCTCGGCACCAGAGCCAAAATAAATTTCAAACTGCCAAACCGCACGCTAGTACTCCCCGACCAGTGAACGCTTCACCGCAACCTTTTAATGCTATTCAGCCTCCGTGGGTCCAAAGCCAAAGTCAATCATCTTCCCAAAACTTTAACGATGGACCATGGCCACCTAGATCCAGTATGACTTACAAGAAATTTCCCGTGGTTTCACCGCATGCCTCGCACAATTTGTATCCTTTGAATGATCAGAATGACATGGACAACTTCCAAAAGACCCAGTATAAATGTGACCCATGCAGTATTCGTGAAGCAAAACCCCGTCAATCTTGGACTATAACAAACGTTCCTGATTTTCGAACTTTAGAAGGTATGTGCCACTCTGAACAAAGAGAACTCTATAATCAATTGAAACACAAAATGGATGCTGAGCTCGGTAAAGCACCCGGTCAACCTATAATAGGAAATATGCCTTGCGACCTTTTGCAGAGAAGAGAAATGGAGTTAAAAGCTAAAATGATACCATTAAGTCATGTTGAAAAGTCTCTCATACCTAGTATGGCCGCAGGAGCTGATATGAGGGGATGTTACCTGCAGAAAAATAATAGCTGTGGCGATACCAAGGAAGAGGCTGATTTTTTTGCGGCGTGGGGTCAGATGGTACAAAAAGAACCTAACGATTATATAACTCATCACTCTCACAATATTTCGATGCAATCGAATATTGTGACGATTCCAAATAATATCTCTGGCCCCGTACAATTTATTGATCCTGAAAATGATGAGTTTCATGAAATGTCTAAAGTGTATATGAAGCCTGGCAGTTATAAAGTGCCAATTAAGCCTGCTGATCCAATCACCGCTTTTGTTCAAGCTGCTTCACAAGATGTGATTTTTGATAACACCGTTGCGGATGAAATTGCTCCTTTAAAGATGAAAGTTCCATTTCCACCTGTGACATTGGCACCGCAACCAAAGTACAACATAGAATCATGGCCATGCTTAATGTCCAGACGTGTGGAAGATGTCTTCGGTGATGACCATAAGTTAATGTCCCGACACGGTTTACCTTGCATTGACATAATAAGGTCGACAGATTCTCTAGATATCCTCAGTTCTATGACTTCAGATCGAGCCTGGGAAGCTGCTAAGCAATCTGCCCCCAAGCTCATGGATTTTATTCACGAAGGGTCAAATAAATCTGACGCTGCAAGATTATATGATGCGTTAGGGTTGACAAATAACGATGAATATTGTGATGACTTGAAACAAGTTCGTCTAAATATGGGACACACCGACGCTTGGAATGCAAGCTTGCCATCAAACCATCTGATATCAAAAGATATGTCGAATATATGGCCTCCACAAGCACTGAATAAAAATGACTATGGCCTCACTAAAAGTCAAGATCAAACTATGTTTACTGAAGACATTTTGAAATTGCTGGATTCAGATACAAAGCCTCCTATAACAGATGATACTGCTGAAATATCAGAAACCAAAACTGAAGAAACTAAAGAAACACGTTGTGCAAATTTCGATCAAACTGGCAATTATGTGAGGGATGATAGTCAGAAGCGCTCCAGTGGACGCTCTAAAGTAGCCGTTTCTGGTATGTGGTATCATCCGAAAAAAAAGAAACCTTTGCATGGTAATATTGTTAAGAAGTTTGAGACGATAATATCCAACTTGTCGCAGTTAAGTGAAGCAGGATTCATACAGCACGATATGGATATTAAAATGGTAAATTGTCACTGTTCTTTTTTCTAATCATTAATGCGGAATTTCTCTTATAAATTGTTTGTGTTCTAGGCGCCAAGATTTTATGAAGTTGTTAAATATCCAATGTGCCTCCATGATATATCCACTAAACTGAAGAACGCGTCATACACAGAGTACGAGCAAGTGGTGCAGGATTTCCGACGTATATTTAACAATGTTCGGCTCTATTTAAAGGTACTTTTCATACGCTTTTCTAAATATCATTGTATGGATCTAGAACCATGGGCTTTGTTTTTTTTTTAACTACTTTTATTTAGAGGCTTTTACCTAGCCAATAGGTTATGTCAGCCTCATCATAGCCTTATATAAATAACAAACACAATCATAGGGAACAATTAAGTCATTGATACAGAAACATAATAATAAGTTCTTTAAAAATCGCAGATTGCGGGTCTGCTAGTATAGTCAGGAATTTTCCGACGTCTAATCTTAATCGTTTCTTTATAAACTGTATGACACGCATTCCAAGAGCATATGCTGGATGTCGTCAATGGTAGAGGTTTGTTTTATAGTTTTACATGCATCTTTAGATCTTTTTCAGAATGCGAATATTTTGCTTGCTAATAGGCAGTTACCTATGTATTAGTCTATCTCAAGGTATTTTTGTTTCAGAATTATCCTGACACGGCTATGAAGAAGAACGTTAACAAGATCGCAGCTGATTTTGAAAAGATGTTAAGCGACGAATTTCAAAATAAGTGGGAAAGTAAAATGAAAGTACAAGGCAGCGCTGAATCTCATGTCAATAGTAATAAAAAAGAAGAAAAGGAAATTGATAACAACATTTCGGATAATAACAAATACGACGAACAAATTAAGAAAAATGATTCTAAAGTCAGTGCAACAGATGACAAGAAGTGAATGGGTATCTCTACTAGTTACATACCTACTTTATTTTGGCTTTACTTAAATTTTTGGCTTAAGCTTAACGTTTCTTTGAATTCAAATCTTGATACGTGGGTAACATTGCGTATTTTGTATTATTTTTTATTTATAGTATTTTATTTATACACATAATTATTTATTTGAACGATCAATAGCGTAGTCGAACGCCGCATGACTTCATAAAATCTGATATTTGAAAATAGTATCAGTGTGCTCATAAAATAAAATAAGAACATCTAGTCAATGGAGTATTTTTTTCACAAATGTCAGTGAAGTTACCAGAACTTATAAAAATAAGATTTATCAATTTAATGTGTAAGTGCTTGCCAATTTTTCGAATGGACTTTATTCGCTTCTGAAAGAAGCCAAAGCTTTGTTTTTTCTCGACTTATTCTTGTCTTCTTCTATTTAGCTTGTAATTTGTTTCGTATAATTAGCTTTCTTCGTACTTCTTGCATTGATTGTTATTTTACTTCTATGCTTGCATAGCCTGAAAACAAATTTATGTTTTTAATTCAAAAATCACATTGAATTCACGTTACCTGTTATTAACTCTGAATGAAACGAGTCTAGATAATAATTTTTTATGTCTCTATCTGTGATGTATCTTTAGGTAAAAGTTGATAATTGGAATAATTTATCACGCTTAATTACTAGGTTTACGATTCGATTGAAACATGTATATAGAACGAAAGGAATAGATAGATGTACTGACACAAATTTACACATAAAAGTTGTATGTTGTCACGAAACAAAACATAATAGGTACATTATTAATAAAATTAGTTTGAATACATAAAATCTCACGCATTGCGGGAAGTTTAACGAGTGAATGTTTCTTTATTTCAATAAAATAAAAATGGATTTTAAATATAAAAACTGTTTTAATTTAATTTTGACGACGTTAGACTTCTTTCATTGCGCCTCCTGCCCGCTTCACCTTTATATCTGCTGGAGTTTTATTTTTACCTAATTTGTCATATGCTGATCCACTTCGGTTCGTATATAAATATTTTTTTAATTAATTTTTGAGTCCATTTTACCTGCCATAGTGATAAGTGAATTGCCCACGGCGACGTCAACGCTTTACGTATTTGTCCAAAACTAGTTTGTTGCGAGATTTTTCAAATTCCAAATTTAAAATTTGACGGCGTGCGAGTTAATTTTAAGTATTCATTAAGTTGTGATTTTATTATTTAACTTATTTACCTAAAATTATGGCAAGGAACCCCTATGATAATTAAAAGAGTTATTTTGTAATTTAAAGTCTTTCATTTCTTTGTAGGCAGCAAGAAGTGTCTTAAACATAATTTAATTTTTATTGGCATAAGGGCTTACTTTCACTAATTTGCACGCTATAAGTTTGTAAAGAATCCAATTTGTATGCTTATTTCGCCAAAGAGTTTCCGCTCTCCCTAATTTGAATAAGTCTGTGTCATAACGGCCGGTTGCATTTACATCATAATATTCAATTCTTTTGTTAGTCGTCGTTACAGTATAATGGTATTCTTGTTTTGGCTTTGGTGCCCACCCATAATGAGCTGGGGTACCTTATGACGTGATACACAGCTAGGTGCCTTCACGACCCGTCCGTCCACCCACTGGACTTTTCCACCAGTGGGTGGACGGAATTACCCCTCTACCCACTACGTAGTGTGAACCGTAATCGATTAATATATATTTTCGATAAATTCAATAAATTGAAACATTTATTTTGCTTTCATTTTATTAAATAAAACGCTCTGAATCAGAATGTATTTTCCGTACTTGCGAGAAATTAATAATAGTAATTAGTTTTTAACTTAACTGTAAAAACATATTATTTTGAATACAATAACTATCAAGGATTGGGTACAATTAAAAAGTACCAGGGTCACATAAATCTAGAGAAGGTTAACTTTTATAATTCCGCAATATAATATACTTATGTAAGACCTACATATACCTTTCTATCATTTGGTATTCGATATGGCGTAGGTAACCTCCACCTGAATTATGAAGAACATGTCAAATACCTCCTTTGTAACTATGTAGTCCTGGTACTTCTAGTGTTAGAATTATTAAATTACCAAAAGTCGAAAAGATTATTGTTATTTTCAATATATTTATTTGAATAAATAGATTACATAGACGTACTTAATTCGGTTCACACTAGCGTAGTGGGCAGAGGGGTAATTGTGAATTACCCATTCAACCCACTGGTGGAAAAGTCCAGTGGGTGGACGGGTCGTGAAGGGCTAGGTGAATAAGCAGCCTATTCCCGCTGTCCCCCCTGACCTCCACTGGGGGACATAGGGAAAAAAGTTTTTTTACATAAGAATCTGCCCAAACCAGAATCTTTCCTTAACCGAATAAGGGCTTTTTTACTTTATTCCCGATATCCCCCAGTGGGGGTCAACGGGAATAGGGCGAATAAAGCCCGACCGATCCGTGGTCACACCGTTGCTCTCTAAACCGTTACATGCCCGTGGTGCCCCAGTCCTAAGTTCCCCTTGGGGTACCACGAGCAAATGGAACACATATGGGGACAAAGCCCCTATCTTTTACTACCCCTAATCTTTTTTATGTCAGATTGAAATGTTTGAGATGGGATACAGGAGATTGTTATTCAGAGGGTCCCACGTAGGGTTGCCAGATCGGAACTCCAAAATATCTGGAGAATATTTGAAAATGTCTGGATTTTGCGGTTGTTGTCGGGAGAAAGAAATATTAAAAATTAAAAATGTAACTTAAATGCCTGTATATATAGTACAAAAACGGCCGCGCAGCGCAATTTTTAGTCAGTTTCATCCACTAATCTTGTAAGTTGTGCTTTTGCCTGTCTATTGAAAAAAAACGGCCACGTAGCGCGATTTTTTGTTAGTTTCACCCGTTTCATCCACTAATCTTGTACTCTTGCCTGTCTATAGTAAAATAAAACGGCCGCGCAGCGCGATTTTTAGTTAGTTTCATCCACTAATATTGTGATCTGTGGTTTCTTACGCGAAAATGATTGTTTTCTAGAGAACTTTCGAAACAGCAGTTTTTCCGCGAGATTTTTAGATTTTTCGGACGAGTGGTCTCCCGACGGAGACCACTTGAAATTGCGGGAGAATCCAGGCGAATCCCGACCATCTGGCAACCCTAGTCCCACGGGCAAAAATATTAACTAGACTGAGAGACTACGGGCAAGTAACGTCTCGGAGACACGGCCCCGAAGGGTTTTTTCATTAGATCTCGCACCTTTTTGCGGACAAAAGAATTTGAAGACAATTGTTTATCATTATGCTGCATCTCGTTACACGCATGATCGGTGCTACAGTTCGCAGCTGCTCAATTTTGAGGGAAAGCATACAAATTGGACTGACAGAGAAAGGGCAATGCCAATCAGCTAAAAATACTTTAGTGCTATGCAGACCGTGCGATCAAACGCACCCCAAAAAGTTAGTGTGAAAGAAGTAGTGATGTGACAGTTTAGTGTTTAGTTACATTTTGGTAATTTTAGTGACTTTTTGACACTGGAGAGTGAGCGTGATGTTGTGTGTGCGAAAATATTTTTCCTTTCTATAAATTAGATAAACAGCAGTCTTGCAGAAAATCGTAAGTTAATAATGTTAATGTAAAAGTGTATTTTAGCAATCTCTTTAAGGTTTTTTTTTGTAAGAAAAGTAAAAAACGTGAACTTCTTTGAAAATTGTGAAATCATAATTGTTTGATTTTCTTGACACAGATTACCTACCTACTTAACATTCTGATGGCCTAGTCAAATTCTACTAAAATTAACCTATAGTAGGATAGAATGACAATATATGGGATTGACAGGAGCTAAGCGTTAGCTTATGTCATTCCTATACATTGTTATTCTATTCTACAAGCGTTAGTTTTAGTAAAATAGCCATTTGATTTGAGTAGGGGGGCAGATTAATAATCAAGTTACTTACTTACCTTATTATGATATCAACGATATTTTTAAGTAATAAAACAGACACAATACTATGCATTTGTCTTAGCATAACTATTGATCACATAACGATTTGAGTCTAACAGGTTTCGAACCCCTGACTTTAACAGGCTCTGTTACTAAGTATTACCACAGAATAGATATTAATACTGTATTTCTTATTTAAAGCAGCCAAAACTTGTTGACCAGATAGAAAGAAAGCCACATACGGATTTCATTCGGCACAACTGTTGATCGGAATGGAAAAGGGAAAAATATACATATTATAATTTTTATTTAAATTGTAATTTAAAGTGTAAATACACTTAGTGGCACAAAAATCGGTACAGTGTGTGATTTTCATACAAACATGCTCACTTCACATTCTCAATTCTAATAAATAAAAAAGTATGTATCACTGTAGTGACATTTACGTAAACGGATAGTTCAGATATTCATCTCTCAAATAAGCATTTCTGCATCTTAAAAAAGCTCTCGATTTCCTCAAGAAATTAAAAAATAAGCCGGTTTTCGCTTTTCATAGAACGTTTTTTGGAAATTGAATCAATATGTTATTATTTTGTATGTTTGAAGATATTGAGGAAGGACATGGCTAAGGTACTGCTTTTTATTTTCAGAATTGTAACTATAAGAAAACTGTCTGAAACTTTTTTTTTATAAGAAATTAATTATATTTAGCTATCCAGAATTACCTATTACTAGGTACATTGCTGGGGCAGTCGCCCATATTATTTAGCCAAGTCCTTTCTGTAGTTGTTTGGAATGCTTATTTGAGAGATGAACATCTTGTCTATCCATCAACATAAAATTCACTGCAGTGATACTTGAACTTTTTAATATAGAAGAATGTGAATTGAGCATGTTTGTATGAAAATCATGTGTGATGTATCATGGGACACTGTGGTGGCCCGATTTTTGTGCCACTGAGTGTATTTATTCAGTGCGTAGCATGTAGCATCCTAAACAAATTGTGGTCCACAAAACTATTCTGAAGTCTTGTGAAATGGGGAGGATAAGCGCAATTTTATCCCGATAGGTGGCGTCTGGTCTTTGCGTAAAATCACTGACCTGTTTTTTCTTTGTTTTTTTTTATATTTAACTAGAGGTCAATGGTAAAAATGCATTACGGTACGATCCAACATGATCTCAAAACAAAATTACAAAAAAGCTAGAAAATAAGTCAATAAAAATATATGTAGGTAATGCGATTAAGTTGACAATAGACAGTGATCTGCGACAACTTCAGAGCGCTTGCAGAACGATGTATTTATTTAATCTGATAATATCTATATGCGCACCAAGAATTTTAGAGGAGACTAGACTAGAATATAAATAAATAAATAATAATAATAAATAAATGCTTGGACAATTTCAAACAGCGCCATCTAGCCCCAAACTAAGCAAAGCTTGTAATATGGGTGCTAGACAACTGAAATACTACAATTATATAATTTTTAAATATATACTTATATTATATAGTAACACCCAGACCCGTCACAGAAATTAAAATTAATTGTTTTAATTTCTTCCCGGCCGGGATTCAAACCCGGGTCCTCTTGCGTGGTAGACCGGCATGTTGACCACTGCACCACTCAGGTCGTCGATGTCGATCGATATGATTTTAAAGTTCTTGGTGCGCTCAAGAAATATAAAAAATACGAATAAACGATTTTGTTCATATCATTTTGAGCGCACAAGAACTTTAAATTCATATATGAATCATCTGTCTATTGCCAATTAATCTCATAGCACTGCAATCACAGTATTATTGTATGGTCTGTGACAGCAAAGGAAGTGCAGCTGAGTGCACCAACGGCTTAACAGTGGCTTAACGTGTCCACCAAAGCACGAAGGAGCTTCAAGATAGTACTTAAATATTTGGTCACCCATTTATGAGCACCAGAAGATTTTCGTTTACTCCGTGACATGACCGAGCAGGCAGCAATCGCAAGGCGAATGCGCTGACCCTGGCACCATCACCACCTTTTATAAAAAATATCTTACAGGGTTTGCAATAACTTCGAAGCTTTATTTATTTATTTTCACTATTCATATTCACTATGTTATGATTATAACTTAAAACAAATTGATTTCTGTAAAAGAAATTCCTAATTTGGCAACCCTATTGTATCCTAATATCAATTATTTTGAAGAACTCTGGGGCACAAATTCAGTGCTGGGTTTCGACTGTAATAAAATAATATCGATATTTACAACAAATTATGTAGACGAAAACAACCGTTACCTTGTTTAAAATATAGTAACTGACTCAAGAGCAAAATATGAATATAAACACGATTTCTATTGTACTCACTCAACACATGCGGTTTAGGATCGCACTACTGCTGAATCATACGATACAGGGTTGCCAATTTTAATTGAATAACGATTTTGGGGTTGAAGAACATTTCTTTTACCTAATAATTTAACTTTTAACTAGTTATAACTCTGCCATTTTGTATGTAATGACCTACCTACCTACATTCTTTATCTTCTGATCTTACCGACATACCTACATATTAAATACGCTGCTTGAAAACGAAGTATTTTACAGCGTGCTTAAAAAACCAGTAAGAAATAATTTATGGGTCTAATGCGGTTCAGTGAGTGCATTGCATAATAAATGCAGTCGGGAATTGATGCGCTCGAATAATTCTGGTTAAAAATCTGGGTAAAAAAGTCTGGAACAGGTGGTAGGATAGACGATTCAAAAGTACTTAATAATTAAGTTTATTTGAATAAAGCTTATTTGACTTTGACTTTTGACTTCAATAATATATGGTCAATATGAAATCATTAAATAAATAATTTCGTAGGTAAGTTACCTATATGTATAATGTAAAGAACCAAAACATGAAGGAAATAAGCTTCATATTATTCCCAAAATATAAAGGAAAGGCGGTGAATTATTTTCAATAAAATATATATATATATACATAAATATGTATTTTGGCTTGATGTTGCTGGTAGCCCTGTATGAATAAAATCATTGTTTTTTGAGGTCAACGACCGTCTTTAAAACTAAACAACGCCGATAGTACTCGACGTAAACCCGGTCAAGTGTGAGTTTTCACTAGAACAACAATAAACACGTTAGAACATCTCGTTGAGATGAGAAACGCACTGAGAAACTAACACAAACCTAGAAATTATATGTCCGGGAGAACGTTACTTTAAACGCATTCCACCTTTTATAATATTATTATAGTTTTTAGAGAACAAAAGCATCTAGGTACGTCACTTGTTTGCTGATCCCATACTAGAGCAAACACTAGTGTTATATAATCTAAAGATTCGTGACAATAATAAAAATAAAAGAGTTTGATTTTCTACACCCAGTCGGGGCTCGAAAAACCAGAATGACCTCAGAAAACCGACCCGACCCGACCAACTGCATTGCACAACTTTGTTCAAACCAAAAATATACAACAGCTGATTAAATCACACGTTGTTGGAAGCTATTATATGACATATTTAAATGATTTTTTAAAACTAATTTAGCGTGTTACGTTCAAATGAATAACTAGAAAGTTTGCCACTTGAATAGGAAAGCAGTCTAGTTGGTGCTGACTTTACAAATATATTTTTTCTAGTTCATTTTAGTTTAATCTGCTTATAGCCAAGTTTTTTACGGAAGCAGATCTTCTTGACAAAAACTGCCAGGAACTAAGTAGGTATATAAAAGAAAGGGTTAGCATTTTTCATGCTTTATTCTGTTTCTAACTAGGAATTACCTATTTCAATAGTTAGAAACATTGACAATATTATGTAGTTACTCAACTTCTATCACAGAAATAAATAGCTGTCTAATCTAGAGATAAGAATTTAATCAATTTTGATTCATCAAACTTAGAGTGCAATGTGTGAGATCACTGTACAATAAATAAATACCCCGTAGTAATAAATACCCATTTAATAAGACATCACTAACAATACCCATTTGATATCTCACGATCAGGGGGGCTACTCAAATGGCCACAATTCTATTCGTTCGCTAACTTAAAAATTAAAAATAAGCTTTAAATTCAAAAATTACGTCTCGTAGGCTGGTCAATATCATACAATACAACAATCTCTGTGATTTACATAAACTTGCGACGTGTGATTTGATCGTCTAATTGCTTATATTTAAGCTTTAAGTTAGCGAACGAATAAAAAAGTGGCCATTTGAGTAGAGGGGCAGGCCAGTCTGGAAAGGTAGGTGTCAATTGCTGTAAGATACGAAGTAAACGGAAGCTTAGCTTTATTTGTTTCTTAGGTAAACGTATTGCGGTTTCCGCACTCTATTTTAAATTTTTAATGCAGCATAAAAGCATGTTCCAAGAAAACATATTATTGTTTGTACCATGCTTAAAAGCATACCATTGCCGTCGTTCCGCGACGCACGGAATACGTACGACGCGTACGTCTTCCGCAACAAGTGATTTTTCAGTTAAATTTTAGTTAGTTTATTAGGTAGTTTGTTAGGTAACAAGGAATTTTTTGGTAAACGCGTATAAATTTTTCAGTAACAGCCTTCGCGATCGCAAGTTTCTTTGATTAGTTCACTAACTAAATAGTGATTAACCAAGTTCTATTTTTATTTTTTTTTGCCAGAATGTTTGCAGTTACATTTTGCGTTAAAAATGTATTCTCTTATATTATTGTAGGAATTTCTATAAAGTTATCGTTTAAGAACTCTTGAATAAAACGGAATTAATTTCTTCAGAATCAAGTGACACTCGAAAGGAGTACCTATAATTTCAAGTAGGAGTAATTACATACGTAGAAATTATTGATAATATGCCGGTACCCACTCTTCAATTGTCCATCGAAGATAAGTCGATGACGAATTTCTCATTTCTCAAATATATAAACAAGGGAACAGCCACAAGAAATGTCTTTCGAATTTAAACATTACGAGGGCTCACATTGTGTTAAGTTTTTGGTGTTGTATTATTAGTTTGGTTGCTTTTTAAGGTAGGTATGATAATATAAAAGTTATACTTAATATTATATTATTATTTTGATAAAAAATAGTTTTCAAAAGCATTTCTTTATTTCATAGTGCGTTGATGTCTTTTGTATGTACGACCTAGAAAATGTAATTTTTTAGAGCAGAGGCCGTATTACAAGCTCTTAAATCCTGCCAGGTTTATAAATTGTAGTGACATCTCTTTCTCGTCATATAGCAAATAAAAGAGATAGATAGATAGCCAGTCAGAAAACTGCCTGGAAATAAGAGGTCATAATACGGCCCCAGTAATCTTTAGATTACTGCTCTAAAAATGTGTCAAGAATATGATGGTTATACTTTGGTTATTTATACCACAGATTAGTTACACTATTGATTTAAAAACATAGCTCTTCTTGGCAGTCGGTTATTGGATTAAATATAAAGATAATGGCAGATACACAGTGCATATTTATATCGTATTTATAATAACTTTTTATGTTTTTGAGTTTAAAGTATTTTGTAGAATTTTGATGCTTCGACCTTGAAAAAGTTTGTTGTTTTGTATTAGAAAAAATATTTTTAGAAGATTTTTCAATTACCTACTTTGAGTTTTTAAAGTACCTAGATAATAATTTAAAATGAACTGGCTCAAAGTGGTAACATCAATTTATATACCAACTTATAAACGATCATGTACTCGTAGTTTTACTTCTAGCATATAATACCTATTGTACCTATCTTGGTTTAATTTTTTTTATTACCTACATATAGGTACTATCTACTTATAATTAGTTTTTATTTAATAAAGTTCCTGAAATATTAAAGTCACTAAATTAACCCTATTCAATCCGACTTATTTATGCTGATTCACAGATGTGGCTAGCTCTGTTGATGGTGACAGCATGCGTGTCCCACGCTTGGGGTCACGGACGTGTGCTGCAGCCGCCGTCACGCGCGTCTGCCTGGCGTCTGGGCTACCAGACCAGGCCAGACTACGACGACGATGGAGTCAACTGCGGCGGCCTGTACTATCAGTGGTCAGTCAATGGTGGAAAGTGAGTGCAATTCAATCATCAAGCTAATTTACACTGAATCCGCTGTCACGCGCGTCTGCCTGGCGTCTGGGCTACCAGACCAGGCCAGACTACGACGACGATAGAGTCAACTGCGGCGGCCTGTACTATCAGTGGTCAGTCAATGGTGGAAAGTGAGTGCAATTCTATCATGAAGCTAATTTACACTGCATCCGCTGTCACGCGCGTCTGCCTGGCGTCTGGGCTACCAGACCAGGCCAGACTACGACGACGATGGAGTCAACTGCGGCGGCCTGTACTATCAGTGGTCAGTCAATGGTGGAAAGTGAGTGCAATTCAATCATCAAGCTAATTTACACTGAATCCGCTGTCACGCGCGTCTGCCTGGCGTCTGGGCTACCAGACCAGGCCAGACTACGACGACGATGGAGTCAACTGCGGCGGCCTGTACTATCAGTGGTCAGTCAATGGTGGAAAGTGAGTGCAATTCAATCATCAAGCTAATTTACACTGAATCCGCTGTCACGCGCGTCTGCCTGGCGTCTGGGCTACCAGACCAGGCCAGACTACGACGACGATGGAGTCAACTGCGGCGGCCTGTACTATCAGTGGTCAGTCAATGGTGGAAAGTGAGTGCAATTCTATCATGAAGCTAATTTACACTGCATCCGCTGTCACGCGCGTCTGCCTGGCGTCTGGGCTACCAGACCAGGCTACGATGAAGTCAATTGCGGCGGCCTGTACTATCAGTGGTCAGTCAATGGCGGCAAGTGAGTGCAATTCTATCATCAAGCTAACTACACTGCATCTGCTGTCACGCGCGTCTGCCTGGCGTCTGGGCTACCAGCCCAGGTCAGACTACGACGATGATGGAGTCAACTGCGGCGGCCTGTACTATCAGTGGTCAGTCAATGGCGGCAAGTGAGTGCTATTCTGTCATCAAGCTTACTACACTGCATCCGCCGTCACACGCGTCTGCCTGGCGTCTGGGCTACCAGACCAGGCCAGACTATGACGATGATGGAGTCAACTGCGGCGGCCTGTACCAGTGGTCAGTCAATGGCGGCAAGTGAGTGCAATTTTATTCTATCATCAAGCTAACTACACTGCATCCGCTGTCACGCGCGTCTGCTTGGCGTCTGGGCTACCAGACCAGGCCAGACTACGACGATGATGGCGCCAACTGCGGCGGCCTGTACTATCAGTGTTCGGTTAATGGCGGCAAGTGAGTTTATTCACTGTAAGGACGATTTTGAAGGTGAAAGCGCAAGGGAGCTAGAACTTTACTGCAAGGTTTTATTTAAAAAATGCAATTTGCTCAATCTGCGTTAACGAATCTATTCAGGCATCAGGGAGACCTAATCTCTTGGGTCGAAAAACCTTCACCACCACATATGGTAACTTTATTTACGACTACAAGATTATTTTGTAGTTGCGATTAGTTTATGCGTCAATGATATAAATGCAATTTGAATTGCTCACTAGTTGTGAGCAATTCTTCTACGAATGCGATTAGAAAGTTTTGACTAGGTACGATATTTTACATCACACAACTTTTTAAAATCTACACGCATTTTATTTAAACCGACTACTACGAGTTGTAGGTAAATGTCAATCAATCTTTACGAAAATATTATTTTATATGTTTTATCTTGTCACCAGATGCGGCATCTGCGGCGACGCCTTCGATCTTCCAGAGCCTCGACCTCATGAGCTTGGGGGAGAATACGGGGCTGGTGAAATCGTGGCCCACTACCTGCCCGGTGACGTCATCACCACCACAGTCGACCTCACTGCTTCCCACATCGGCTCCTGGCAATTCAAGCTCTGCCCAGACCCTTACGAAAATGATCAAGAGTGCTTCGACCGGCATCCCTTGGAACTAGAAGAAGGAGGCACGGTCTACTATCCTGTGAAAGGCAGTGTGAAGTATAACCTCAAATACAGACTACCTCCTGGTGTAGTCTGTGAACATTGCGTCTTACAATGGAGGTATACCGCTGGTAATAACTGGGGCACTTGCAAGAACGGTACCCAAGGTCTAGGTTGCGGAAACCAGGAGCAGTTCGGTGCCTGCTCAGATATATCCATCGGGTTGGCTACGGGAAACAGTATAGACGAAGATTTGCCTGATGGGTATGGTGATATACCGTCACCTTTGCTCTACTACCTAAAGCACGGATACTTCGACAAACAACAAGGTAAGGACCTAGAAGACGACATTCTCGACACAATCGAAGAAAATTACATAAATGATAAGTAATACGAATTATATGTAAACAAGAATGATGTCATAAAAAGTGGATAGGCTCCAAGCATTTAAATTACATTGCATGTTGTTATTTGTTATTCAAACTGTGATTTAGATAGTAAGGACTTGAATGTTTTGGAATGTGCGATAAACTTCCTTTGAGTGTGTTGTTATTTATTATGGGAAACCAATAAACTGATATCATAAAAGGCACTTTGTTACGTGGTCACGTTATAAAAAAGGTTGTGAAAATAAACACAAAGAAAGGAATATTATTTATTTCCCCGTTTTGTCTGAAATACTTAAGTGTTTGTATTGTATAGTTTCAAAGAATTACTAAGAGCCTTTTTACTTTTTGCGTGTAGGTAATATAATACCGGTCAAGTGCGTGTCGGGCACCGCGCAGTAATATATTAAAAGGGGTTCCATATTTACCTTATACCATACCATGCCTAATATTATAAATTTATATGTACATATTATATAAATTAAATATATTAGTTGTGTAAAACAATTAACGACTTTAACTAAGTGTAATACCTAACTATTAAATGAAAGTTCTAAGAAAACTTTTCCAATATAAATAAGTTTTATAAGTTGATCGACTATTACTCGTTAATTTGTAAAGCCTACCTAGAAGATAGTTTTCCTTTTAACTGTCCTGAATTTTATTTACCATTTACCTGGTAGAGGGCACACTTGATTCTAACAAAATTTTGCACTTCACCTAAGTACAACATTTTTAAAAGACCTATCCAGCGACACCCGTCACTGAGAGATTGATGTGAAAAAAAAAATTCTTTCCCATTTTACATGTAGGGAAGGTACACTAAAGAAAATATTTTTTATGATTTCATCTACCATTTAATTATAGCTTTCTAGTACTTACTAAAGGCCTCTGATCTGAGCTAAACAGCGGACAGATAGACGGACGGACGGATATGACGAAACTAGTTCCTTGACTACGAAACCTTAAAAATTATAGAGACCCAACACAAAGAGTTTATGATTAAGGTAATATTATAGGTAGATAAAAACAAGTTTTGAAGAATAAGTTACCTTATGGCTGGTTTACATTATCTTAGCTGTTAGTAGAGAGCTTTAGGTGAGTGCATTAGTAGAAACGTGTAAACGGTCGTATTAGTGACTATAGCAAGTAAATTTCTAAATAGTTGTCTTTCAACTTGAATCAAAAAATATTTTTGTTTCGAGTAGCACCTCCTGCGGGCACGGTCATGCCCCGCGCGACACTCCTCGCTACTGGAAGCATGTAAATCGACATTCTAGTAGGTAGCGTATTAGTACAGTGCATTAGTCAAATGACACTTTATTGGAAGAAGTGTAAACGCTTCTGGAAAGGCACCAAAACTATTAATGCACTCGCATTCGAGTACGACTCGCACTCTACTAAAGCACTATAATATCAACTAAGATAGTGTAAACCAGCCCTTTCATCTGTGATACATACAGTCTATTAGGTACATTTTACGAACTGAAATTAGTTCATCAATTTCCAAGACAATCACATTATTTTATCGTTCCATTGTTTCAAAGATTTGCTCTGAATAATTGTCTCAAATTAGTGTCAGCTATCGCTAAATACTTTCTAATTCCGACATTGTGATTAATTCGGCCGTTAATAGAATTCGCCGTTCCATATTAATATCTATTCTAAATGATTCACTTTCTTACAAGTACTTGAAGTGAATATCAATAGGAGACAGGCTTACCGCAAAAATTCAATTGTTTGGGAGTGAAGTGACGCATGGTGCGTGATCATCACAAATCCATTGTTTTCTTGTAAATTAATTCATTGTGGACACACGACTTGAGTGATATGTAGATAAATGGTAATCTCGACTTTGAAAACATTTAAAACGTGCGATGAAGAAATTTTATAGCTGATCCATGACAAAGGAATAGTGCATACTCTTAGTATTTGTAGGTCTGCAATACTAGGCCTACAAATACTAAAATTTTATACATTTGGTAAATTGTTTAAAAGATAGAAGCTTTAAAAACTGAAAATACTATTAACATATTAGGTAGTTAGATACGTATAATAATTTCATGAAATAAGTAGGTACAACGCAAAAATACCGCTCCGACACCGCTAAAACACACCAGACAGTACCGTTACTTTTAAAACAGAAACAGTGACAGAGCTTAAATAGACGGTCACAATTATATTTTTTTACTCAATAACGCAAAAACGGCTGAACGGATTTAGATGAAATTTATTCCGGCGCTTGCCCGCTATCACGTCTGATGGTAAGCGACGATGCGAACTAAGATGAAACGCGCTTGCCTAGAACTTCCTAGGCAAGCGCGAGCACTCTCTTCACTCGCGACTTATAGGCCCCCAGATTGTAGCTGTACCTATCGGGAAACACAGACAGGCAAGGAGTCCCACTCTCTAGTGGTACGGATGATAAAATTTGAAGCGAAACGCTTAGTGAGAGTCTTTAGAATATCCAGGAAAAACCCCTTGTTCCATTCCGATCAACTAAACCGATCCAACTATTATAGTTGTGCCGATTGTACCATTGGAACCCTGTATGCGACTTTATTTTTATCGAATCAACTATTCGACTTTTCTTTTAAATTATGATATTTACATTACATTTGAAGTTTCTAACGGAACAACCAAGAATCTTATAATCATAGGAACAACTGAATGATAGATAACACATTGTGTTTCTAGTGGGACTAATTTATAGGAAATAACCCCCGCAGATAAAGAAAAAGTACCAGGATCACATAGATCTAGGGAACGTTAACTTTTATATAATTTTAATACCCTGAAGTAAAAAGTATGGTAAATAATATTTTTTAGTTTTAAGTAGCAGGGTCACATAAATCTAGAGAAAATTAACTTCTATAAATATTTTCAATACACAAGGTATCCCAAAACTTAAGCGTAGGAAATATTACTGAAAGAAGACCTCAGTTTGATTTTAAGAATAATTGGCCCTGCATTCAAAACTGATAAACCAAAATAGTTGAGCTGTTGAGAAGTAACATAGTTGATTTGTTTACTTCCCAATCGATCAACTAAATAGTTGAGCCGTTGGGAAGTAAAATAGTTGTTCAGTTTCCAGTTGATCGGTTCAGTTGATCAGAATGGAAAAAGGGCAAAATACGGTGTCGCTGTTTCGTACGTCTGGTTGTCCGATGGAAGAAGGGAGATGGCGGAATTACGTTATGCAATTTCACTGCACACTCTAACTCTAACCCCCGAGGGGTTAGAGTTAGAGTGTGAAAATTGAATAAGGGTGCTTACATAAATAAATAAATGCTTGGACAATTTCACACAGCGCAATCTAGCCCCAAACTGAGCAAAGCTTGTAATATGGGTGCTAGATAACTGATATACTACTATTTATTTATTTATTATACATATTAAATATAAACTTAGTATTCATAGCAACACTCGACCGTCGGGGTGGCCAGACCCGACACAGATATTAAAATTCATCATTTCAATTTATTTCCGGCTGGGAATCGAACCCGGGGCTTCTTGCTAGTAGACCACTACACGACTCGGGTCGTCAAATTTAATAAAGAAACAAGGTTCCTTTTCGGTGCAGACGAGTCTGTGCGGGTCGGTACCGATCGGTGCTGGTATAAAATTCCCATGTAAGCTTAAATGCGTTTACTTACAGGTACCTGTTACCTGTTTCTCTGTGTAAGCTGTAAGCTCCCCTAGCTAAAATAGTTATACCAAGGAGTTAATATATCCATAGACAAGGCTCATTTGCAAATCCACGCTATCGCTTCGATTTCGAAGATGTATGAGATTGGCACAAGTTTTCGCCAAACATCGAGTTTTAAAACGTCAAATTCATCTATCAAAAGCGAAGCGATGAAGATTTGGAAATGTGATTGTAACTATCCCCGCAAAAATGCAACGAAAAGGTCACTAAACCACATAATCTCTTCCAGGTGTACTCCAATTGCTAAGAGAGAAAGCGGAACGCCACCGGCCGCAGAAGACGAGACAAAACAGCAAGTACATGCGACGGAAGAAGAGAGAGAAAAGAAGGAAGAAGAAGAAGACGAGGAAGCGGAAGAAGGCCAACTACTTCAGGGGAAACCGCACGTGACAAATGACTGACAACAACTCTTTAAAGAGCGTATAGTGACCACCATTCACAGAATACTTAGATAACATTTAAGTAACTACCAAAGGACATCATCCATTTTGGTACAAACGTGAAAGTGCCCGGCCAAAAAGCAAAAGTGCTTTATTCTATCAAATGCAAAGTCCTATTATATTTTTAAAGTTACCTAGGTAGATAGTACCTATTTATTTTTACGATTGTGACACTCGGCTCCGCCTCGTGTCACAAAAGCGCCCGCTGACTGCCTCGACGCGGCCGAAATAATATTAACCAATTTTTGAAATTCCAACGAATGCACTTCTCGTCCGCTACTGCATCTTTTAACACTATTACCATGACGATCGGTCAATAATCATAGAAGCTACATCACTTTTTATGTATGGAAACAGCCGTTTTTCTACAATTCCAAATCTAAAGGGACCACCTACAGGTCACAATTATAAACCGATTTTCAAAATTATTTCGCCATTTGATAGCTAAACTAATACCCTAGGACCCTTTTTTTCATTTTTTCTTAAGTCGGTTTTTTTTTTCGAAATATTTACAATTTAGTAAACAATCATGCCCCAAAAAACCCGGAATTTTT
Organism: Agriphila tristella; assembly: GCA_928269145.1. NCBI lineage: Eukaryota > Metazoa > Arthropoda > Insecta > Lepidoptera > Crambidae > Agriphila > Agriphila tristella. The sequence continues at coordinate 3,641,620 of OV743442.1, read as the reverse complement.
GGAATTTCGCAAAATTCCAAAAAAAGTTACCAGTAGATTTTCAAAATTCAAACGTTCACACGTGTCTCGATAAATTCCTCAACTTTTGGTACTATTTTTATTTCGATCCTCCCAAAATCCTCGGAGATATGGCCAAAAATACGTCTCAGGCGATTTGCATCTGATAACCATTTTCAATGGTAAAAGTCTGCCAAAAAACAAATTCTGATAGATTTTGTCCGCCTAAGCATTTCTTATTATGGCACCGAAGCTGTAGCGCCGCTGTAGGTACTTGATTTTAATTGAGCTCAAAAAGTCGGTCTTTTCATACATTTTGACATTTAATGTGAAGCGGTGCTACAGCTTCGGTGCCATAATAAAAAATGCTTAGATGGACAAAATCTATCAGAATAAAGCACTTTTGTCTTTTGGCCGGCACTTTCATATTTGGACCAAAAATGTATGAAACGAGGATGATATACTTTTGTGACTTTTCTCAATGTAACATATTTACTGCTGCTCAGGAACCCGAAGTGGGTCTTAGCCTTGACAATAGAGCATAATGTTATTGCAAGCATGTAACAGAAATATTTAAGGCTGCATTCACACCAAGAACCATTCATTCATAAGATTCATTCTAGTGTTATAGAATGATTTTAAATCATTCTATAACACTAGAATGAATCTTGGTTCACACCAATCGATTTGACAGCCGCCAGCGCCATCTGCCAACTATCAGAAACAAGGTTAAACGTTAAGTTATTGCTTTCTCTGTGCGTTAATCCTGCGGGTAAAAAAAGCGTGCGTGTCAACATAGTTTGAATAAAAAATACAATCTGAATTTAGTCGATATTGGGGTCTCTGACAAGACCATATTTACGGATAGCGACTGTAAAAGCGTTTGGTATAAACCACGCCTAACACTACAGAATAGGTAAGTAAATATATAGTATAGATAAAGCTAAAAAAGGCTGGTTTGCAGGAATCATATTAAAAAAACGTTTTTCTGTACTAGAAAAAATCGACTCACCCCTGATGTTGAGCACTTTAGTACTGTGTTAAATTAACAGATATGACAATGAGTGACAGTGACATGTTATTTTATGTCAGTTATCAATATGACAAGGTTCTAAGTATGTTCAGCATTTTCATGGACAGACTTAATTGGGCCGACTATACCTTTTATCTCTTGACCTTATCTATTAGCCATTATTGCCCAAAGTACAAGTGTTTATGTAAAACAAAAAGATTGTTTTCGCTTTAGCACTAAAAGTTCATCATCAGTGGTATCAAATTGTATGAGTTCAATCTGTAATATTGACAGTAGTACAATAATGTAAACAATTAAATCGAGTGCATTTATTTAGATTTAAGTAATTAATTATTAATAAACGTTTTAAAGAAAAACTCTCTTTAGTCATGATTTTTTACTAACCATCTATTTTGGTTGGACTGAAAATTAATGAAACACAAGAATTTTAATTATTTTTTTATTTACACAATAAATATAACCGCGTCATCGAATAACGACCTAATGCTCTTTTACATAAAATTCAGAATGTGGTGAACATTAGCCACCTTTGGTTTTATTTATTTCCACTTTAGTCATCTGCACTAACTATTAAAAGCTGTCAAACTATCACTACATAATCCACATCGCTCTCTCTTTCTATTCAAACACACTGAAAAGAGACGGCGCGGCGTTTCAAGAAAACATATTGGCCCTTTTTAAGTTTACAATGTATGATATATTTATTTAAATCTTTAATAGAATATTTTACACTGATTTATGATTCGCTAATATTATCAGAAAACTACCAATCTCAGGTACATCGTGTATTAATTTTTTTAGTCGTGTCGAACAGACTGTAAGGAAAATTTTCTATTTACAATACAATAAAAGAAAAACTAAGAGAACTGTGTAGCGAATCACCCTTTTCCGATGGTACGGTTCGCCGAAATCACTCTTAGTCGACGGTTGGTTCCACGAATAAATCCATCGCCGATAGAACTATTCGCCGAAAACACCGTTCATCGATGGTCTGTTCAGCTACAACACCTTTTACCGATCGCTGAAATACTTATGTACAAACCGAGCCGGAGCCGTTGGATTCAGGGGTGAGAACAATTATCTCCTGCGATGTTATGCTGTCCTGGTACTTTTGTTCCACTTGAGACCTCCAACGTGTATTTAAATTTCATGATGTCGGTTCAATAGTTAAGACGTAAAGGCGTAATAAATAAACTGACTTTCGCATTTATAATATGTAAGGAAAGGATTTACATAAGTCGGCGATCGGTAAAAAGTATTGTAGCTGAACCAACCATCGATGAACGGTGTTTTCGGCGAATAGTTCTATCGGCGATGGATTTATTCGTGGAACCAACCGTCGACTAAGAGTGATTTCGGCGAACCGTAACTCGGAAAAGGGTGATTCGCTATACAGTTCTGAGCTCGAACAATAAACAAAGATTCCCTATTGGTAGACTTCTGAATCAGCTGATTTTCAAGAACAAGTAAAATCTGTACAAAAGTAAATCATACAAAACAAACAAACAAACCGCCAACTAAAATACTAACCACTTAAAATTAGAACTCAAAAGTCAAATAATCAAATACGGCATTAGAGTTTATTCCACGAAAAATTACTAAGTTACATTTGACATTTAAAAATAAACCTTATTTCTATAGACATAGATATCGAATATGTTTCATTAGGAAGATGGCATACAACTTTATGGTTTGTTCCAATGGCTTATTTCGTGGAATAAATTCATATGGCTTGTTTACTGCACTGCAAAGATCTGCCTAACCCCAAGACAAGTTACAATCCTAAGGACCAATTACACAAGTTTGGATTTTCTCCAGATATTAAACCTTACATATGAATTTCAATACAATAACTCAAAGGTAGGTGTCATTCTGGAACCTGTAATACGGGCCTCATATTATTTTAATTAATATCTCTACTATTATTATACTCCGGTTACTTGTCTTAATTTCAAAATCTATCGCATTCGTTTGCCAGATGGATGTGGCACATTGCTGCATTTGTGCCAAAAAGAAGTATCAATGTATCACATCCTGAAAGAAGTTGCGATAGATTTTGAAATTAGACAAATAAGTACTCGGTCACCCTAATATCATTATGTCCATAAATTTATACAACCTCTTTCCTTATCCTTAGATTAATTTTGTCTCAGGGTTTGGCCCAGAAAGGACGTTTTGCCAACACAATGCAATCCAGCGTATTTATTACTTTGATTTCACTATTCGAAGTATAATTTAACACATCTTTTGATATAAAAAGTATAACAATAATTTACTTTAACCTACTGATAGCCCAAATTAATACAACGACCGTTAACGATACATTCGACATCAATTGATCAGTCACAATAAACAAAGTGTTTGAACACTAAATAATTATGATTTTTAAGTTACAAGTAAAAAAAAATTAAGTGATATATTTTAAGGATTTGAAATTAGCGCCATGGATCAAGTAGGTAACCAAACACTTTGTATCTATTTTTAACCCAAAAATGACATGCTTAATTGCTTAGTCCGTAGCGATAGTTGATGAAAGATCCCGACCACCATTGATGCCGATTGTCGAACAACTTAACAACTTTAGCACAGCCCAGGTCTATAGTAAACGACTAACTAAATATACAAATGAACAACCTTACACCAGGGCTTTATAACGTTATCAATTAACAGTAAAAATAACGTTACGTAACGTTATTTTCAATATGATACCTTGATAACGTTATTTTTTTTAACGATACCTAATAACATAACCTTAATATAACGTTAAATTAATGTCGATAACGTTAAAAATAACGTTATTTTTAACGATAATTTTATAAATATTGCGTATTGTAGGTAGGTACCTCTACTACCTAGTACCTACCGCAGAGACTGATCACGTCACGGCGGCGTCAACGTCAATTACACATTACTTTTAAACATTTTTATACAGTAACATAATAACGTTATCAAGGAACGAAAAAATAACGTTAAATTCTGTTTTACCGTTATTAATTTCCATTTTTAACGTTATTTTTTTTAACGTTACTAATTTTTAACGGTATTTGAAGCCCTGCCTTACTCACGCACAACACGCGTCTATAATTACATTTACAAGGTGTGTTTGTAACCACTCTCCAAATTTTAAGGATGTATTCAGTCCATGAAACTGCAAAATTTTCTCCATGAAACATATGTCGAATTACGCCAAAAAATGTTGGTCAATCCATACTAAACTGATCACGTGATCTCTTTGATTTGTATGAAAATTCTTTTTTTTCACATATTTGACCCTGTTTCTTAGATAAAGTGGTTCAGTTTCATGGACTGAACATATCCTTAAAATTTAGAGTGGTTACAAATACACCTTGTATAAAGCGATTCGATATTGTACAAATATATACACAGTAGCAAGCATTAGTCTGGCTTGTATGCAAACTATGTATCAATATTATAAGTGTAGTGTACAGATAGAGCAGAGGTGCCTATATGGTTGATCGCCAAAAAATTGGAAAATTTGCACCCAATGTAATTTTACTTATGCAGTTTTTTTCGTGTTAAATATTTGGTGGGTTAAACGATCAAAATGATGATCTCTTAGTCATATTTTTTTGCTGGGTCGATCTCTTCAGGAAAAGTATGGGCACCCCTGAGATAGAGGGTTTAAAACAGATATTAACAGTTTACATATAAATTCTTTATCCATTGTCAGTAGTCAACTCAATAAATACTTTTTTATTAAAATAAAACCTTCAACAACTATGCAATTGATTCATGAACTCCACTACACTTATTGATTTCCCAAAAATTGCAAAAAAAAATACAACAGTCACTTCACCAGAACTTACGAAAATGAAACCCTAGTCGAAACCATGGTTGTGTTATTTTTTTATTACAATAATGTCAACTAAATAATTTATTGTGAGCATCTAGTTACAGATTAATTGCAAATTGCAAGATAATGAAAATAAACATTATTTATTTGAGGTATCTAGCCTCGTAGCAAGATATCGAGCATAGATTTTTACAATTTTGTTTTTGTTTACAACTGATATTAATACACTTTTTATTGATGAATTTAAAACATAGACTAACACTTTAAAATTATTGCTGTTTGTAATATTAATGTTACAATAATTTTGGTGATCACCCGTAAAACTATAAAAGCTTATAAAAGCTACAAGAATAGACACTTAATTAGTTTTAAATCGATAAGAAAACCTTTTAGGTACCCACCTTTTATAAAATGGCCGCCGTTTCTGAACATTAACAAGTATTTGAGCTTTTTTGTCTAATGTTATTGAAGCATTGAGTTCACTTGGTAACATTTGACGCGCAACATTGTTCAGCGACGACGCGCAACTTTTTTTAACATTAAGCCGTCGCGCGTCTTATTTAGCAACACGTGTTGCGCGACAAATGTTGCCTAGTGAATACGTGGCATACTACTTAGCTGGGCTGGGATCTACAACGTATTAATAATTTACATAAATTTTTACTACACATTAATTTCGACCGTATCGTCCATATCGTATCACATATACTGAAAATAAATTATTTTATTTCAACAGACTCATAAGCGTGAATAGTCAAACTATTAGCTCTCAGCATAAAGCCTAAACTAACCAAACGATAACACCAAGACACCATAATTTAATCGTACCATTTTAACTCACACCTTTAAATGCGAAACACACCGGACGTGTACACGTACGCGTGCACGTGGACGTACCATTACGTTGTAATGTCTGAAACTTTATAAGACATGGCACACCGCTTGCTTGCGCACGCGTGAACGTGGACGTGGGTGCACGTTCATGCGTACGTGTACGGGTTCGGTGTGTTTAGGCCTTTAAACGTTACATCAAAACAACCATTTTACTTTAAAATCTATGATAAAACATCTCAATCCAGTATATAACAAGAAATATTATTTATCTACATAATTCACTCTAAGTTTTTAAAGGTAATGATAATTTATCTATTTTAACATTGCAATTTAGTTACTTTTCCGTTTTAAATCTTATTTACACGCCTTTAGTGTTTATTTTAAATGTGGTCACGAGATAAACAATATGTCCTTTTAGAAAAGTAATATAATCTATTTGTATGGAAACTATAATTTTATTATGCTTCAATAAGATTATTTTAATAATTTTCAAATATATATCTTCTAATTAAAACCTTTATTTTTCTCACGAGCTACGTGAATTCTAAGATCACGTATTTTTGTCACAGTATTATTCTACGAACAAATCAATTTATTAATTATAATGAGGCTGGCACAGGACCGTGAGGAATGGCGCTATAGAGAAGAGGCCTATACTCAGCAGTGGGTTGATGTGGGCTGAATATGATGATGATGATGAATACTTTTACTTTTTCACCGATTATTATGAATAATTTACAAAAAGATGAGATATATCTAAACATTTAGTAAAATGTATTTAACGAGTTTGTGCAGTAAAATATAGAAATAAAGTTTTTTTGAAAATGGTCATAAATAATTAAAACTTTTGTGTAATAATGTAGCTTTGTAATACTATTATATTACGATTAAAAATGAATATAATTACTTTCGTGTGTAGTTTGCTTGAATTTATAAATATTATGCTGTTGATATGATTTATTCTAATAATTTACTTTCCTGAAGTAAACACACTCTTTTGAACTTTTGAAAAAGCAATTAAATGCCTGTAGCACATCTCTGCCGCGAAATAATTCCAGCGAAATAGTTCCGCCATAATTTGTCTTCTATCGACGACGAAATATGACGATCACATCTAAGCGGTTTCGCGTTATTATTTTCGCGGAGGTGTGCCAACGGTCCGAGCCGATCGGGCGGAATCGCGTGCGAATGAGACAGCATCATAGTTAAATCTATGCGTTAGAACAGGCTGTTTCGCATGTGTTTCGCTTGTCGTACAACTGACAAGTCATGGCGGAACCTACTGCGGTTTCACTGGTATTGTTTCGGAGGTGTACTACAGTCGTAAAGCGAGTAGTGGGGATGCAACCAATGACAATACAAATCAGAGGGGAGTTTACGTTTCCAATAACAGAAAAGCTATTTTATTTTGACAGGAAATGTACTGAATGGACATCTAAAAAGAAACAAGTTCAGTAACAACTCAGAAAGTTAACATTCGTCATAAATTATCTATGTCCGCACCGAAAATCAGTACAGATGATTACATAAGCCCCTCAATCTTCAAGACAAAACCGCGTTACAAACATTAAAGACCTAACTATTCGATCAAGAATACCCTAGATGTCCGGTCAGAGTCAAAAACGACCCTCGAAATAACGCCCCACCTTCAAACTGGGAGCATATTGAGACAAATAAAAGCAGATATAAGTTAGTCTAAAAGCTGAAGTTAGTTTTATTCATTTACTAGTTTTGTTAGTCAGTGTCAAAATCCGATGAAACAAAAATCTGACGAAACGAAAATCTGTCGAAATAGAAATAAATCTGAAAAAACGAAAATCTGTCGAAATGAAAATAAAGGATATTTGCATGCTGTTTTAATTCGAGAAGCGTTATCTAGCTAGGGTATTCTTGATCAAAGCTCACCATTAAAGAGTACTCACGTCTGCTAATCACGATCAAGTAAGGTCCAAATTAGCTCGCTTCGTTACGGCTAGTCTAGTTCTATTCTCATGCTGGGCGGTAAGGTCCCGCACTGGATTTTGGACTCTTTGAGCTTGCTGAGGGATGACCGTAGATCTTCCATGGTGATCGGTCGGACAGCGTCCACGAATTCGTCCTCTGAATCTGAGTTATTTGACCTATTTGATGCAGCATTCTGAAATTTAAAGGTTTAATTTAATGTCACTTGCTTTTGTTAGGGGGACCCTACTGCTCGCGGCTGACTCAATGGAGCCAGCGCACGAAGGGGGGTCATGTGTCAGTCGATCGAGACAGAGCTACGCGACAGAAAAAGAAGCGTTTCGGAAGTGCTTATAATAATAGGCACGCAGCGCTGTGCAGTTTGAAATTGTACTTTATTGCCGTGCAGCGAGAGTAGCTTATTATTTGATTTTCCTCGCGCGGACGGGCTTTTGTACTACTATATAATATGACTGTAGTCTCGGGAGAAACTTGTTAAGTCCAATTTGGTAATTTTTTATACAAGTCCAGAAAAGTTGCTTAAAAACGTAAAATTTTCGTTTAGTCAACACCTGATAAGTTCAATCACGTTAGCTGAAGGAGAATTTAAACGATATAAACATGTCGTCTTGCGATTTTTTATCTGATTTTTTACATCGATGATAGATAAGTTAACTTTCATTGTAATTTCGGGGGTCATTTCCTGATAACTCCCGTTTAATTTATTTTTATCAAATTGTGTCATCAAAAGAATTTATAGTTCAATATAAATAGCTACTTCATAGAATAATGGATTATTCGCATTTGGTCGGATTCGCAAAAGGTACATCCGTTTTTCTATAAGGGTGGGTACTCAGGTTCCGAACCACCGCGCTCCGCGAACCTAAAACAGTGCGCCCTAGCAAACATTCTAATTTTCACTTTGGCTATAGTGTGTACGTGTGCGAACCAGGTTCGAATACGTGTTCGCACACGTACACACTATGGCGCACTATTGCAGCGCAGGATAAACAAATTTTTGGTGGCGGAGCGCGGAGGTTCGGGAACCTAAGTGGGTACCCACCCTAAGACATATCAGATTTGTAGCAAGTGACCTCAAGTGACTGAACTTTCAATCGCTTAAACAGAAAAAATAAAATTTTGGAGTTAACCGGTTTCTCCCAGAGACTGAAGTATTCTGTGCCTTTGTCATTTTTCTGACAAAAAAGGAGTAAATTTCTAGATACTCTTTACGAACAGAGCTTAATATACTAATATCAGTAATACTAACCTCTTCTTCTTGTCGTATCTGCTGTCGCGCCAAGTCTCTAACTCGATATACAGCGGCCTGGCGACATAATTCGTGCAGGTCCGACCCGGAGAAGCCTTCCGTGGTTGCTGCCAGTCGGTGGAAGTCGATCTATGAGGAAATTTAAGAAAAATGACAACGTTTAAAGACACTTCTTTTGTTGACAATTGTTAATTTAAGATAAATAATATATTAGAAAAATATTAGAAAGAATCGACTCACTCGTAGCATTTTAGACGGGGCCCAAACCGTTACAGGTGAATTTTTTTCTAGTATTTTTCTGATATATTGTTATTTATCTTCGTAAAATTTAGTTACAATAGTGATAATTGATAATGGGGTTGGCAACGCAAAGCTAATTGTAGATGTCGCTGCGTACGCTTGTTCCTGAGACAGAAGACGTTCAGAACAAAAGGTATGGGAAAATAGACATTTATTTTGTGGTATTTTTTTACCGAAAGGGACCCATTGACCCAAAATGGATTTAAAAGACCATTCTACAATGCAAATGCCGGAATTGAAAGCCAAATTAAGACGTTTTTATTCTTACAGAATTTATCATTTTTTTCTATATCCAGATTTTTCGGAAATTTTTAAGTGCCAACATTTTTAAAGCCAGAACAGAGAATTTAATCATTTTAAAGCTAAAAAAACCGTTTTTTTTAAGTAAAAGTTATTTGTTTTCATAGTTCTCGTGAAACAAGCGTACGCAGCGCTATTTTGAGAGTTACCTTCCCCATTACATGTATCGTTGAGCATGTATGTATAATAATAATAATAATATGCGTTTATTTTCCCATCACAAACTTACATGAACATGACTTATAACATGGAACTCTGAACTCTGAACGCTGCTGTAGGCGTCTCCGTTGCTTTGAGAAATCAGGGTTATCTGTGCTGTGGCTCCTGGTGGACACTGGGGTAGAAAAATCGATCTACGTCGGTGTCTACCGGTCGCACAGCGGTGACCAGGAGACAACTGAGCTCATTGAACACCTCATTGAGACGACGGACGCTGCACTTCAGCGATATCCAACGGCGGAGCTTGTTTTTCTGGGGGACTTCAACGCCCACCACAAGGAGTGGCTGTTCCCATACCAGAAAACTGACCATGCCGGGAGAGAGGCGCGAAGGTTCGCCTTAGCGCTAGATCTCACTCAGCTGGTGGATCAAGCAACGCGGATACCAGATATCGCTGACCATACACCCAACTGCCTCGACTTGCTGCTGACAACTGATCCACACAGACATTCGGTATCGGTCTCAGCTCCCCTAGGTACATCCGATCACTGTGTGGTGAAATCCGTATCGAACCACTCGCCTCCGGATGACAGTCCAAAGGGCACGAGACGAGTTTGGCGTTACGAGTCGGCAGATTGGGACGAGATGCGTACCTTCTTTGCATCTTACCCGTGGCGACAAGTATGCTTCTCTTCAGGAGACCCCTCCTGCTCTGCTGATGTGGTTGCTGATGTGATTCGGCAGGGAATGGAATATTTCATTCCATTCTCCGACATACCGCTCGATCACAAAGCCCGACCATGGTACAATGCAGACTGTGCTCGTGCTGAAGCTCGTAAGCAGTCTGCATACCAGGCCTGGGTGCAAGCTCGCGATCGCAAGGTTCGAGTGCGAAGAGTCCGCGCCAAAAAGAGAGCATTTAATTTAGCCGCAAAATATTGCAAAAGGGTGTTGCGTAAAGCTAGGTTCGACCATGTCAGCCGCATAGGGGCGAAACTCGCATCCTATCCACCGGGTAGTAAGCGATTCTGGTCCTTGTCGAAGTCGGTCGAATCTAACTTCTGCCGTCCCACATTGCCTCCCATGCAGAAGCCCGATGGGACGCTGGCTCACTCCGCAGTTGAGAAGGCGAATCTATTTGCCACTCTGTTTGCGAGTAATTCGCGTCTGGATACTGGCTCTACACAACCACCAACCCTACCTCGCTGTAATTCTTCGATGCAGGAGATTACAATACACAACAAAGAGGTCCGTAGAGTCCTACTTAATCTAGACGTGAATAAGGCCAGTGGTCCTGATGGCATACCAGCAAGAGTGCTGAGGTGTTGTGCGCCTGAGTTGTCACCTGTACTGACGCGTCTGTACCGCCTTTCCCTTCTGTCCAAAACCGTACCGAAGTCTTGGAAGCTTGCCAATGTGCAACCAGTACCTAAAAAGGGTAGTCGTGCCGACCCTGCCAATTACCGACCAATCGCCATCACTTCCATACTGTGTAAAGTTATGGAGAGAGTACTGAACGGTAAGCTGCTCACTTACCTAGAGGATAACGATCTCCTCAGTGATCGTCAATATGGCTTTCGCCGAGGTCGATCAACTGGGGATCTTCTTGTGTATGTGACGCACTGCTGGGGCGAGGCCATTGAGAAACACGGCGAAGCACTTGCTGTTTCGCTTGACATTTCAAAGGCTTTTGACAGGGTTTGGCACGCAAGTCTGCTGAGCAAGCTTCCAGCGTACGGAATCCCTGCTGGCTTTTGTAGCTGGGTAGCCGACTTCTTGAGTGAACGGTCGATCAGAGTAGTCATTGACGGCTGCTCCTCTGACCTCATGGCGATTGATGCCGGAGTTCCTCAGGGGTCGGTGCTCTCTGCGACGCTTTTCCTGCTACACATCAATGACCTACTAATATCGGGCATTGTTGGCTATGCGGACGACAGTACCGTCATGGAGAGATATCTGTCCAGCGCGAATACCGGTGGAGATGAGGTAAAAATAATGAGAGAGGCCATGATTGAGCGATTGAACTTGACGTTAAGTCTCGTCTCCCAATGGGGTGATGAAAATCTCGTCAGCTTCAATGCCTCTAAAACGCAGGCATGTCTGTTCACCGCGAAAAGGAGTCCATTTACCTTAACTCCTACTTTCCGTGGTACATCTATTCAAGTAACCGATTCTCTCCAGCTTCTTGGCATGGAGTTATCTTCTGATCTCAACTTCGGCACCTCCATCGAGTCCAAGGCTCAAACTGCAGCTAGGAAGCTGAGCGTCCTAAATAAAGTCAAGCGGTACTTTACGCCTGGGCAGCTTTTAACTCTCTATAAAGCTCAAGTCCGGTCTTGCATGGAGTACTGCCGCCACCTATGGGATGGCTCGGCGAAATATCAACTTGCTGCACTGGACTCGGTGGAACGCAGAGCCAAGAGATTAATAGGCGATGAAGAACTGGTAGCAGCTAAGCTTAACAGTTTAGCTCACCGCCGAAAAGTTGCTTGCCTATCGGTCTTTTATAGATTGTACTTCGGTGAGTGTGCTCAAGAACTGCATGAACTCATTCCACCTTCTCCTTTCTACCATCGGACATCCAGACGCACTGCAGGTTACCACCCGTTCTTAGTTGATATACCTTTTCTGCGTACCAAACGCTACTCATCATCTTTCATAATGCGCACAGCTATGGAATGGAATTCCCTGCCGGCGTCTGTGTTTCCGAGCACATACAACGGTGATGAGTGAATGACATTTAAACGAAAAACAGACAGATTACAAAATTAAGGAAAAAAAGTTGAGAAATAAACAGTATGTGTGTGTTTGTGAGTGTGAGTATGTGTGTGCGTGTGCTTGTATGGGTGCAGTTATGCCATAGTTAATAATAAATTCTCAGTTTCTTCGTAGTTCAGTTGTAGTAGCCATGAAGTAAGTTTTCTTTTGCAAGCCCTTTTGGTCAGTGAGTAAATGGAGATGGTCGAATTCACTTTGTTATAGAGGTAGCTACCAATATAAGTGAGTACTCACGTCGTGCGCGGTGGGCTCGGCGTGCAGTATGAGCCGCAGAATTCGATCCCGCTGCGCCTCGCTGGGCATGTATGTATGTATGTATGTATGTGAGTACTCACGTCGTGCGCGGTGGGCTCGGCGTGCAGTATGAGCCGCAGAATTCGAGCCCGCTGCGCCTCGCTGGGCATGTATGTATGTATGTATGTATGTGAGTACTCACGTCGTGCGCGGTGGGCTCGGCGTGCAGTATGAGCCGCAGAATTCGATCCCGCTGCGCCTCGCTGGGCATGTATGTATGTATGTATGTATGTGAGTACTCACGTCGTGCGCGGTGGGCTCGGCGTGCAGTATGAGCCGCAGAATTCGATCCCGCTGCGCCTCGCTGGGCATGTATGTATGTATGTATGTATGTGAGTACTCACGTCGTGCGCGGTGGGCTCGGCGTGCAGTATGAGCCGCAGAATTCGATCCCGCTGCGCCTCGCTGGGCATGTATGTATGTATGTATGTATGTGAGTACTCACGTCGTGCGCGGTGGGCTCGGCGTGCAGTATGAGCCGCAGAATTCGATCCCGCTGCGCCTCGCTGGGCATGTATGTATGTATGTATGTATGTGAGTACTCACGTCGTGCGCGGTGGGCTCGGCGTGCAGTATGAGCCGCAGAATTCGATCCCGCTGCGCCTCGCTGGGCATGTATGTATGTATGTATGTATGTGAGTACTCACGTCGTGCGCGGTGGGCTCGGCGTGCAGTATGAGCCGCAGAATTCGATCCCGCTGCGCCTCGCTGGGCATGGGCACGTGGAACGTGGCCGGCATGCGGCGCTGGATCGCCTTGTCTAGGTCTTGGGGCCTATTCGTTGCACCTACACACAAATACAGAATCAACTCCAACGATCATTTAAATTACCCGTCCACTGCATCGGAATCAGAGCGTACGTAGCGGACGGAGCGTCGTCGCTCCGATTCTGATGCAGTGGACACCTTTAGTTACAAAAAAGATGGAAGTCGCTTAAAGCGTAAAGGGAGTAGACGCGCATAGTTCCATTTTTAAATTTTCAATATAAATGATCAAAACAATTCTGCGCGAGCGTAATGAAAGAGGACTTTGAAAATTCGTATTAAATAGATATAAGAATATACAAAACACGCAATACAATAGACAAATACCTCATTATTCCTAAAAAAAATACAAAATGACTTTAGGATCTGTAAATACCAGTAAAAAAGTATGTCAAAGTGTATCGATTTGAGCATTTTTAGGGTTCCGTACCCAAAGGGTAAAAACGGGACCCTATTACTAAGACTCCGCTATCCGTCTGTCTGTCTGTCTGTCAACAGGCTGTATCTCATGAACCATGATAGCTAGACAGTTGAAATTTTCACAGATGATGTATTTCTGTTGCCGCTATAACAACAAATACTAAAAACAGAACAAAATTCATATATAAGGGGAGCTCCCATACAACAAACAGTTTTTTTTGCCGTTTTGGTACGGAACCCTTCGTGCGCGAGTCCGACTCGCACTTGGCCGGTTTTTTAATATTTTATTTCTATGTGATTAAAATCATTTTCCTAAATTTTCTCTCTATAGGGCACTCCTCGACAACACAAACAATAAGTGACAAAATAAATATGAGTCGTATTCTTATTGTTTACAGCTGAAACGTTTGTGAAAATTACCTCAGACAAGCAAATTTGAAATTCCACTTGAATAGATTATCTTTGTTTTAAAATATCTGATAATTTATTATGATTTACTCTCTACACAGCACTAATTTAAGAATTTTGTTTCCTACAACTAAAGTTTACATCAACAGTAATGCTCTCGTTCTTTAGATAACTTCTTTGGAAAAACGCTAATTTCTTTGAAATGCGAATATACAGTCTTAACCCTAAAACTTTAACAAGACGTAACTTGGGTCATCCATGGGAAATGAATACCTGCTGAAACATAATATCACCATGACATACCCATGATGATGACGGTACAGGTGGGGTCGGTGATGAGTCCGTCCCACAGCGACATGAACTGCGTCTTCATCATCGCCGTCGCCTCGTGGTCGTGCTGCGTGCGCGTGCGCAGGAATGACTCAATTTCGTCTAAGGAGTAACAAAAATGAGTAATTATAGACACAAATTTTTAAACGCAAACAATTTTTATTTCATAAAAATTTTTCTTCTTCGGATTATTGCAGTAGCAGCCAAAAATAATCGAACCTAACCTAAAATTTTCCCTTCACAAGCATGAGTAAGGTTTCAAAAGCATGACACAAATTACATTCCTATGCTGATAAAACTACTCAAGACTCATGCGCCTATTGGGTGCATTTCTATTCAATGATTATGAAGAACGACATTCCTCGATTATTTATCATTTCAGGTATTAGTTACTAAGCTTGAATTTATTTTCGCGCGCGTTAATTTTTTGCGACATCTCCTAAGATATTCATTTCATTTAAATGGTATGGTGTAAAAGGTTAAAATAATCTGCATAAAATGCTTAAGGTAACTAACGTATTTAAGTTGATGAGGATTAATACTGTATCTTTCTAAATAGTTTGCGAAATTGGTGATAAATTTTTTAGATGATATAATGGGTACATAGTAAGCTATAAGCTAGTTATATGCCATCGAGAACCTTTTTGTAGATCTATAAAAGAGGAACAATCATACATTATTTTGTTAAAGCTCAAAAGGTTTATGCAGCGTTTTCGATGCAAGATCCCAGTCAGCTTATTTTTTGCAGGCATCTTCAACAATTATCGTTATATTTCTACCAATTTACAAAAAACCTCAGCTTATTGTACACCTAAACCTTCCTCAGAAATCACTCTTATCAATTGGTGAAAACCATATGAAAATCCGTTTAGTAGTTTTTGAGTTTATCGCGAACAGACAGACGCGGCGAGGGACTTTGTTTTACAATATGTAGTGACTGGCGTCCACTCGCGACATCGTCCGCGTGGATATTGGTGGGGGGTCCCGTCTAATCGCGTAAAAACGGCTGGTCGGATCCTGGTTGAAGGAATATAGGAATAATGTAGTGATGACAAAGATATTATTAAAAAACAAACTCACCAATAAACACGATGCAGGGCTGTAGTTTGACTGCCAGACTGAAAACTGCAGCGGCCAACTTCTGCGTCTCGCCGTACCACTTGTCGGTGAGCAACGACACGTCCAAGTTGATGAAGCTCATGTTGGCTTCCTTCGCGGTCGCCTTCGCTATCAGCGTTTTGCCGCATCCTGAGGAAAAAAATGCAATCAAAATCCGATTTATTGAAGAATCTCCGCGCGTGGCAGCATTTTTAATGTGTCCCTCTAACAAATGACGTTCCTGAACTACAGAAAAGGAAAGATAAAGAATAAATGTGATTCCATTCTTACAGAAGACATACATAAGCTTTTGTGATGTGTATAACATGACCACTGTTACCCAGCTTCCCTAGCATGATCACTGAAACGCGATATGATACCTATAGTGATTTAACTGTCAAAAGACGAATGGATTTTGACAGTTAAATATCGATAAAACGCGATATATATCGTTTTCGGTGGTCACTCTAGGGGGACTGAACTAAAGGGTCCATCGTAATCTGTACCTGTGGGTACCACCAGATTAGCAGCCTCAACAACGCGACAAGCACAACGATCGGCCATGTGGGTCCACAATTAGCTGTTTTGAAGTCAAATAAATGCTAAAATTTATGGTAGTAATTTTTTATGCTACTGTACTCAGTAACTTAAAACTTAACTATTAATTTTGCCCACTTTCCCATACATTGAAATCTAAAATGAATATAGGTATTTACTATAAGTTATTTTCAAACGCCTGGATTGCCTGGGCTCTTATTCTGACTTTTTGGTTACCCTTAGTCATGAGGGAGATAGGATAGATAAGGCTAGGGTTGCCAGCCACTTTTATTGGGAGCGAATCGATTTTAGTCTCGCTCCGCTCAATCTTCTCACTTTAAAAAGAACCTGAAAATTTTTGGACATAAATTAATCAGCGCCACTTACCTGGAGGTCCATGCAGCAACACCCCCTTGGGCGGCTGCGTGAGCCGGCTGTCCGCGAACAGGTCCCGCTTTTGAATCGGCAGGATCACAGTCTCCCGCAACTCCTGGATCAGGTGGTCCAGCCCCGCTATGTCTTTCCAGCTTACCTTAAAAAAAACTTTATGCTTCACTTCTACACTAATCTTATGTACAGAAATTAAGTAATTTTGGTCCGAAATGGATACTAGGTTAAATCATTAGTAAAACTGGTTAGGCAAATTCTTAAATTCAAAATGAAGATGGTGTAATGGTAAATCATCAAATAGATTTCCTACTACCCCAAGAGGGAGAAGAGGTTATCAACCCATGTACACCAGTTAGTGGAATAGAAATTCCAATAGTTGCCAGTGGCACTGCAGAAAATTGTGACCTTGAAGATGGTCAGGATGAAGATATTATTATTGAGATTGAGCAGAGAAATGGGCAGAATGGCAAGATTAGAATCAGAATCCACAAAGGATTTGGCCATCTAATCTCAAAATACTACACATCAGTATTTTTCCAGAATAGGCAATCATCAAACATATCCATATTATTGTTACAAGGTCTCCTACTAATACCTAGGTGGTTGACGTTATGTAAAGCTGCATTAATGTCACTTATTTACTAGCAGAACACAACAATGATAGTCGTAAAAAATTCTTAGAATGAAGTGGCAGAAACTTCTAATATCTAAAAATCATAATTAACCATTCTACTTACACTTATTTCATCGGGCACGACAAGTTGTGATGCAATGATCATCTCATGGTCTGAGAGCTTGTCCAGCGCCACTGACTGGTTCCCGCTGAGTCCGGCTCTGCAAGACACCCTTCACACATGCACAACTATGTAGTGAGTGGTTTATTACATTTTGACTTAACAATATGATTTTTAGCAGCAATTGAACAAAACATTACATTACATGAAAATGCTTGTTTTAATGATCTAGCTCCGGGATGCGGAAGTGATGGACCACGAGCCAAATCAAACCCATGAAAATATTAAATCTGGCCCACAATTATATCCTATTTATATTAACATCGGTTAAACTTCGGTATATGGACCGCCGAATTAAGGGGTGCGGGAGAAGGGGGGGGAGGGAGGGGGTAGTAGAGAACCCCCCCTGCGAAGGGAGGATTCGGAACCCTGTAGTTTTCGAGAAAAATTAAAAAAATAAAATTTAGAGGTTAGGTTATTCTAAAATGACAAGATTTCAAAAGATTCGAGCGAAAAAGACTAGAGAAGAGGGGGTTCGCTTCCCCTCCCCCACCCCCTATCCTCCACTTTTTCTGCCAAAAACTTTTTTCTGTTGTCTGTTAAAAAAAAATAACCTCGAAATTTAAGGCTCACGCTCCGCTGCGCTACGCACTCGCCTTAAATTTCTAACCTAACCCGGGACCTACAGGTGTAAAGCAGGTTTGATTCCAACTAAATTGTGGTATATTTTTTTTCTGTTTAGTAAAAAATTTTTTTTCTTAAACTCCCATTTTTCTGCTGGAACACTGTGAAGTTTTTTTTTATTGATTTCTGTTGTTGTGCATAAACAAAACTCAATGAACCATAGAATACATTTACTCTAGCGAACAAACGTCAAATGAATCTGAACAAACGTAAAAATATAGAAATTTTAATAATTTATTTTGTAAAAACAAATTACAAGGCTCCGAAGTCTGAAATTTTGTGGAAAGTCTACTTAGGCTAAGACCTGTCTGCCATAAAATTTCGGTCGCCCAACTCGACGGTCCATATACCGAAGTTTATCCTTAACACCAGCTGTCATATGAATAATTTTGGTAAAATGTATTGGCCCACGTAAATGTTGTAATTATTTTAAACGGCCCAACTCAAAATCTATTTCCTCATCCCTGCTCTATGCTCTAGCTAGTTACCAAGTCTACTCATTTAATATTATTGGTAATGAAACGAATCACAAAAGATAATGTAAGAAGCAAATAAACTGACAGCAAGGTCATGTTTTGCATAAGAATTGCTGGCACTCTGGCTGTCTCTGATCCTGATTGTTGATGAAGATAGGTTACTAATGATTAAATACCATATAAATTGTCAATAAGTACTTCAAATACTATCAAGAAATATCAAAATTAAGAATATCTTACTTGTATCATCAACTTCATACAATAAACTTGAATGGTTAAAAATTGCATAAATATTTAACTGTCGAGTGCAGTAGGTACATCAAGACATGAGGATCAGAGTGAACAAGGTACATTTTTGATCTTATTAATTTGACCACAGTCGTGGTGTAATCGTACGCACGATCGATACTCACTTGCGTAACTGTTCTCTTGCTCTTTCCTCAGCTTTCTTCCGGCTCTTGGAGGTCGGGTCAATTTGATTCACTAGCCACTTTATCGAGAAATATGTAACTGCAGACACAAATGCCACACGTATTGCCATTTGGAACACATCGTTCCTCGTAAATGCTGAACCTTCCACCATCATGCCGTTTAAAAAATAAAGTTATTGTCACAAAAAAGCACGGAGCTGCTGCTTAAACTAGTGTCCTCTTGAATTAACAGATGATTTCCAAAAATGTAACAATAAATTCCAATCAGAAAACCCACAACATCACGTTGCCCCCTTTTGCGAATGCGAATTTTGGATGCATTCCGAATCACACTAAAATCAATGACAGCGCACTAAAATGCGTTCCGAGTCGGTGATTTTGTATGGGGTTGACAGATAACGTGAGCGCTGACATCGATTTTATCGTGATTCGGAATATAGGTAGCCTTTGTGCCATGCCATTGGCCATGTGCCATAGACAAGCTGATTATCTGACATGACAATGGGTGCATTCTGCCAACCAAATCTTTGAGTCATCGATCGCCATAGAGTAGTTTTTATCCATGGAAAGTAATTTGTATAGAATGTTCAATATTTTATGCCGGCAGGCTGATTATCTAATTAAAAACCACCTAGCGACCAGTTTCAGTTCACAGATGAATGTGATACACTGCTACTTTTCTTTGTATGTTTTTTGTTACCCCAAAAAGAAGTAGCAATGTATCACATTCATTTGTCAAATGAGACCATAATAATCAGCCTGCGGGTCCATAGCACGTGTTTTGCTCTACACAATCAACAAAACAAAACATCTCAACATTCAACAAAAAAAAGTATGAGGATTTTGTTTCGCAAAACAATGTTTTGTTGATTGTGTAGGGCAAAACTCGCGCTGTGGGGCCTTACTATAAACTCTTATAGCAGGACTCTGCAGGACTTATATTGAACTTTACTTTTTCGTATTATGACGTCACACATTACTAAGAAAGTAGGCCTTAAACCTCGCTAGATGCCTTAAACAGTTCGGTTTAAGGCTTACTTTTGAACTGAACGGTTTCTTATTTGCTCATGGTAAGCCCCCAGGGGCCTGACTATGAGCTCTTATACCGAACTGCTAGACCTGCTCGGTGACCGATGACTTAGCGATTGGTCTTCTGGAATGCACCCAATGTCATTGTCATGTGTGTTTTGTGGTTATTTTATTTATAACCTAAAAAAAAATCTTTACTTTAGTAAATAGGAAAAAGAATAAAGACAATATTATTAGTTATTACTCATTGAAAAATAACGAAAATGAAGAAAAACAAAGCACACGCCACTCAAAGTACAACAAACACTAGGAAAGTCATCAGGAAACAAAAGCGTTTACAAAAAAAGGTTCACCGTCAAGAACATTACATGAAGAAGAAAACCCTGGAGGAAACTCCAAAATATGTTGCAGGCAGATTTGTGAAGAGGCCTCCTGATCCTCCTGAAACAGACGCTGATGTACAGGTACAAACTTTGATTAAAACAAAAAGAGGAAGAAACGTCACCCGCGTACCGCGCTTGGTCCTACAAAACTGAGTCCAATTGACTTGCTACGTTTCATTCTCCAACAGGACAGCGACTCGCTTGCGCGTACGTCATTCATACATCATTGTGAGTGTTTGTAGTGAAAAAGAACATAGAAATGCCTTCCCGTGCATTCATACAGTGCACCAAGCATTCAAGGTGCTGAAACGAAACAAATGTAACAAAATAATGTTTCACGCATAAACACCAAAGAGTAATATTTTCAAGAAAATTCTTATCAGCAACTCATTAGGCTATTTTTGAATGAGCGAGAAAGAAAACAAGAATTCGGGAATTGCCAGTGCACATCATCTGTGACAAGAGCGGATCCACTGTTGTGGACACTATGGGCATGCCCATAACCCTAATAGACTTGTGACGTCACACTTTCACCCTCTATGAAGGTCTAAGTCTCTTTGAACGACTTTTGAATTTGAAGTAATCAAATTTAAAAGTCGTTCATGAGCAAGTTCTTAGTTTGACTCGCACTTGGCTAATTTCAGGTGGCTGTGACCACAACCTTTTTTGAGGGCTGGATCCACACCTGATCTGTGACTTCCGCAGTCGATGTTAATGCTCTCGTTTGCACCCGCACCAATTACCTATTTCTATCCCTGTTTGTTGACTGCATACGCACGCAACAGTGAGCTTCTATGCACTAATGGCCATTAGATAATACATAACTATTTTTTTTTTATTAATGAAAATCAGCCATTTTGATGTCCCTACTGCTGGGGCACATGCCTTCCTTATGGGTGGATAAGGAGGATTAGTCATAACATAACCCA
The DNA here is from genome assembly GCA_928269145.1 of Agriphila tristella. Lineage (NCBI taxonomy): Eukaryota > Metazoa > Arthropoda > Insecta > Lepidoptera > Crambidae > Agriphila > Agriphila tristella. The sequence goes on along the minus strand of OV743442.1, from coordinate 3,620,287 downwards.
CCACATGGGCCTAATGCAGATTGGTGGGTGTTAACAACTGCAAATTTAGCTGGGAACTACAGCTTAACGTGTCTTCTAAAGCACACAGGAGCTCGAGATACAAAATTTTTGGTCACCCATCCCATGACCGGCCCTTGCAAAAGTTGCTTCATCTCCACAATTACTGGGCCAGGCGCTAAACCACTGCCCCATCAAGCTCTTACAAAAATTAATATTCTCTTATAAAGTATTGCCAAGAATAAAATGTTAGAAGGGTTTTTTTATGTTACTTTGAATGTAATTGAATATTAATTCTCATACTCAGAAGAAAAAGAAGAAGCCTCAACTCAGTCCTCAAGATATTCTTAATAAAGAGAGACAGAAAGATATTAGAGAAACAAAGAAGTTACAATCACAAATGGAGGGACAGAGAAAGAAAATGTTAGTCCAAGCAAATGAGGATGAGGACAAAGTAATTAAAAAGTTAGAGAAACAACTTGGCCTTAACAAGTGCAAAAATAAGAAAAACTTCTTCTCAGATGACGGTCTTGACTGTATCCTTTTTAAATGTACTTAGCTTATAATGAATACTTAAATAATAAATAAAAAAATGCTTCGAAAATTTCACACAGCGCCATTTAGCCCCAAAATAAGCAAAGCTTATAATGTGGGTGCCAGACAACTGATATACTGACTATATAACTATATATTTTTTTAAATATACTTATTATACATAGCACCGACCCCAAATAAATCAGAATAAGGGTAGGGGGATGATGATGACTTAGTAACACCCAGAACTGTCACAGAAAATAAAATTTATCATTTCAATTTCTGCCTGGCTGGGAATCGAACGCAAAATCTCTTGCATGATAGACTGGCATGTTAACCACTGCACCACTCAGGTCCTTGTAATAAAAAATATGATTCAATCTTAATTAATATACCCAATAGTTTAAAACATATTATACTTACATATTAATTGATGTTTAATTTTTTTTTACTTTTGTATTTCTCAGCTGGTTCAAAAATATAACTTTGTTGAAGATGTTAATTTGGTTGTGTACTGAGTATTATAATTTATTATCCTGTGTATAAAACTATACTTAACAAAAGATCAGATCTGTTAGAAATATGTGACAGAGCAACTAGTGAACAAATTGTGGCAGCTGAAAAGCACCTGGCTGATGTTGAAGGGGAATCGGACTTTGAGGAGGATCTGGCTGCGGTCACTGGAAAAGAAGTTTCTAGTAAAAAGAAAAGCAAAGACAAAGAAGATGATGAATCTGATGATGGTATAAGTGATAATGACATGAGTGATAATGAAAGTGAAGACCTTGATAATGATGGCAGTGAAGATTTAGATGAAACAGGTGAAGTAATAGATGGAAGTGAAGATGAGAATAGTGAGGGTAGTGTTGGTGAAGATGATGATGAAATTTCAGCTATTGATGAACAAGAAAAAGAATCTGAAGGTACAACAATAGAAGAAATACTTTTAATATTTCACAAGTATGACTAATTTGTTGTTACTTAAAAAATCTTTTTACTGTGTTTCAGAGGAACCAGTGAAATCCAAAAAAGATAAGTCTAAAGCTAAGAAGCCAGAATCAAAAAATAAAGATGTGAAGGAAAAAGTGAAAGAAAAAGTGATAAAAGAAGATGATTTAAGTAAAGTCTTTAGTGATGACGAAGTGTCACACTTATCTGGTGATGATGATGACGATGATCAATTGGAAGATTTTGGTGAAGATACTAAAAAAGAAGTTGAAACGAAACCAGATGTTTGGGAAGACATTTATGGTAGAAAAAGAGATAAAGAAGGAAATATTGTAAAGGTAAATACAATGATAAACACTTAACTTTATTGATTTTATTATAAAACTAAAATTAAAATGTGTTAATTTTTTTTCTGATTAGGAAGAGAAGGGTACTTATGTTCCACCACATTTGAGAAATAAGGATTCAGCCTCAGAGAAAGATCTAACACAATTGAAAAGGCAAATTAAAAGTAAGTATTGTTTATTTTATAAACAACATTTATCAAAGTTGTAATCTAATTAATTAAATCAATGAATCAATAATTCCTGACAAATTTCAAAATTATTTGACCCATCAGCCATTTTTAATGTCCCCAGTCCCCACTGCTGGGACACACGCTTTCCTTAGATAAGGAGGATGGGCCATTTCCCACCACGCGGGGCCAATTCGGATTAGTGGGTTTTAACGACTGCAAATACAGCCGGGACCAACGGCTTAACACGACTTCCGAAGCACGGAGGAACTCGAGTTATTAAATTTTGTTCACCCATGCCATGTGCATGACCTATCCCATGATCGACCCTTGCGACAGTTGCTTAACCACCGCCATCGAGTGACCAAAATTATTTAGTCCTAAACTAAGCAGAACTCGTTTTATGCTTATAGTATTGTAACTCTATATTAAATTTTGAAGGTGTCCTAAACAAACTGGCGGGCACCAACCTCCACTGGGCGTGCGGTTCCATCGAGACTCTCTACTCTTCTAACAGCCGGCACGCTGTCAGCTCGAGTCTAGTACAACTATGGCTGAACGCTACAGTGGGCACTGCTCACGCGCCGGATCGATTAGTCGCAGAACATGCAGCGCTAGTTGCAGTATTGCACGCTAATGTTGCCACTGAGATAGGTAACTAACTCTATTTTTACACAATCATAGATTATAGCCCCTAGACAGTTTTGAGTCTAGTACAACTATGGCTGAACGCTACAGTGGGCACTGCTCACGCGCCGGATCGATTAGTCGCAGAACATGCAGCGCTAGTTGCAGTATTGCACGCTAATGTTGCCACTGAGATAGGTAACTAACTCTATTTTTACACAATCATAGATAATAGCCCCTAGACAGTTTTGAGTCTAGTACAACTATGGCTGAACGCTACAGTGGGCACTGCTCACGCGCCGGATCGATTAGTCGCAGAACATGCAGCGCTAGTTGCAGTATTGCACGCTAATGTTGCCACTGAGATAGGTAACTAACTCTATTTTTACACAATCATAGATAATAGCCCCTAGACAGTTTTGAGTCTAGTACAACTATGGCTGAACGCTACAGTGGGCACTGCTCACGCGCCGGATCGATTAGTCGCAGAACATGCAGCGCTAGTTGCAGTATTGCACGCTAATGTTGCCACTGAGATAGGTAACTAACTCTATTTTTACACAATCATAGATAATAGCCCCTAGACAGTTTTGAGTCTAGTACAACTATGGCTGAACGCTACAGTGGGCACTGCTCACGCGCCGGATCGATTAGTCGCAGAACATGCAGCGCTAGTTGCAGTATTGCACGCTAATGTTGCCACTGAGATAGGTAACTAACTCTATTTTTACACAATCATAGATAATAGCCCCTAGACAGTTTTGAGTCTAGTACAACTATGGCTGAACGCTACAGTGGGCACTGCTCACGCGCCGGATCGATTAGTCGCAGAACATGCAGCGCTAGTTGCAGTATTGCACGCTAATGTTGCCACTGAGATAGGTAACTAACTCTATTTTTACACAATCATAGATAATAGCCCCTAGACAGTTTTGAGTCTAGTACAACTATGGCTGAACGCTACAGTGGGCACTGCTCACGCGCCGGATCGATTAGTCGCAGAACATGCAGCGCTAGTTGCAGTATTACACGCTAATGTTGCCACTGAGATAGGTAACTAACTCTATTTTACACAATCATAGATAATAGCCCCTGGACAAGGACTCTTGTCTAGTACAATTATGGCTGAACGCTACAGTGGGCACTGCTCACGCGCCGGATCGGTTAGTCGCAGAACATGCAGCGCTAGTTGCAGTATTGCACGCTAATGTTGCCACTGAGATAGGTAACTAACTCTATTTTTACACAATCATAGATAATAGCCCCTAGACAGTTTTGAGTCTAGTACAACTATGGCTGAACGCTACAGTGGGCACTGCTCACGCGCCGGATCGATTAGTCGCAGAACACGCAGCGCTAGTTGCAGTATTACACGCTAATGTTGCCACTGAGTTAGGTAACTAACTCTATTTATGCACACAATCATAGATAATAGCCCCTGGACAAGGACTCGAGTCTAGTACATACAACTATGGCTGAACGCTACGGTGAGCACTGCTCACGCGCCCGACCGATTGGTCGCAGGCGCTCAATCATCATCTCAAGAGTGATCTCAAGTGCAGAGTTTTGTTTATTAATATGAGTGATCTCAGTTGATACCACGAACTTAAACCTGTACTTAAGTATGATCTATTAATTAGAACTGCATCTCGAGTATGATCTCAAGATAGCTCTCAACGTTGAGAGCGGTTTATAAATACGGGCCTAAGATAGATATCTAACTCTATTTAAGCACATAATCATAGATAATAGCCCCTGGACATGACTCGAGTCTAGTATAACTATGGCTGAACGCTACAGTGGGCGCTGCGCACGCTTCGGACCAATTAGTCGCGGAACACGCGGCGCTAGTTGCAGTATTACACGCCAATGTTGCTACTGAGATAGGTAACTTAACTCTATTTATACACATAATCATAGATAATAGCCCCTGGACAAGGACTCTAGTCTAGTACAATTATGGCTGAACGCTACAGTGGGCACTGCTCACGCGCCGGATCGATTAGTCGCAGAACATGCAGCGCTAGTTGCAGTATTGCACGCTAATGTTGCCACTGAGATAGGTAACTAACTCTATTTTACACAATCATAGATAATAGCCCCTGGACAAGGACTCGAGTCTAGTACAAATGGCTGAACGCTACAGTGGGCACTGCTCACGCGCCGGATCGATTAGTCGCAGAACACGCAGCGCTAGTTGCAGTATTACACGCCAATGTTGCCACTGAGTTAGGTAACTAACTCTATTTATGCACACAATCATAGATAATAGCCCCTGGACAAGGACTCGAGTCTAGTACATACAACTATGGCTGAACGCTACGGTGAGCGCTGCTCACGCGCCCGACCGATTGGTCGCGGAACACGTGGCGCTAGCTGCTGTATTACACGCTAATGTTACTAAGATAGGTATCTAACTCTATTTAAGCACATAATCATAGATAATAGCCCCTGGACATGACTCGAGTCTAGTATAACTATGGCTGAACGCTACAGTGGGCGCTGCGCACGCTTCGGACCAATTAGTCGCGGAACACGCGGCGCTAGTTGCAGTATTACACGCCAATGTTGCTCTACTGAGATAGGTAACTTAACTCTATTTATACACATAATCATAGATAATAGCCCCTGGACAAGGACTCTAGTCTAGTACAATTATGGCTGAACGCTACAGTGGGCACTGCTCACGCGCCGGATCGATTAGTCGCAGAACATGCAGCGCTAGTTGCAGTATTGCACGCTAATGTTGCCACTGAAATAGGTAACTAACTCTATTTTTACACAATCATAGATAATAGCCCCTGGACAAGGACTCTAGTCTAGTACAACTATGGTTGAACGCTACAGTGGGCGCTCGCACGCGCCGGATCGATAAGTCGCAGAACACGCAGCGCTAGTTGAAGTATTACACGCGAATGTTGCCACTGAGAAGGTAATTAACTCTATTTTACACAATCATAGATAATAGCCCCTGGACTAGGACTCGAGTCTAGTACAAATGGCTGAACGCTACAGTGGGCACTGCTCACGCGCCGGACCGATTGGTCGCGGAACACGCGGCGCTAGTTGCAGTATTACACGCTAATGTTGCCACTGAGATAGGTAACTAACTCTATTTATACACATAATCATAGATAATAGCCCCTGGACAAGGACTCTTAGTACAACTATGGCTGAACGCTACAGTGGGCACTGCTCACGCGCCGGACCGATTGGTCGCGGAACACGCGGCGCTAGTTGCAGTATTACACGCTAATTTTGCCACTGAAATAGGTAACTAGCTCTATTTATACACATTATCCTTACTAATATTATAAAATACGAAAGTCCGTTTGTTTGTTTGTTTGTTACGCCTTCACGTCCTGACTACTGAACCGATCATCATGAAATTTTGCATACATGTTGTCAGGGGTACACATAGTTCCCGAGGGTTAGCAAAAAACCTTTCCACGCAGTCAAAGTCGCGGGCGGCCGCTAGTCATAGATAATAGCTCCTGGACAAGGACTCTGGAGTTTGAAAGGCACAAAATTGGACTCACCCGAAAACGCTCCATGCTAACGGCTACTCAGTTATGATGTCAAGCTTGAGTAGTTTGTATGCAACGCGTAGGAAATTTGTTCGGCAACTATATTAAATATTGTGTTTATCAAAATGGTTGCTATAAATTTTATGGACTAATTAAAGGTATTATTTATTTTAATAATTTGTATACTTTTTAAATGGACTTGTCTTTGAAGGGTCATAAAACAAATAATACGCAATATATAAAACCTAGAGGTATACAAGCTACTGTAAAAGTTTAATATGTTTACAATTTTTATCAGTATTCCGTTATTTTATTCATTAGTCATCATCCCTATTGAGCAGTTGTATGGATTGTCCGGGGTGTGATAAAATAAAAATAAAATAAACAAATAATACCTTAATCAGAATTGAAATTGTTTTTTTTACAGGAGCCCACTTTCTACAAGAGCTGACCCAAAGGTTCGATGAAATGATGCAGACCCCACAGCCGATGGAAGACAAGAGATTGGACAATATTGTCGCCTGCTTGGCACATCTGTATACTTTTAAGGTGATCTATGTATTTTCAAGTTTTAGTTGTTTAATGCTGTTTATATCACATAATATACTAGTGGCTCCGTGAGCTGTAAACCTCGCGTTAAAAAGTAACTCAAAATGTAAGTTGTTAAAAAAATATAGATGTCGCCCTTTCGCATGAGGTTTTCAAGCATATAGTAGGGTTCGTGCTGTTTGGTATATTCGCAGCTAGATGGCGCTTCTTATTTTGAATTTTTTTCAAAATGCGGGACAAGCTGGCTTGATGATTTAATTATATATGTTTTTCGAAGCTGCTCACAAAATTTCACAAGAATTGAATGAGAAATGCGACCTGTAAAGGAAAAAAAACAGCGCTGGAAAGTCGGACTGTAATACGTTTGTTTTACATATCTCCGCCATTAAAAAAAATCTAATAACTGGATCGACAAAAAATCTATATAATTTTCAAACCTGCTCACAAAATTTCACGAGAATCGGTTGAGAAATGTGACCTATAGAAGGGAACAAACGGACATCCGGAACGACATACGAAAGAATTTTTGTCCAAGCTGAAGCATAGACGCTTCGATCGCGCTTCGCACTCGCTCGGTCAATAATACTAAACATGTACAGAAGCCCATCCGCGCGAAGACAATAAAACATACTCTCGCTGCGTAGCAATAAAGTACAATATGGCGCCACACAAACGCTTGTACCAAAATCGTTTGATTGGTTGTTTCAAGTGTCAAATATAATTTCTGACATATTTTAACCAATCAAAAGTACTGTCTTAGGAACAAGCGTTGGCGACATCTACAATTAATTTTGCGTTTCCATCCCCATTGATTCTGGGGCGGGGCGGAGTGCCTTTCTGTACGGTAGTACTTATATCTATTCTGTGATTAAACTCAACCCTTTTGTTCTAGATCTACCACGCCACCCTTCTATACGACATATTCGGCCGCCTTCTAGAAGAATTAACTGAAAAGTACATAGACTGCGTGTTAGTAGCACTGCGGACCGTGGGCGGGGTACTTAGAAAGGATGAGCCGATAGCGCTGAAGAATTTCATTCATGATACGCAAACACGAGTGGCGAAGCTTAATCAGACTGCTGCAGATGGGTGAGTTAAGGTCTCAGTATACATGACGGTTTTTCACGTCCCGGATCGTTGCATATTAAATTAAAGTACCTAATAGATATACGTGATGAGAACACAGACGTGACGCGACGTGGACAGAACGGGTAAAAATGAATCACTACAAAGTCATTTCCCGCTGTCTGTCTATGTATGCTTAGATCTTTAAAACTACGCAACGGATTCTGATGTGGTTTTTTAATATATAGAGTGATTCCAGAGGAAGGTTTATATGTATATATGTTTGATATGTATTTCTGTAATGTAAGTGTACCTAATAAATAAATGTATAATACATGGTGTCAAATTCCACACTACACCGAAGCCTAGCGAAGGCTGGTCGCTAGTAAATAAATAAATCCTTGGACAATTTCACACAGCGCCAACTAGCGCCAAACTAAACAAAGCTTGTAATATGGGTGCCAGACAACTGATGTACTACTATTATATACTTTTTAAATATATACATATTATAGAATTAAAATTTATCATTTTAATTTCTGACCGTCCGGGCATCGAACCCGGGACCTCTGGCGTGGTAGGCGGTACATTAGCACAGTATATAGCACATCCCCGTCCCGTCCGTGGTATTTTCCCGTCACGTATACAGCAATTTTTTTTTAGTTATTAGGTAAGTAAAACGAGCCGTTACCAGTACCACTATTAGTACATAACTGCAGCGGCAGGCAACTCAGGCATTGAAGGATGAACGTGAAAATGTGGGCCGAGGCGAAGCCGAGGCACACATACGTGAGTGCATCAATGCCCAGTTGCTGCCAAGGCTTGTATAGTACTTTTCTCAAATAATGCGCGGAAATTCAAACCAAGTAGTAACTTTTCTAACATTTAATTTTTATTTTAAATTACAGTAATTAAAAGCAAAGATTAAATCTTGGATTGAAAGTAAAATCGCACTGTCTTGAGTTTCTACGTCTTTTACATAAATACTCTATACTCCAGCCAACTCGTGGAAAGAATGTTTATCAACAAACCGTAATAGGGTTATCATAACTTTGATTTGATAAAAACATCTCAAAAACATTTTAATGACATAATTAGGGCACATAATACTATAAATGTTTAGTAATGATTGTTTTTGTTACACATACCACTAGATTAATTCACATAACCTCTGTTTTCTTGTGTTAAAACAAAAATTATTTAAAAACTCGTAATTTATTTTAATTGATACCCCTATTCATGCATTACGAGCAGGCGGTAATAACATTTCCTGGATTTGTATTATCCTTCCAAATGAAGTCTTATCTAGTGAAATTGATGAATTAAAATGAATCTGTACAGATTGTTTTCATGACCAACCCATGTCATGAAAACCAAGTGTACAGTTTCATTTTGATTCATCATCATTTTGAGCATAGATCATTTTACTTACTGTTAGTCAGTGCTAGTCACACTATAGATATCTTTTTCATCACGCTTTTAGAAAAGAGTTCTATAGTGTGAGTAGGTAACGGTAAATAAAATGACCCTTGATCACACCGATATTGACATTAAGTGTGACCACTTTCTTGTTTTATTTCGCCGTATTCAGTAGGTACTTATGCATTTAATATGACTGTCTATTTGTTTAAAACGTAGTGATTATTTCCTCTGTGTATTTGTTGTACAATAAGTAATTTGTATTTTATTTAAACTAGTTTGTATCAAAAAGGTTTTGAATACATGCCTGTCATTGGTTGCTAGGCAACGGTTTGTCATTAAACATTCTTTCCACGAGTTGGCTGGAGTATAGTGTCGTTGCATATTCATGCACCAAAAATGCCAAAAATCAAACCTGCAACAAAAATAAAGAACGTGTAAAGTTGTGATGTTAGCTGTTTGACTAAAACAAAGCGGTAAATTACTCGTAGTACCTAAAGTAGGGCCAATTTAATAGGCCACATTTGACATTTGTCAATTTTTGATTGATAGTGAGGTGACCGTAGGTATTCATAGCTTCAAAACATCGATTAAAGTGAATGAATCGATACAGACTTCAAACATGGAATATGAATTCAGTTACTATGAAAAGTACTTATGAGGATACTATTTAATTTTAACTAAAATGCAATGGAAATCAAATCAAAAAATCATCAGTCAAATCCCTGTCCCATTATTATTTTATATCGTAAAAGGAAACATAATTAAACAAACAAGTACGTACATATAACATGAAATATGAATTCAGTTATTATGAAAAAGTACTTATGAGGATACTATTTAATTTTAACTAAAATGCAATGGAAATCGAATCAAAAAATCATCAGTCATTTAACCATTTTGGCGGTGTATACAGCGGCGGCGGTTAATCTTTGTTTTTTTATTTTATTTTTGTATTAAAATCGTTAAGCGGTTAACAGAATACACCTACTTACCAAGTTTCAACTGTGTAATCTTAATACTTTCGGAATAAAGTGGCTGTGACATACGGACGGACAGACAGACAGACAGACATGACGAATCTATAAAGGTTCCGTTTTTTGCCATTTAGGCTACGGAATCCTAAAAAATGCTAACAAAGCTAATGAAGATTTGAAATAATATGACTTTATATCTACCTACGATAAATAGTGGAAATAAAATTTGATGTCGCGTGCCGCCAATTTCTTATATAAAAATTGAGATTATTCATTTATGCAATTTTCCTTCACAAGTATTCATTGCATTTAACTTTCGATTTTTCGATTTTTGGGTAACATCCCTAGTGTTTAAAAAGAAAAAGTTTTCACTGACATAACATTGTAACGACGTTTAGTTTTATTAAAACAAAAATTGTTTTTTTATGTTTAGAATTGTTTTTCAGTAAAAATAAATCGTAAAGTTAATTTTTTCGGTCTGTTTACAGTAAATATACATTCGTAATTGAAAATCATGAAGTAATTGTGCTGTTATAACATAGAAAAAATATATTATATTTGATGCCCGCCGTTACAAGGTTACGTTGAGGAATTTTGATGAAGTGTCAAATGTGGCCTATTAAAGTGGCCCTACTTTAGGTACTTATCAATACGAAAACTTACTTTAGGATCCAAATACACACTGCCTGATGCTAGACAAGAAAATTTGCACGTTTGATGCAGACTTCCTACATTTATACCCTTGTGATTGTCTTTTGTGCATTGCAGTTAGGTTTACATCTGGTTTACTTATTTTTTTGATTTTGGAGTCAACATGTTTTCTATTACAGTTCTTGCCGCTTCTTGAACTTCAGGTGGCGTCGAAATATCACTTTCGTCACTTGAACTCATTTATATAATAGATTAATTACTTAATTTAAATTGAATATAAAATATTTGACAAAACAACAAACAATTTCAACAAAATATTCTTCCCGCGCCAAGATCCATAGATAATACAACCACTGAGCAAGTAATCACTACGTTTTAAGAGTAGGCACTTTACAATTATGAACGTAGTTTCTACCAACCTAATAAATAGAATCGTACTACCAACATAAACAGAGGAAATGTCAAAATAATAGTGAAGTACCTTACCAACTTGAAATGATATCGATATCGATAAAAAATGCTTCCAGGCGTCTATACTCATAAACCTCATAATATTTCATATTTTGGAAATAAAAGCAGGCGATAAATCCCAACACAACACGACAGCAAAATCCATAATAATATTATACTCGTAACAATAGGGTATTTTCCAAATTTTTGAAAACTGCTTATATTTAAAGATTGGGACGAACAATTTAACAGAAAAATAAAAATAAATTTATTAATGCCTTTTTTCTTCATTAAACCAATTTAAAGTCAAACTTACTTAATGGTTTTGAATTTACCGCCAAAACGCTCGGTTCGATGATGTCTACTGTGTGACGTCAACTTTGTGTAAACAATAGAGTAAATTGTACCACAGGACTGGGCCACACCCGGCATATATAAGAGCAGAAGGAAATTATACGAACTTTATGCAGAGAAAGCTACTTCTAGTGATCCTAACTTCATTGAATTTGTCAAGAAGTATTCACAAACATTCAGAGAAGTCTGTATCTTAGCAAAGTCCAAGTACTTTGCAAATAAAATTAAATTAGCTGACAATAAAATTAAGGCTACTTGGAATATTATTAACAAAGAAACGGGCAAATCAAAATCCAATATAAATTCCTTCTGTTTAAAAACTGGTGATCAAACTTTTGAATCTGACAATGAGGTCGCTAAAGTTTTTGAAGATTTCTTTGCTAGAATACCTGTAGAAACTACCAGTACTCTTAGTGCTTGTCCCAACATCGCTGTCTCCCTTCTGGAGTCTAGTGTTGATAAGTGCAATGAAAGTTTTTCCTTTAAATATATAAATAGTGCAGATATCATTAAAGCTTTTAAAACAATTAATGTTAAAAAAACAGAAGATCTTTGGGGCATGTCAACAAGCATAATTAAATCAATAATTGATATACTAGCCCCTTACTTGGCTTTTATTTTTAACAAATGTATTGACGAAGGGGTCTTTCCTGATCTAATGAAAAATAGTAAATTGATTCCTCTTTTTAAATCTGGGGATAAAAGTGACCCAGCTAACTTTAGGCCAATATCTATACTACCAGCACTTAGTAAAATATTTGAAAAAATTATATATTCCCAATTATTAGATTACTTCACATACAATAATATACTTCATAAAAATCAGTTTGGTTTTTCCAAGGGTAAAAGTACTACTGATGCTGGAATTGCACTTCTCAAACATATTCTGGATGCTTGGGAAGAAAAGCAAGATGTAATTGGCATTTTCTGTGACCTTTCTAAGGCATTTGATTGCGTTGATCATCAAACACTATTAAAGAAGCTAGAACATTATGGTGTCTCTGATAAATCAGTTAGTCTTATGAAATCGTATTTGTACAATAGAACTCAGAAAGTAGTGATTAATAGAACTGAGTCTACTGGAGCCCCCATCAATATGGGTGTGCCACAGGGATCAATATTGGGCCCATTGCTGTTTCTAATTTATATAAATGACCTTCCCAACTACGCGAATA